>JASSRZ010000074.1:672616-684219 GCA_032164315.1 Malacoctenus gilli
GCTCAGAAAGCCGCGCGTCCGCTGCGGAGCAGCAAGGTTTTATTACCTCCTCCCCTGTGCCCTGCATGACTTCTATAGGAATGGCGTAGATTTTGTTGTGCATCTCCACTGATCGCCTCTTGCCGCTGCGAATCTTAACCAGCAGCACGCGGAAATTCGTCCCTCCGAGGTCCAGAGCCAGGAAATCTCCATTTTCTGTAAGAAGAAATAAAAGGCCTCGTTAGCCCGAGAAGCCGGCGGAGCGTCTTCACGCTCGTCAGGTTTGGCCCCGGTTCTTACAAACTGCGGTGCGATCGCGCCGCTACCGGGTCCATCTGGGGAAGTGTGAATGCTGCCATCTGAGGCCTGGTGAGCACCGATCGAACAGACAGAGTGTGGAATAAGCGGGGCCTTGTTTGAGAGGAGCTTGGCAGAAGCTCGAACACGATGCAGAACGAATCCAATGAGCTGGACCAGAAAAACCAGCGAGTAGCTCAACAGACGCTGCATTCGGAATGTCTTTTTAACGGTTTAAAGGACGGAGCGCTCAGCTGGTAAAGACACGACCTGAAGGTGGCACACACGCTGCATTTCACCACAAGCCACACTGCAAAACGAGGGGCCGAGGGCAGCACGGCCCACCTCTGATTGGACACCAAACAGCAGCCTCTTTATTCATCTTCCACCCCTGAACCGATTTCATTTCGAACATCCAGCTTGTGTAATTTAATCTACTTTGACTCTCACTGCACAGAAATCCTTCATGGATGTTTGTCAACATGCTCAGCAATCCACCAGCTGATCGCCGCTACGAGTTCCGGGACAATAAAAAGCGACGGTGCGGAAACGACTCGCTCGACTTGTTCCGGCGACGAGCGAAAGTCATTTTGGAAACGTGTCAAACAGCTTTCAGGCGATAAAAACTCAGCAGCACCTTTGTTTCACGTGCAGCTTGTTTCCATATATCAAAGATATTCCTATTTTTGCTTGCTGAGTTTCTTTCTTAGGTTTTTGAAACTGCAAAACCAAAGAAATGTTGTCCATGTTGTCAAATTACAGTGAAAACTCGCTATATCGCAGCTTCATTGTTTCACAGGTTTTTTTGTGTGCAGTTTTTAATAGTGTTTTTTTACAGTGTATGAACACGCCTGGTGTTCTGCTTCTTGATTGGTTGAGGGACTGTAGGATCTCCTCTGTCCCTCCTCTCTGTCCAGTCCAGAAAGCATTCCGCTCGGCTAATTTACGCGTTCGCAAGGTTTCTCCACCACAAAACGCAAAATGTGGACGAAACGTTCTACATCGACAAAGGCAGGAAGATGCCAAGCATGGCAGAGAAAGTTGCACTTCTGGACATGCGAAACGAAGCTATAAGCTACATGGCTGCAGGGTGCCACAGCGCAACGCAAGACCGAACAGTTCAGGGAACATCTTGGTGCTTAATGTGACTTTTCTCCTCCTCGATGGCAGGGAAAAAGGGAATCAGAGGGTCTGAGACTCAACTCTTTGGAATATTTAGCACAGACCACGCTCAATACGAACTATAAACATTTTATATCACTGAATTAAGTTGGTCAGTTTTCCTTTGCTGTTGCCATTGTATGAAAAATAGCCATAAGCCACTTTTTCTTTGGGCAATTGATGAAGCACCTGCAACTGAATCAACAAACTTTAAGCACTTTGTTGGATTCACTGAAGCTTTTCCTACTGTTTAAATTCTTGCTTGTGTTTTATATATATATAAATATATATATACACACACGCAAGCACGCACGCACGCACAAAATAAAGGTGGTGCTTCGTCAGTGCAACGTCTCTCAAAACACAATGCTGAAGCGCCATGGGAGGAGGCATGGTAGCTTGCGTCACCTGGTAACAATGCACATGAAGCTCAGACACAGAGCTCCGACCTTTACCCCAGTCAAAAGTGTTTGCATGGCATGACTCTGATTGGACCTGCGTTTATCTGGGACTACGACGGTCCGGGAAGACACGGCTGCTGTGCAAACAGCCCGAGGTAATTGTTATCGAACGACCTCCGCCTTTAGTTGAAGCGTCCCAAGTCTTCTGGGCGTCGGGCAACATTGTCATTGACAGTCGTCGAGGCATAGCGGCCAAATTCAAAGAGCGAGAGAACAGTTGGATGCATCGGCGCGTCTCATTTCTAATCACCTGAGCCGTCCGGCGTGCTCCGGACGAAGGTGGGCAGCATTTTGACGGTGGCCTCGTCGTGGGAGTCCTTCTTCAGGCCCCTTTCGATCTCCACCCGCATGCGCTTCTTCACCTCCAGCAGCTGGGTCTTGCTGAGCCGGAACTCGGCCATCGTCTGCTGAATCTGCCGAGCCTGCTCCGTCAGCCGGTACGCCACCGCCGTCACCATGGCCGCGCCCTTGGCGCTCCCGCTTTCCGACAGCAGGAAGCGGACATCCGAGTCCGGGACCAGGCGGCGCACCGTTTTGTGCAGGCGGCGGGCGTATCTGTCGAAAGACGAACCTCAGTATCGTTTCGAGGGGTCGCAGGACGTCGCCCTCTGGCCTCCGGTCGTACTCACTGCGGGTGCATCTTGTAGAGGGACCCGTCGATGCCCACGGTGGTGCGGAGGCGGGCGACCCCCTTGTTTTCCTTTAGGCGGGACAGGATGGCCCCCAGGGTGGCGGAGATGAGGTTGGCCGAGCGGAAGGACACGATGGTGCACACGTGCTGCACGGCCAGGCAGTCCTCGTCCGACGGCTCCACCCCGAGCCGCGTGAGGATCTCCATGCACTTCTTCAGGCCTTCTTTAGTCCTGCAGCGCAGAGTACCGAGTTGAACGCACACGATCAGGAGGCGCCGGTGCCCGGTCGTTTCTACGTCGGCCTGGCGACAGGAGGTGAGCGCCGGCGAGCACATCCGTTCTCATCAGTCTCCGCACTCACTTTTCGATGGCCGAGACGTGCTTCGTCTCGATCTTCCCTCTGGTCAGCAGCTCGGGGGTTATCCGCCCCTCAAACAGGAGCCCCTCTTTGGCCATCTTCACCAGGATGAGCCGCACCAGCTCGCCCATGTACATTCCACTGGCCATCTTCTCGAACCTGATCGCAAAAAGGAGGAAAATTTCACGTTTATGTTTGCAGGATGCAGGAAAATGTTCGCTTTGTATTGTCATGCAAAGGTTGGGCTTTGTGAAGAGCTTCGAGGTCTCAATCCTCACAATCTTTTCTGTAAGTGCTTGCTGTGTGTTGACAAAAAGACACGGACGCGTCGCAAACGCAACAGCTGAGAGCGCGAAACCCTGCAGGACGATCTTACAGCTGTTTGCCCGGGTTGAGAGACCCTCGGTCGATCTCGCGATCGAACTCTGTGCGGATGTCCTCCAGGGACCCGTTGTCCCCGAAGGCCCCCCACTCGGTGTTGATGCACATGCGGCCCTCGTCTCCCTCCACCAGGTCGATGTGACGCAGCTCCTCCATGTAGCAGGCGTTGGTTCCCGTCCCTAAAAGGAAGCGACAAGCTGCTGTGACTCCTGGCAGCGCAACACCCCGAAGGGGTAGTTGTACCTTTGGCGCCCCCACATGTCTGGCCGCGTTCATGCCTCTAAGTAGGAGCAGAGCAAACTTCTGATGGAAAGATTTCCTCCTCCTCTATTCAGACTGTTTGAGCGTGTTAACACATTTCTCTCCTCACCGATGATGATTCCGACTTCACAGCGCTGATCGTCGAATCCGCAGGTCATCATGGTGCCGGTCGTGTCGTTCACCACTGCCATGATGTCTGCCTCGTAGTCCTGTCAAAATAAAAGTCCAAGAGGAAACCAAGGTCAGAGCTACCGGAGCCAAACGCTGCCAACTTCCTGTTTCTCTACCACAAAATTACACGTTTTCTGTTGAAAAATGACCTTTTTCATCACAAAAGTACATTTAGATACAGAAATTTCTTCTTTAAACTACCTTCCAAACAAAAACAAGCTAAACATCTCACCCCTCGTTTCTTGATGGCCTTGTTGAGGAGCTTCACCACGTCCATGCCTTCGACGCCATTGGCTTTGAACTTCTTTGTCCATGTCACTAAAACGGCCTGTAAAACAGCACTTTTATAAGGCGAACCGTAACTTACACACACAGAGGGGGGCGCTGATTGCGAGTCTGATCACAGCGCTGCTACACAATTCTGTCTCACTCTGTCCCGAAGAAACAGTGGGAACATTTCTACACTTTTGGCAGACATCGTTTGCTCAGTAAAAACATGTACATGATGGAAACTTCACTGCGCACTTTGGCGATCGGGAAACGTTCAGGATTTAAGTATGAAGATGAAAATAAAGCAGTTTCATAACCTTAAAGAAGTCGTACCACTGCTCTTAAACTTGATTTACCATCTAACTGGAACCCAAAGCAACAACTTCCAGAGCAACGGCCTGGCGCTTTGCTGCGCTGCAGTTTACAGTGTTTACCTCGTCCAGTTTGGTCTGAGCGCAGGGGAAGGAGAAGGTGAATCCCACGGGAAGCTTTTTGTCTTTGATTTTCTGCTTCTCCATGAAGTCGCCAAGGCATTCGGCCACGTGGTCGAAGAGCTGCGGAGACACACGAGACCGTCAGACGGCAGAGCAACAAGGAGGCACAGCCACACGCTGCGTTCAGGCGTCGATACGTTGCGAAACGCTCACTGCTTCCCTGAAACTTCCTGAAGTTAGGATGCAAATGCTTACAGACAAGAAAAAGGCCCAACAGCAGGCTGCAGGTGTAAATAAGCGCATAGATCTATTGGGCTCAAAAGGAGACTTCCACACTTTAATGGTGATGAACCACAACAGGCAGAAATCTGTTTGAGCTCCTTGATTTTGTTGTGTGTTTCAGAATAACGCTGCTTCTCCTCCCTTTTGACGATCAGTGTCGTGCTCGTAATCTGTGGGCAGCAATTTTGTCGGCGAAGAATTCAGAGAGTCAGGAAGTGATGTCGCTACCCGCTGCCAAATATATCCCACTTTGTCTCGCAAGCAGACAATGACCAGAGTGAAAAGGTCAATAGACAGAGGCAACTTTCAAAATAAATTCTCAAAAGGTTGTTTGGGGAAACAAACAGCTGATTTTCAACTTCCTTAAACATTTTGTCAGCATTTTATCTGATAATATTTTGTTAAACGTTCTAAATCTCAGGCACAAACTTCAACCTACTGAATTTCTTTGAACATGTAAAATGGAAATGACAGCAGCTGCACTTTTTTGTTCAATTTTAGTAGGTTTTTTTATTTTAAATGTCAGAAAAAGGCAGAAAAATCCTTTACCAAAGCCAGAAATGTAACTTAAAGAATCTTAACTAGCCTAAAATCTTCACAAGCAGTCTCTAAAATATATTTTGTCGACCACGAAGACGACAGAAAACAAAGAAATTTCAATCATTTTTTCAAATTAGGGACTTCAGCACCACGTTGAAGAACTGTTTGTTAAAATACTTTGTGTCTTTTTCTTAACCTGTGAAAGTAACGCACAAAAGCCTTTTCAGGTCAATGAAGGCACTCTTAAAAGTTTTTTTTCCGCCAAATCACTCACAATGAAAGGCCGCGTCTTTGTTAACCAACCTGTTCCTGTCTCACGTTACACTTCTGGCCAGCTGTCCCTTCAGCATTTCATTAAACAGCATCTGTCTCACTCTGTCTGTGGAAGTCATGCCCCCCCCCCCCCTCGCCTGACCCAGCGCACGGCCTCGGCCATGTTTTGGTTCTCGGGTTGCAGCGCGACTGCCGGCTGTTCTCGGCGGGGTTCATTGTAGGTCAGCGGAGGCCGTGACGCGGCTCGCGTTGCCCTGCGCGTTGCCGAGGAGGTCGTTTTACACCGCCGGGTCCTTCGCCCGACTTTGAGCCCAACGCGGAGGCCCGTGTGAGGCGGGCGGCCGCACGGGGCGGGAAATGCACAGCCCTCGAGGGTCTGACTGGCCTCCTGCAGTGTCAGCGAGGGACCAGGATGACTGCAGGGGGGACATACCTCAGTGTTTCAGAGGAAGCTGCTGCAGCCTCTCATTTGTTGAGTTTATCTCCTACAATCAGCCTGTTGTACTGAGTTATATATGATTAGGGTTTGCCTGATTTCCTTTTGAATAAACTGTACAATGAAATCTGTTTGGTGCTATAATGTAACCTGTTGATTTAGATGAGATGTGTCACATTAACCGGTCTTAAAAAAAACTCTAACAGCATGTCCAACGTTAGATGAACCGATGTGCTCCGGCGCTGACCTGCGAGCCGCTTCCATGGATGATGTCGTCGGGGGTGTCGTAGACCTGGCTCTCCATCTGAACCGGCTGCTTCTTGTCTTGCGTCACTTTGACCCGAAGGATCCGAAAGTTGGACCCACCCAGATCCAGAGCGATGAAGTCCCCCTTCTCTGTTTGGACGGAGAGCACAGCGATCTGGGGGTCAGACATAGGCACGGCACGACGACGATGGAGCGCGTTTTTCTTTTCGTTGAATGTTCGGCCAGTCGACTGACCGAAACCCTCAGTTAGTCCCGCAACATGCGATGAAGGTCATTGGGAGCTTTGTTTGGCCTGAAAACAAACAGGAAGTCACGGAGGCTACGCTGTAGTCAGAGCCCTTGTTTCAACACCTGTGATCACATGAAGGGACTGAAAGTGTGAAGCAGCCTCCACCTCCACAAGATCTGGGAGAGTTCCCTCGTGACCTATGCCTGGGTTTGATCCGACCATCGTAGAAATCCACCGATCAGGTGTCCCTCAGACCAGAGCTGATTAACAACGCGTACTGCTTCGGTGTGACTTTTGCCCCGGCAGACCTGTAACCTTTCAGTCCAGCACCGTGCGCCGGTCACCGACAGAGAAATCTCCTCCAGCCTGCGTGAACGTATTGTGTTTACTGCGTCGAGCTATTTTATCCCCCGTGACCTGGCTGGAATGAGACGTGAACAAGCTTGACATATAGAGGTGTGACTGATGGGCCACAGTGCAGCATGTGTCCCTTTCAAAAGTGCTGTCCTGATTTAATCCGAGAGCCAGTTTTAGAGTGTAGGAATATATTACAACATATTGGGAAGGCGTGTTAGGGCTTCTATAAGTTGCTTCAAAAAGCTTTGTGTCATTATATAACTTTATATACAGGGTAGGAGGGATTGCAGAGCATGTTGTATTCAGGTCATAGCTTTTGATTTGGGTTGCAGGTTTTGGTGTGTGACTTGAGGTCAAGTTTCAGGCGTTTGAACCTGTGAATTTGTGTTACCGCTGTGTTTGTATTGTTGCCTATTTGTTGGTGTTGTCGGCTTGATGCTAGCAATGTTGTGTTTCCCACAGAGCTTCCGCGCGAGATGTGAGTGATGAAGTCTTCAGACCTTTCTACATCACTGTAGCGGATGGACAGCTGACAGTCAAGAGACCATTCAAGAGAAGACGCAGACTTGAGTCCAGTGAGATTGTAGCGTCATGTAATCTCAACAGTTAAAAGCCTTTTGGACTGTCGCTTCAAACCAGTCAATAGTCAACTCCAACAAACCAAGCTGAATATGAAGCTGAACTAAAACACAGGGGTCACAGAGCATGAAGCCGTTGGCCTGTGTGACCTTCAAGACTGGACTGGAGCAGGAGGAGGTGTGGTCCTGTTCGCTGCTCTGTCACTGCAGTTATGCTGACCAGTTACTGACACACAGTCGCTGCAGCCGAGTCTGTACATGAAATGTGACGAGTTACAAAGAACCGGCAGCTTTAACCTCTGTCTCAAAGTTATCAGCTCTCGAAACATCAAATCATTGGAGCTTGTGTAACGTCTTACTGTTAGGTTGCAGTGACACATAGCTGAGCTGCCAGCAAGCACTATGTGTCAGTCTCATGGTTCATTCATTCATAATGTTCACATGTAACATGAAGTTACATCAGGAAGGTCGTTCATGAAATGCATGTTGGCTCCTCGATCAACGAACTGACGACCGGGAGATGAAGCAGCAACAAAGTCGCGCCGACCAAACCACCAACATCCAGACAGCAACAACAAAGTCGTGCTCGTTCAGAAATGACGTCGCTCTTCTCCGGTAAACAGGGGTCGACTGAAACGAGAAGCGTTGCAGTCGAGGACGATGCTTCAGCGAAAGCTAAGAGAAACTGCTGCGCTGCAGAAGTTCAGCCACTTCCCCCCACGAGTAACAAGCCTGCCGACACTTCAGTCACGGGAACTGCACCTGTGTCAATTTTCGCTGAAAGCTTTTATGGGCAGACGTGTTGATTTATTCATCAAAAGCTAACCCTCCACAAATGTATTTCAAAATAAAACCTTGGTTTTTTTTTAAAAAAAAGAAGGAAAATCCAAGAGATTTTAAGGATGGAATTAAAACATGTCCCACAGCCTGATCTTATTACCGCGTACAGATTACAGCTGGAGCTCAGCCATGATTACATTTGTTCCGTTTCATCGGGAAATGGAAATTCTGCCCTGACCATCCAGATCTGCTCCGACTGTGGGTGTCGGTCGGAGCAGGAGGAGGAGGAGGAAGAGGAGGAGGTGGAGCTGTCTTTCCTTCTGATTCCTGGTTTTCTGTCGCTTACCGCCGTGACTTTCACACGTCTGTTAGCTTAACCGCGTCCATAACTTCAACTCTGCCCTTTCCTCGGTCGCCGTGACCGCGTGCAGCAGTTGAAACCTGAGGCTATTTATAAAATGTGGAGGGGGGGTGGGTCAGGGACCGTCCTGCTGCACTGGCCTTTTTGGGGCGGCGCTCCTCCATTTTAATCCTGCGGACCGACACTGTTTACCAACAGTGGTGAAGGGATTCTGGGTGTCGGAGTTCTTTTAAACAGACTCCAGACCTGCTGATCGGACGGAAAGGGGGGAGGGGGGCGTCAGTCAGCATCACTGTGAATGATTTCCTCCTTAGAGTCCATGTAAAGAAGTGGTTATTATCACTCTGTCACCCGCTAAAACAAATGTCTGATCAACCATTGAGACAGATTGTGGAATAAAATTGGAATTCGGGCTTGCGTAAAAGTGGTCAGATTCCTCAGTCGGGGCAGAGAACCAGGCTGGTTCACTGCCACTTTGAGCCTCTCTGGACCTGCAGCTGAAAAATAGACGCATCGTCCAGCAGCTTTAATGGACATGTCCTCAGGTGCGATGGGGGGACATGTTTCCGCTCCATGTGAAGCAGGCACAGACTCTCTATCTGCCCAGTAAACAAAGCTCGCGAGCAGAATCCAATGGGTGGGATATTCTCTTCCTTTTATACTGCTGTGGGCGGAGTCAAAGAGCCCCCATTTGTCAAGAGACCCCCCCCCCAAAAAAAACTGAAAAAAAGAACAGTTTAATGCAGTTTGATGAATTGGGTTTTGTTGAGCGTACCAAAAAAGTTCTCATTGTTCGAGCAATAAATCCATCATGTGATAGGAAAGAATGTTTGGAATTGGCTTTATTCACATTCTAAACTATTTCAGACACAATTCTTTTGAGACGTTTAATTCTAAAGTGAGTTTTTTTCCCCCCTCATGCTGGTTCCTTCAAAAGAAGATAAACTCTTCTCGTCTGGGCCACATACCAAGCTGATGATGTTCATCCGAGCTAATGATTGACCCTTGATTTTCCCTGAACTAACTCCAGCCAATCACGATCGGGGTGAAAACACGCCGCCGGCCCGGCAACTAAAGCCTCAGCGGCCAACGAGCCACCGTTCGGACCTGCCGTCGCGGTCGTTTTTGTACTTTGTTGACTGGATTACGCGAACCTTCGCGGGAAGCAACGTCATGTCCCCCACGAAGAAGAAGAAGGAGGGGTTCGCGTCGGTGTCGGGTAAACGCGGCAACAGATCGGGCTCTGCAAAACTGTTTGGCCTCAGAGGTAAAAAAAAACAATGGTGGGTTCAATCACAAAGAGGCTTATGTCACAGAGCGGGCCGCCCGTTTCTACAGATCAGCACATTTTTTATCCGCAGACAGAAGCAGGACACATCTCACACCACAACAACACAACTCTCCAACACCGGCATGAAATGCACCAACATGTGGAAGTTCTGCTTCATCTGTGCTGATGTATTAAAGTGTGAAGCACCGTGCTGATGAGTTGAGACACATTAGATGGATGGTTCTTATCATTAGAGCCGTGTTTCCAGGGACCCTTCCTTGTCCCTGATCATACCTGATCCATCGGGGATGGAGCGGACGAAGGTGGGCAACATCTTCACGGTGGCGGTGGGGTTGGTGTCGCGGCCGAGCCCGTTCTCCATTTCCCGCCGGAACCGGTTCATGAGGTCCTTAAGCGTCTCATCGGAGTAGCGCATGGAGTACAGGTACTTATCGATCTGAAGGGCAGAGAGTGGGGAGGGGGAGGGGCATTTAGAGCAGGGTAAATGTACAACGACAACACACCTGGCATGTGGGATGATCGAGGGACTGGTTTAGAGGTTTGCATGAAGTCCAGAACAAAAGGCCTTCTTTCAGTGTATCGGGTCCCGTCACAGAGCGACCTGATATCCAGCACTGTCTTTCAGACCTGGGATGAGTTCATGGTTTGGAGAAAGGCCCTCACACCCACTGCAAGAACATGCAAACGTCACAGCCCTGACTTCAAACCAAACTGAAGGTCCCGCACTTCGAGGCATCAACTACTACTGCACATCACACAACTACTGCACCGCCGTCCAGCCAGACGACCTTTGACCTGATCCCCTGTGATCTGTCCCTGAGTTTAAATGACACATTTAGAGATTAGAGTGGACTCTTAATGATCTCAAACACATCGCAGCTCTCATCAGTGGAAAGAGTCTGAACTAGGACACTTCAGCCACTCTGCGTTGACAAGTTCGACGATTAACCCCTCCCACTCATTAGTCTGTGTAGTCTGTGCCGGATCTACTCATCAGTAAAACAATTCGATGTTCCACACACATCAGGTACAACTTCTAATAACGTTCCCAGTTTGCTTCGCGGTAGTGTACAGTGCACGTTTCGTTCAGAGGCCAGCGGTGACGGGTCAGGACCCTCGGTGTCCTTGGTGAGCGTCTCCAGGCCAACGGCATCCCTTTTGCTCCCATATACGGTCGAGTCGTTTGTTTCCGGTCACAGTGCTGGAAGGACAGCTTGGCGCCACAGCGGCAACAGGTGGATTTGATGTCAATCGAGTGTGTTCGTGTCTTTAATTAGGCTGACATATTTTCCCTGAACGAAACGCGCTTCTTCAGCCGTGTCAGTCAGTGTTTCTGTGCGCGCAGGCTAAAAATCAATGCAACGCATTTAGCTGGCATTTTGGGGAATGTCAGACAATTTATTTAATAATCTCAGTCTTGTAATTTCGGAAGAAACGGCAATAAACTGAATCCTTTTGACTGTTTTGCAAGTCGACAAATTAGTCCTCAATCAGTGCAACCACGATGAAGCAAACGAGTTCAAAATAGTCAAATTGTATTGTTGGATCACATCTAATTACTGAAATGTCGGTCACTGGGGGGGATAGGGGGTAGGGGGGGTTACACAGGGCATTCTTTGTTACTGTTATATAATCACAGAGCGCATGCCATGGGGCACAGCCTGGTGTCGAAATCTATTCCATGCCACGAGAGCGAGTCCGCACGCCGGCTGTAGGACCCCACTGTTGTCAGGCCGGAGCAACGACTGACCCAAACAGTTTAGTCCTGAGACTGCGGGGGGGGGGGGGGGGGGGGCTTTCAACC
>JASSRZ010000074.1:705391-717595 GCA_032164315.1 Malacoctenus gilli
CACACACACACACACACACACACACACACACACACACACACACACACACACACACACACACACACACAATACAATACGAGCAGAAAAGAGCAGGGAAATTGACTTTCAGCTTCTCCTTGTTGTTTTTTTTAAACTGTGTTTTAGTGTGAAAATACAAAAACGGTGTAATCTCCCACTCTCTAAAGGCAACATCTGTTCCTGTTGTTATGTGTGAAAATGTTTGTTGATGCTTCCCTCAAACCGTGATAAAACGTTCCATCAGCGAGCCGCCGTGTGTCTGAATCAATCACGTCTCTGCTTAACTTTGGAACGTGTTTATCTTTTTGGTTTGGTGGGGCGGGGGTGCTTTAAGTCAGCTCGATGAGGGGGTAGTTGTAACGTGGCAGGAAGGGACTTCAGTGGCGAATGTAAATACACCTTTAAAGTGGTTCATTTCCATAACGCGGTGGGCAGTCGCCTATTATCCACACTGACTTTTAAACAGTTTGGGGGACTTTTTAGGTTCCTGCTTCTGACGTAACGCAATGCGATGGAGCCGCTCGCCGAGCTCACGTCCGTCTGAATCGCTTCCACTCACATTAGCATGCGCTCAGCCTGGTGTTGTTGTTGTTTCTACACGCCTTTAACTACTTTTCCTCACTCTTTAAAAGCTCAAAGGAAGCTGCGTTCACAGTTTGACGCATCTCGCCGTTTCTCTCCTGTCACTCAGGCCCATTTACCTGCACTCACAACTTGATCTGCAGCTACGATGCTGCAGAGATTCAACCAGAACTGTTCTTCTCTTTGCAACTGATCAATATCTTTCATCGCTTTAGAGTCTGGCTTTAATTTCTGCTCAGAAATTCGACTCCAGCTGGAACGTTGAGTCTTTGCTGCATCTTCCTTTAAAACTAGAACCAAACCACATGATTGAAATACATCTATTGCCGTCGGGGACGTTTCCAAACTTAGTGAGGATCATAACACTGAATTGGAGCACTAAAGTGAACTGATTGTCATTTTTAAAGTATTTCATTGCCTGCTATAAATTGTTTTGCAAAGTTTTTTTTTTACAATCATCAAAATCTGCAAAAATGTGTTCACCACTTCCTGCCAAAACGTTTCCAGTATTTTAGTAAACTACTTTATTCATCTTTTGTTTTATCGAATACTCAAAGCAGAGTTGTCGCCTCTCGATCACTGAAAGTGGAAATCACATGATCGAATCAAAATTCACTCTTGGTTTCTCTCTCTCATGTCAGGTTTACTTGCTGGATTTTGCACAGTCAAAGATATTTTCAACCACCGAGTCTCAACAATTGACAGTAAACGTCTTTGACTCGTTGGGAGAGTAAACACTCGTAGATCTCTGCATGCTCGTCTCAACAGTGACTCAACACTGAAAATGCTCAAACTCTCATGACAGGGCAGCGATAACACCTTGTATCACACCTTGTACATACAGGCAGATGTTTGTCTACTCAGCTGCTCCAGACTGCTTCCATATTGTGCTGTTCCGTTTTTCTGCTTGAGTTTGGTGAAAACTTATGTCTGTCTGTAACCCTGCTGAAAGCACGTCCAGTAAGTCGTTCACAAGATTGAAAAAGATGAGTAATGAATAAGTTCAAATGTTTAAAGAAGTCCAGAATTCATGGTTGAATTCTTCAGCTTTTAGTTTGAAGAGTTCATGGACAAGTGAGAGGTACTAAATATGTAAGATTGTAGTTTGTGGTTTGTAATTGGTTAAAGTGTGTGATTGGCAGTATGAATGAGGAAGTGAATGTGTGCAAGGTGTGCTGACGGGGATGGAGCAGGCGGAATCGAGGAGAGACGAAGCGCTGAGAAGGAGGGAGCGGAACGCGTCGGACTCTTGAGGCCGCAGTTCGGACGGAGTGCTTTGGGGCCTAAAGACTGTCAACCCGACATTCTGTTTGGGACGCCCGAGTACTACTACATGGAGTGCCGTTTGGTGACGTTTCTCTTTTGAAAGTCGACCGGAGTTACGACTCGGCAGTGTTAGCCTAGCAGCGGAGCTCGGTCACGTCCATCTGCGCTATATCCGCTAGCCCAGTGGATGTTAGCAACAAGAAGCTAATTCAGCCTCTTGCGTGGGAAAACCCTCGCGTCTCAGCTCGGGAGCGAGAGGAGTCGTTGAACTGTTGGGGCAAGTGGATCGTCGCGTCACCGTCGTCAGCGAGACAGCGTTCAGGAGGAGCCGTCATCCTTTGCCATATTGCGTCCTCCATGCTACACGGGAGCGCGCAGCGGGGCCTTCCAACAGTGTGAACCGCCGCTTTGGGGACCTTGGAGGTGACATCGTTTGTTTTCCAGCCTTCTCGGGATCGGGAGGACACTCCAGCAACATCATCAGGCCTGCAACGGTGGGGTGGGTTTCCTTTGCCGGCTGTGTGGATGGTGTGTGTGTGTGCACGTGGAGTGTGGTCCCACTGAGTTGTGCTGTGTTTATTATTTGTGCGAGTTATTACAGACGTGTGTGTGACTAAATGTACTTTTGATTATTTTGGTAACCTGGAAGTCAGCCAGTTTAACTCAGTGTCCTGTTGTGACGAGAATATTGCGGTAGTTGTGGTTTAAACCGTGACCGGGCTTGTGATTTTCCTTTTCAATAAGTGTGTCATTTGTTTTAATTTTCTGTTAAGTAAATAATTGATTTTACTGATTTTTCTAAACTATTGTGTGAGGTTGACTTTGTCCTATTTTCTTGTAGGGTATTGCTTTTTTTATGAATATATTGACAGATATAAGTAATCTTTTAATCTGTGTAGTGGAAACCTAATCAATCCATTAGAGGGGAAAAAGGGATTTGTAGTTTAAAGAGTTTATTCGGGTTAATTTAGTTCAAACTCAGGGCCTCTCTCCTATGTATTAGGGAGAAGGGGACTACATGTTAAAAAAAAATAGAGAAAAAATTTCCATCAGTGAATTTCAAAGGAAAATTTAAGATCCCACCATAAATACGCATTTGTTCCTTTCCTTGTAAACCGCTCTGCTACATTTCTTTTATAATGTCGGCATTGCGTCTTCCTCTGTGTATTTTTATGGATTTCACAAAGTTTTTATACACCAGTGAAAAAAAATGGGTCGTAAAACGGACCACATGAGGAAGTCCAGGCTGCTCTAATCTGCGTTGGGAGCGGGGTTCTATTGAAAAACAGACGTCGGTGTGTACATATTCAGACTGCGCTTGGATCCATTTCTTTGTGTTCACACGCAGCAGGACGACACGCGCTGCTCAGCCAAAGCAGGCACGAGAAGGTGTAAAGTGGTGACGGATTTAAGAGCCGCGGCAGGTTGCAGCTTGGAGGGGGAGACCAGACATTTCTGCTGTGACTGAACTGCAGCTCTCTGATTTGTTGTGGAGGCTTTTTTTTCTTTTTTTCTTTCTTTTTTTTTGCCGCTGATCCTCCTTCACTCTGCTCCGACACAGAGTTTTAGTATAAGCGTGTCTTTGTGGCGGCGCCGCTGGAAAAGCCATCACGGCCTCAAGAACCTCTGGATGATGCTGCCCGTGGAAACCCTTCGCATGTGGCCTCTCTCACACACACTAACACACACACACACACACACACACACCGTCGTGACGCATAAACATAGTTTGGTGGTGGTGGTGACAGGCGGGAAAATCATTTCAGGTCTCCCTCTTTGTGTTTCTCCAAGTGTCTGTGACAAGTCACAAGGGTAATGATCAGTGTGTGTGTGTTTGTGTGCGTGTGTGTGTGTGCGCACACGCACACATTAGCTCCTCCATGGGTGGATACTTGTGTTTCTTTGCGTGAGTAATGTAACAGACAGAGAGGATTTGTGCTCAATGAATCCCAAACACCATCTATCAGGCTCAATAAATATTTCCACAACTTATGTTGGAGCTTTTTCAAAGGTGACTTGTTTGTCTGTCAAATAGTAAACTGTTGGGGGGAAAAAAGGGGGGGGGTTGTCATTAAATGTCGATTTGTATTCCTTTTTTGCTTTTGTCAATATCAAATTGTAAATTTTCACATAATTTACCTTTTAAAATAGTAAAGTTGAAAAAGAAATGCACAATTTCATATGCGAAAAAAGCTCATTTTGTAAGAATGTTTTAAATTCGGGGAATAATTGTGACATGACAGAAAGAATTAGTTACTTTGTAAAACAGTTATCTCAAGTTGATCTCATTTAAAGTGCTGCAAATGTTCACACAAGAATCACAGAGAAGTTGTTCTTGTGTGAAACTTACAAAAGCCTCCTTGGAAGAGCACCTGAATCCTGAATCCTTTTCTCCGCCAATATTCATAAAACTGCCCTCGGCCATATTTTTGTCATTATTGAAACTAATTTTGACCACTGCCACTAACAGTTTCTGACTGACGAGCTCCCTTCGCGCGTCTGTTCATTTGTGCGTCGTGTTGCAGGCCGGACGTTCCGCCTCGGGCCCTTCGGTCACCGGTTAAGTTGCCGCTGGCGTACATCCAAAATAAAAGTGGTGGGAGGGGGGAAAAAGCGGGACGAGATGGGAGTCAACTCTGTATGAAATCGTGTCCGTGTAAACGCGACATTCTCACGAGTTCGGGTGATCCGTGAAGGTCAAAGCCCGCAAACTCGTCCGTTCAGCCGTGCGGCTTTGGAGCCATCGCTGCCAGATCTGAGAATCCTTTCTGGTCCAATTTCTTTGTTTCTCCAGTTTGGGTGTTTTGGACACTTGATGTCCATCACTTCTCAAACCAGTGTTAAACCTGCGAGGCCGAGTACGACATGGCATTTGTTAAAGAAAGGGGATCTAGTTTGTTTAGAGACGTAGCACACTTCTAGAACTTATTGGTGAGCTCACATGCAACTGGCTCGATCCCAGGTGTTAAACAGAAACTAATTTGTTGTTCAGACTGTGTGTCATCCTTCGTCAACCTGACACAAACGTCATTGTAACTACTTTCAGACCGTCTCAGCCCTCCGACTGAAACTCCGCTGCCAAAACGGCGTCCACACTGTTTCTTATGGCTCATTTCTAATATCTACTCAAGGGCCATTTGAGTTTTGAGGTGGTTTTTAGAAAAAACAATCACACACTGTGATTTATTCCATAGTTGTGTCTTTTACTGTCTTGGATGACCACGTGAGCCCCCCCACCTCGTCCCGGAGTTTTGAGGGCGACTGCCACTTTCGGTCATTTTGGAGTTCCAGTTTAGCTCCTTCAAACAGCCATGACAGAAACGTGAAGGAAAAGGGAGCGCCCCGAAAACACTCGCCAACATTCCTCACATAAAACATTTAAAAAAGCAGAGACGCCCTCCTCCTCTGTCCTCCTCCTCCTCCTCCTCCTCCTCCTCCTCCTCCCAAGTCGCAATATTTACATTTAGAAATGTTTCCTTTCAAGAACAGGAACTTTCACTTTCACTCCGTTGTTTGGCTTTATTTAACAAACAAGGTTTTTCGACTTATTTGGTACAAAGACTCAAGATAGCGTCCACAACGGAACGCGTTCCGTGGTAAATAATTATGGGATTGAAGTCGAAACAAAGAGCTGAAAGAGTTTGAAATGTCAATAAAGCAGGATGTAGGTGAGTGTTTGATGAGATTAAAGAAAAGAAGAAGAAAAAGGGGGGAAAATACACCATTTCATTAATTATGAGATAATTTATTACCTGGTAAATAAGAGTGATTAGATGTAAGTCAGAGCGGGTAGCAGCTGCTCTTATGTTGATATAAAGAGACATTTTAAAGCATGGGCACTCTCACTAAACAAGGTGTTGAGTCAAACTGAGACCGGTTTTCGGAAGTAGCAAATTTGACCTGTCTGGTCTCGACTGCTGAGGAAGCTGACGCCCCCCCACACCAGAAACTTTGAGCTTTGTTGCGTCATTTTTTTTAAACCGACCCCTCCTTCTGCCCCCCCGACCGTCTTTCTGAACACAGCTGCGTCGAAAGGTGGACGCAGTCCTTTCGCAAAGTTGTTTTGGAGTCATCAAATCACAGCTCTTCCTTTTTTTTTGTCTGAGACGTGTTCAACCTGGAGACGCCCACATGCGGACTCATATTTATTGTTAATTGAGCTGAATTGAGATCAGCGGCAGCTCAAAGCATGAAAATGAGAGAGGCACTCAAGTGGCTATCAGTATCATAAAGGAACAAAAGTGAAGGAAGGGAGGGAGGGAGAGAGGGAGGGGGATGAAAGGGGGGATGATTTGCAGCGTTAATCCAAATTGAATTACATGGATAACATCTCTCTTTCGTGGCCTTATTCTTATATATTTCTTTCCGTTTCGATTCAAACATCCACTCTGCACGATGTTGTTACTCACACTGCCGAGTGTCTGCACACGATATGAGACACAGTTTGTCTCGGCTGGCGGAGCGGCTGGCCGGGCGTCGCTGCACTGACTCCTGCTCAGGAAAAAAAAATCACACAGACACTAATGAACAAACAGCAATCAGAAGGTATTTATTAGATCGTCCCTCCACTCCTCCTCTCTCTCTCTCTCTCTCTCTCTCTCTCTCTCTCTCTCTCTCTCTCTCTCTCTCTTTGTTAATAGTGCAAATTAGCATATAAATGAGAGACAGCACGTGACAGAATCCACCCTGCTCCAATCGGTCCGTCGGGACTTCTGATTATCTCTTTCTCCCCCTTTTTTTCCTTCAGTCCTATCACTCTTTCCTTCCTGTCTCCGTGTCTGTCCGTCCGTCCGTCTCACTGCTCCGTTCACAGACTTCCCTTTATAATTTGTGCTTCCTTTTTCCGCGATCTCTCTCTCTCCATTTCTAATTGAGGACTTTCTTTTGATTTGATTAACCAGCGCCGTTAAAGTCACTCACTCGCTCCGTTTGTAATTATTTGTTTACCTGGCTGTGTGTTGGGCCTGCCTCTGTGTGCGGTTAGTTTAAGCGCACTTAATTGCTCCTGACTAATTAGTAGATGAGTCGAGGCATTTGGGAGATAGGGCGCGCACACACAGCCACACAAAAACACACACGTACGCGCTACACACACACACACACACACACACGTGCGCGCACGCGCACACCGAGACATAAATACACACATTTATCGCGCCTCTTGGTTTGTGTCCTAAGTGTTGGTCTCTCGTTCCCTCTCTCTCGTGGCTTTGTGTCTCCAGATAGTTGGAGCTCGGCGATACGCAGCAGGAGGTGTTAATGATGTGAGGGCTCTGTGTTCTCTGCTGGGAACGATCTGTTGTGTGTCAGCTGCTGTCTGTCACCACACGAACGGAAAAAAACATCTTCATAGTTTGTACACGTGTGTGTGAGTGTGCGTGTGTGTGTGTGTGTGTGTGTGTGTCGGTGTGCGTCTGAGTGACTGAGTGTCTGCTTTTCCACTTTTCAGTTGCTCTGCATATTAAAAATCATGAATCTTCCGCCCACCCGCTCGCTGCCAAACAACACTCCAACAACTTTAATGGTGTGTCTTTTGATTTTTAGTTACGAGGGCTTTTTTCGCTTTGCGTCACCGCCCCCCTCTCCTTTTTTTATGAAAAGAATCATGATTGGTTTGCTGTGTTTACACTGGATGTGTTTGAGTTGCGTTTGGTGTGTGTGTGTGTCCAAAGGAAGGGCTGCTGTTGCTGACAGAGGCGATCCCTGCCGACAGCGAGCGAACAGCAGGGTACAAACTGGACAGGCAAATAGAGAGAGACACACACACATTCAAACACTTGCACACGCTGATCTACGATCAGTTTGCAGTCCTCATCAAGAAAGCCTACCAATCAGGTCGTCGCACTGTTTGAAGAGTGTCAGTAGGAAGTCGGGCGGAGACGAGGAATGCGACACATTCAAACTTTGGCCTATTCGCTGTGAGCACTAACTAACTCATGACTGTGTCTCCTGTCTCCAACACACAACTGGTGTTCGACTCACAGGCTAATGAAGTGGATGAGCAGAGGTTTGGTACAGGGTGAAGGACACAAAGTGCGTTGCGAACTAAAGATGCTCAATTTCACTGATTTCAACGAGCGGAGGAGAATAAAATTGTCAGAAAATGCCAGATCAGGTACGAAACAAGTCGCTCAGGAAAAGGACTTCTGCTGTTCCTGCATCGTTAACATTCGATTGGAGCAGCAGCGCTCCCTGTGGTGAATGAGCACGACATTCTCGGCAGGTGGGTTCACCTTCTAAAAGAGCTGCGTTTACGTGAAATGAACAGAACAAAGGTGTAACAGTTCGCAGAACGGCCCAACTTACTTCACCTGAGTCCTGCAGACCATCCTGGTGCGTTCGGATGCTCAGTTCTCATCAAATGTTTAGGTGGACGACCAGCAACAAATGAAAAAAACAAAACGTCAAACACTGTTATTGGAGATGACTTCATTCAAAGTGTTGCTTGGTCAGTGGCTCTTCTCATTCCAGCACAAACACTCACATGAGCAAGACATGTCGATCATCAGGTCCATTAGTTTGTCCCGACGTATTCTGCCGAGTCGACATTTATCCTGCCAGCTCACCTCGTGCCCACGCTCGAGTAAACATGTGAATTGTCCTATTTATTGCCTCGTGAGGTCCTTTTTCCAACGACGGGAGAAGGAAGTGAAGCCAAGTGCAACACACTAGCACTGTGGGTTTGGGAGGGAAAACCAGGCAACATGATTAATAACGCCGAGGAACACTTGGCACCTCTCTTTCAACGCAGTTGGGATCTCAAGTTCTCGTCAGCTTTCTATCCCGAAGATGCAGTTTTTTTTTTTTTCTTAAAGAAAATTTGTTTGGTGGCGGTTTGTCGACGCACACAGACAGAAAGGACGCAGCGATGAGCGGCGGGATGATGGAGGACTGAGGGAAGTAAAGTGAGTCACAGTGTGTTAGAGTGTTGTCTGTTGGCTTGTCTTCTTGAGGAAGAAGAATTCAAGAGGCACACACACACACACACACACGCATGCACACTCACACACACTGGGAGAAGAGCGTGCACCGAACACCCCAAAGATCCGACACCCTTTCAGATATCCGCATTAGCCTCCATAATCTGATTCCTGGCTATCGCTTTACTAATCTAATCATGACACACCACTCATATTCAATATCACCAAACCTCCAGCCTTTTAGTTTGGCCTCTCAAACCACCGTGTAAAAGCTTCATCACAGGCCATGCTGATGAAATTAGCCCCTATTATCCCCCCCTCTCTCTTTCTCCTTTTCTCGACAACTCTCACTCCCTCCATTCTGTCTTACTTGAAGGAGTGTGCAGATTTAATTTGCAGCAGGACTCATGAGCCACTTAGCGCAATCTCTCTCTGTGTGCAAGGATTGATTGATTAGGCCTTATCTTGTTATCTGGGTCTGTGGTCGTTTGATAGGCCTGTTTGTTCTCTCACTAGTCTCTCAGCCTTTCTATCTGTATCCCTTTTCCTTGATGTAATTTCATGCCTCTGTCTTCTGTGCATGTGTGTGTGAGTTCGTGAGTGTGTGTGTGTGTGTGTCTGAGTGTGAGTGAGTGAGTGAGTTCGCCTCCAGCTTCTCAGACTTTCTCTCCTACAGTGAAGGATTCAGGCGTTGATAAGGACGAATTGTCTCGTAAGATCCAAATTAGGAAATTACACATTTCAGCCGTCGTACACTCGCTCTCCAATCGCCGACACTGTTTCTCCGCACTCGGTCGTATTCCTCAGCTGCATTGGTGTCGGCATCGCCTACCAAGACCATTGAAATGAGTATCAGGCATTGGTCAGGTTTCATCAAAGCAATCTGAATACAAAGTAAGTTATCTAAAGTTATTCCAATCACTGGATGGTGAGATCACTGAAGGTTTGGTGGCAGCAGTTGTAATGTGATCGTACTGGACGGTTTTGTTAGAGGAGCAAAGCTCAAGGTTGATTTACATTTTAACCCTCTCGTGGACAAAAACTCACATCTTGTAAAGGAGATCAAGGACACAAGCAGCTTACAGAGTACCAGAGAAGGCAGAGGTACTAACACTTATAACTTAGGTAAAAGTATGGAGACCTGCTGAAAAAAAAAACTGTGGTGAAAGTAGAAGTGAATCAACTCCCAACTCTGGCCAAAATAAAAAAAGTTAAGCACTTGCATTTTTTCAAGCCCTCCACTGATGGTTCCTTTTGCTTTGTGAGGGTGAATCGCTACTACTCAGGAAAATTAGTTGGTCTTTCAGTATATTTTCTGTGACCTGTGACCTGCTGGAAGGAGTTTATAGCTTGGTTGGTCTGGGAGCGATGCCAAGGTTTCTCTATGCCCAGAGGGGGGGGGGGGAAGAAGAAGAAGGGATGCAGCCACAGATTAACTGGGTAGACTGCATTTGTTTACAACTCGACATCAATTTGAACTGAATTGACACAAACGAGTAGATACTTGGATCGGTAAATCGATCAATACGATCTGCTCTGTGCTGCCTGTCTTCCTGTGAGACAAACACAGTGATTTGCGGATTGATACATCTGATCTTCTGTCCAGCCAGGAGGCTGTGGAGGGGCTGTCTGCTTTTCTCCAATCATTGCTTCCAGTTTTTCCCCCTCCAGAACAGATTTTATTTTAATCGAGACAAGGGATGTTCACAAATTGTTGGACGTTTGTCTCTCGCCTCCTAGGTTTTTATTAACTCTTTATACACTGAAACGACAGAGTCTCCCAGAAATCAACAAAAGAAATGTTACGTAAAAATAAGACAAAGAAACAGCCCTTAAACAAATGAGAGGATTAACAGAGACTAAAATGGCTCCTTTTTACTGAAGCTTCAGGAACCCATGACAAACTCCAACTGAAATCTCGCTGATTGATGAAGTCTGTCATTATATTTACCCTTTAATTTTCTACACACAATAAAACTGCTGCTGTGTCACCAGAGCCAGGAGCACCGTGACAACTCTGACAATGCTGCGCTTACCAACCTTGTTTACGTGCAGTTTAGGACTTTCATAAAGACGGGAGCTGGAGCATCATATCATGAAGGAGGAGTGAAAATCAGATTGTTATTCTAGGAAGCTAATGGGCAACACAGACTTCCCCATCTGTCTTCTGAAAATGTTGGTGTGGGTCGAGAGGGGCTTCCAGCTCTCATTGGATCATTTGCCACGCAGCGCCGACAGACCATAAATCCACCTTACCACCTTTTTTACATATTATAATGTGAACACCTAATGTGAATACCTTCAGCAAATGTAGTTGACAGCAACAGCGGAGAGGAGGAATGATTACTTTTCGCTGTTCGTGGCATTCAAAGTGTTGTTGGGAGTTTTCAAAGGCAGCCAAAGACATTCTTGTGCCGTGAAGTCACTGCAGCACATCACACACGCGGCTTCGGTTTTTGTCCACCTGAATCGCCGTTCTGCTCATCCCGCCTCCGACTTGAGAGCGCGTGCGGCTTTGACTTTGGCGGGAGACGTTTCCAACTTTTCAACTAATTTTGACGCGATGTCGTGAACCCCTCACGCCTCCCGCTTTCCTTCATCACCCGTTTTCTGGCTCCAAATCCAAACTTTCCGCCCCTCCACGGAGGCCAAACCGTACTCTTCCTCACCCCTCCACATGTCGCCCTTCCCTCCATACGTGCTGACCACCTGCACCGCTCCCTCTCATCCCGAGCTCGAGCCGCCACCGCTCGCTTCCGGTCCCCTGCACTTTTCCCACCGTCTGCCCCTACCTGACTCGTAAACACACACTCTCAGACACCAGCACGAGCGCGCGCGCGCGCACGCATGCACACACAAATCTGCTCATCCACTAATGCACACACAGAGTGGAGCGGCAGGTTCTCTCTAATGACGTCCTTCGAGTATAATTAGTCTAGCCAATTAACAGCAGTAACGATGCTTGCATTCATTATGTCAAATTACACTGTGCTGACAAAGTGTCAACTCAGCTATGCTCACCTGCTGAGGATCTGTGTGTGTGTGTGTGTGTGTGTGTGTGTGTGTGTGTGTGTTTTGCTAGTTTATTAAATCCTACTTCATCATTCCAAAGATGAAAAATGGTCCAACTTTTTTTTTTTATTTTGCACGCACTCACACGCGTGCACACACGCACGCATACACGCACACACACGCACATACACGCATGCATTCAATTAGCGCGCTTGCAGCAGATCTGTTATCCTGGTGCCTGTTGTGGTGGCGATGCTCCGGTGGCCAGCAACACAGCCTGTGAAACCAGTTGGATCAGTACATTGCGTTATTAAATCATGGATATTGATTTTCTGTGTGTGTGTGCGTGTGTGTGTGTGTGTGTGTGTGTGTGTGTGTGTGTGTGTGTGTGTGTGTGTGTGTGTGT
>JASSRZ010000074.1:791260-804017 GCA_032164315.1 Malacoctenus gilli
CACACACACACACACACACACACACACACACACACACACACACACACACACACGCACACACGCACACACACACACACGGACTGACTGACTGTACTTATTGGCACTGGAACAAGGTGGGCTTATTGGGATGTGCGCGCCTCAGTCAGCATCCAGCAACACTAAAGGAGGGCTTTGAGGAAACTATTAAGTGAAAATTAACCCTTGTGTTTGTTGATATTGGCATCCCCTCCTCATCTGTGTGGAGGATCCCACTCCTGCATGTGTTAGAAATCACAACAATAACTGCAAGATGAAACCTTGTCTTCAAAGTGTTGGACGCAAACAGGAACACATTCGTCTTGAAGCGAAGCAGGACTCTGTGTCTTGTTTTGTGTCCACTTATTGGTTAATGTCGCCGCTGCGTTTGCCCAGTTATCCTGCGTACTGACAACGCAGAAGCACACAAGAAATGACAGCCTGTTTATTGCCGTTTTGCCATATTCTGGATCTGAGGTAGCTACCTGAACAGACGTTTTGGGCTGTCCAAGAAAAAAACCCAACACATCTTCATCAGCAGTTCTCATCAGTGCAGTGAAAGTGACTCAAAGTGATGAAGACAGGTATATCCTGTTGGGCTAGATGCCATCAGGAATCTACATAACTTGTGAATACCAAGAAACTGTCCGGTTGGTTTACCCTCTGCTTTGTCTGACAGGTTGTGAGAGCAGTTCATTCATGAAAAAGATATTTCTCACTAACTGTTCGTTGCTGTTGGTGCCACCCACTCGTTTTTGTAGTGAATCCCACTCTTGCATGTGTGAGACATCACAACGACAACTGCAAGATGGAACAATGTCTTCAAAGTGTTGGAGGCCAACTTGAATATATTATTTGTGTCTCAAACAAGGACAGGAGGTTTTGTTTTGAGTCTATGCGTTGGTCATTGACTGGATCCTCTTCGCAAAAGGCCCAAATAAAAAATGCTCCTGCACAGAGACGACACTCTTTAGTTTAGTATCGACTAAGATGCTCGGCAAGAAATCAGTTTTTCTGGCGACGCTGCTTCACTCTGGACCTGCAGAAGGACCAGAGTCAACTTTCTCTGCTGTCAAAGTAAAACGCTGGTTCCTTTTTGAGAAACTCACAGAAATGTTGTAATACAAAGTCACAATATGTCAATCAGTGAGCAAGGTGTGATTTAGGTGACTTACTCATAAGGTAAGGATTAAAATTGAACATTTCTATTTCAGTCAAAAAACCCTCAACTTTGTCTGACAGGCTCATGAAGCATTTAATTAATGAAATGCATTTGTTTAATTTGCTTAATGATTTTTTAATTAATAGAAAGTTTTGACAGACTCAAAGTTATTTTTCTGATGTGTAGGTTGGGTAATTGACTCTTTTTTTTAAATATGAAGAGATTGAAGTATTTATACTTTTATTTCATTTTGCTGTATTAATCATTCTTTTAAAAGAATTTATTATGGATTTTTGACCTTAATGACAGAGATTCCACTGATTTCTGGTGAATTCTTGTGCGTGCTGGACTGTAATTGCTTTGAAGTGATTGAGCCAAATACAAACAGCCTAAACAGACGGAGTGACATAAACAGATGAGGAGACATTTCAAGTGATGGCTTTTCACTAGTCATGCTGACGGAGTTGTTTATTGCTTGTAGGAAGGAGCTGCAGGAGGCCTTTGAGGTTTTTCACAGATTCAAACTGAGCCAATAGTTTTATGGTGACAGATTTAGCAGCAGGGCTCTTTGGAAACACCATAAATCCCTGAATGGATAAAAGTGCGCGTTCTGACCCTCCGTATGAAATGACAACCTCAGAAAACTACTCGGCTGGGCTGCACGTGGACAATATTTCCACGTCATCGTTGGGGAGTAAGAGCATTTATTTTGGAGGGTCCAACAATGGACCCCTGCGAGGACGGTCCAAGACTTGACCAAAATAGTTTGGTGTCTTAACATCATGTTTCAAACGTTATTGCAAGAAGATACTCCAAGTTTTGGTGATATATTGCATAAATAGTTCCCTCAAATGTTTTTGGGGGAGCGAGTTTATTTGTTTTCCCAGGTAGGGGGTGGGAGGGAGGAGAGTCCCAAAACTCACCCCCTGCTCTCTTATTTCCAACCACACTGGAGTATGGACCCCAAATATCCCCGATGTCTGGGTTATGTGGAGCCACAAGCAGCAGGGGCGTGTCTCGGGGGGAGGGGGGAAGGGGGCGTCCAGAGGTGACACGTCCAGTTTGATTGGCTACCACAGGTGCCACCCTCCACAACGGGCCCTGAAAGCACCGTGACGCCTCCAAGGAAGTGATGCACATTACGTTTTACTTTACTTTTTATGGTTCGCTTACATGGCTTTTATGAGGTGCGATTTTGTGGCAAACTAGTCAGTAAATGAATCCTATTAAATATTGTCAACTATTTTAAATGAATTTACATCTTTTGTAAAGGTTTAAAAATAAAAGATCCCAGCTTGAGTCCTCCTGTCAGGCTTCCCTAATAAAAACATACTGGGCCCCGAGCAGGGGGTCCCTGGCGCCTGATGTCTTGGGGGGGGGGGGCTTCCACCCTATGGACCCGGACCAGGGACACCTGAACTCAGAGGCAAAAGTGGCAAATTTCCCCTCCGTGTCGGAGCGCGTGAGGTGACAGAGAGTGAGGAGGTGGGCGTGAGGCGGCAGCAGCAGCTGCAGCAGCGAGGGGATGTAATAGGTTCTCGAAATTACGCCGATAATTAATTGCGCAAATTTGTTTCTATTAAATAAAAATAACACGTATTGAAGAACTCAATTAGCGGTAATTAATCCCGTCTCTAAATTGCCGGGAAGAGGAGAAGAATCGGATTGGAGGACTCTCTCCATCTTCTTCTTCTTCTTCTTCTTCTCTGACATCATTTCTCTGATTCTTTCTAACCTCGGGGTTCGTTCCCCCCTCCCTCCCCTTTGGAGGTTAGGCAGCCATTGGACCCCCCCCCTCTCCTCCCCCCCCCCTTCCCCCCTTCTCTCCCTCCTGCCTCCTCTTGAGAATTGGAAATGGGGGATGGAGACAGGGAATGTGGAAGGTGCTAAATTAGCTGGCTGATCCGCGCTCATTGCCGCATACACATCCCCCTATTACCGCGCCCCGGCGCCGCTTAATATTCCGGGCATGGCGGGCGCGTCTAGATAGCAGATTTATCAAATGGGAAAATGAATGTATGATGATCAGTTAAATTGAAAATCAGCGCCCGGGTGACAGGCCGCACTGACACCTCGGTAATTAGAAAGAAAAATGATGGCGTCCGAATGCATAATAGAGCAAAAACAATTTACGCTATCCCCCCACGCCGTAATGATCGCGCGTTCAAATTGAAAATTTCTCCCGCTTGAAATTGAATTCATAAAGTGTGATGCATGAGCGGCACGGACACAGCGGGAGGGCCTGGCCGGCCCGGGCCCGGCGTGATCGATTGGTCGTTTGTGCTGGTGCCACCATAGCCTCCCCCCCCCCCCTTCCCCGTCTCTCTCTCTCGCCCTCTCTCTGTCTCTGTAAAAACACACGTTCTCCACGTAGGGAAGAAAAGTCATCACTTTTCTTTCTTTAATCGCTTGTTTAACCACGACCTGTGTCCAGAGCTGAGAAGGGAACCCCATGTCAATTTTAGAGGTCAGTCAATACTTGAAATATGTCCTAACTTTTTATTTCCACACTCATTTAAAACTCTGAAATTAAACGCCTGTAAAGATTATGCAAAGTCTTTCAGAAAATTGTTTTACAAAACATAAATATTCACCAGTAACCTACAAGAGTTTTGGTGTAATTAAATTGAACAAAAATCGTAATTTCCCCATTAGTTTTTCTCCAAATAGACCGAATTTCTAAGGAAAACAGCACTTACACTGTGTTGAATCTATCTGCCCCATTGTTGCCCAGAAGACGTTGAGTGAGTCAGACTAGACCAACACTCGTTTTGGAAAGGCACCCCAAAAAAAACAGGACACACTGCATGCTTCTTGTGTAGAATATCAAGCTTGGGAAACATTTTCATGGCTTTTTTTGTGACATTTTCCTGTCTAATTTTCAGAATAAAAGTTCAATCGGGTGACCCGCCTTTGGAACAAGAGATGCTGCAGTCAAGAACTCTGTAGTGCGTCTGATTAGGACAAGTAGAGAGCTGTAATAATAAGCGTCATCAGTATTTTCAGAAAATGTCTCCAATGCAGACAAGCAGCAATGATTCCATCTAAGACACGTCGGTACAACCAATGCTTCTGTTGCTTTTTGCTATTTACCATCGTTTATTGGATGAAAGGGGAAGAAAAGTTACCAGGGTGGTCACTGGTGTGCAGGAGAGTTAGGGTCTTTTATTTCTGACAGTCCACAATGCATGCATGTTTTTTGCTTAAGCGGGAACTGGACCCCTGTGATCTGCCTATGTTCCATTTTAGTGTTTCAAAAGTGTTTATAAAGCCAAACGTTTAATACCGGTGAACAAAAAAACAGCTATAATATGTGAAGGCTGGATGGAAATCCATCTTTAGCTCATTTACATCACGAGTAACTATGCTTCGCACCTCCAAGATGCAGTTTGGGGTAATTACCTCCAATTTAATTAGAGCTGCAGACATAATCCAGCACTTTCTTGATCACCTCTAATAATGCCACGGAAACGACTCGCAGGTAACCACTTGTTTCCCACTCGCGTTTTGACTCGTTTATTTGTAAATGAACGCAGCTGTGCTGCCGGTGGAGGGTCGGAGAAGCGGCTCTCTGGACGCCCGTTTTCCAGGTTCCAGCTACTCTCAGTTTATCCCTTTAATTATTTTGGGGAGTTGGGAAAAAAAAAGCATCCAATTTTAAAGGCTCAGTTTTGGATGGCTGTGTCTCACAGCGCACACGCGCGCGCGCGCTCCGCTATCATAAAGGCCTCGCTGAGGGGAGATCAAACCTATATTTTCTAATTAATCGCACTCTTGAAACTAACCGATTATAATAAAGCGTTTCCCCCGCCAAAAAAGGAGAATAAAAGTCGGAATTTCACACAGCACACGCGGAATGAGCGATTTAATGTGATTGTTTCGGTCGAAGGGGACGTTTCCCGAGGCCTTATGGGAAAATAATGTCCTTATGAATTAAATAATAGGGTTATTACTTTCATTGATTTTAGCTGTCTGGGAATTTAGTGTTGAGCTCGGGTCTTAACCCATCCTCCTCCTCCTGCTGTTTTTCACTCTGGCTCCCTCCTCGTCCTCGTGTCTAATTATTTTCCTGTAAGCCCCCCGCTTCCTACAGCGCAAATAGCAGAGTCACTGAGCGAAAATTATGTAAATATTATTAAAGGGACTCAGGCACGGAAATTCATTTTGGGTCGGCGCAGCAAAGTAAAGCTCTGTCCCTCGGATCCCCCTCAATTTATTTGCAAATAAAGGCGAGGTGACCGGGAGGGATCAGGGATATTTAGCCGGGCTGTCAACACGGCTCCTCCGCGCGCCTGCTCGCCAGAATTAATGGTTTTAATAATTGGGATTCCAGTTTCCCGGGAATTGGTGGCGTTTACACTTCATGAGCTAAACACACTCTTTCTTTTCGCTCTCTCTCTCTCTCTCTCTCTCTCTCTCTCTCTCTCTCTCTCTCTCTCTCTCTCTCCTAACGCGGCCCAGGGTGCACACGCGGGCACCCGCGCGCCTATGTTGACGGCGTCGAGGATTGTCCCACTAAATCCAGACGAAAAAAGCCCGGTCGGAAAAATTTACAAATGCAAGCCCGACACATCACTCGCCTTCCTCCCCTTCCTCTTCCTCTCCTATATCTCTATCTGCCCCCCCCTCCCTCTCCCTCCCCTCCCCCGAGGGACCCGCGGTCCTATTAGAACAAATGACGAGGGGCCCAGGCGCTTTTGTAGAAAGGCGCAGGCAGGCGGGTGCGCGCCTGTCCTATTATGTGCGACACATGATCAATAGGGCGATAACGCAGCAACATCAATATAAGCGACAGAACAATGAGGGATATCATCGAACATCTATCTTAATATAGCCGACTACAAGGGCCGTCTGACAACCGCGGCAGCTCATGAAAATTCCGCCCCACGAATCTCCCACCATCTCCGCCTCCCTCCCCCTCCTGCCTCCCCTCCCTCCCCTCCCATCCGCGCTCAATAGACTATGCGCACTCACGCACGCCGGCCACGCACGCACACATTGACGGTGCAGCTGGCGCGGCTATTATTTTCCCATTTCAATTTGACACCCCTGCCTTTCATGCTAATTCTATTATTGTAGGAAGTTTATGTGATTCCATATCACTAGAAATCGGTAATGTCTAATAACCCTTTGGGCTGAAAGGAAGGGGAGGCAAGAAAGAAAGGGAGGGAGGGGGGGGCAGAAAAAAAAGAAAAAGAAACTGCCTGCAGACCCGCGGCAGCCAGTGGGAAAATAATTACTTTCATATCAAAACTCAGCAGGAGGCGCAGGGTCCTATAGCCCGCGGCCACTAACCTCATTCCAGCTCGGCCTTTCAAATGAATAAATTTGTTAAAGCAATAAATACAAACAGCCAGACGGACTTGAGCCCCAGCTCCGGCTCACTACACCGAGGGAGAGAGGAGGAGGAGGAGGAGGAGGTGGTGGTGGTGGTTGGGGGGGGGGGGGATTTATCTGCTGTTACACGACAAAACTCCAAGCCAGCCACGATCCAAGCGCTTTCTGCTGCCACATCCCCTTGTACCCCCCCACCCCACCCCACCCCAGTCCAGCCTCGCCCCCCCTCCCCACCTCCCCACCTCCCCACCTCCACATGGCCCTGGAGAGACAGCGATTCAATTTATACAATAACTTTATTTATCAAAATGTTTACATATAAATATCATTTTTCTCGTCTGTTTTTTGTTTTTTTGTTTGTTTCCTTTTTCTTTTTTTTTTTACAATATCTGAGGATTTTTGTTGTGTAAGATGTTTATTGTAATCTTGGGTTTTTCTTACAAGTTGGTCACCAAAACGAAACAAACCAACCCCCCCCCCCCCAAAAAAAAACAACAACAAAAAAAAAGAAAGAAAAGAAAAGGGTCGAGAAAGAACCTGCTTCTAAAGGTGTCTGGGCCTAAAGCCTGAACGTGAGCGCGGCCATCTGGATTGATCACACCTCATGAATAAAAAATAGATGGGAATTAAGTCTCCTGATTCCTGATATGTTTTCGAGTGTCTCAGCAGAGCTTTGGGAATGTTTGACTAGTCTGAGCGGTGTTCCTGGTCCTCTGTTTATGTTTGCTCCCTCAAAGTGTTAGTCCATATCGACATCCTCTCCATCTGTTCCGGGTGTTTCTTGACAGTCTGTGTTTGCCTTGAGACGCTCGGAGAGGTCTGGAGACGGCGCTCGCTCCTCTCTCGCGCCCGTCTCCCGCGCGCGCAGCTCGGCCGGCTGGCGGCCGACGGACTCCGCCTCCGTTTGAACTTTCGGACCCCTCCCCTCCTCGCCGCCGTCGCCGGACGGCGCCGAGCTCAGCCGGGCCAGAGCCGCGCCGTCGGATGGAGGGGGGGCGGGGGCTCTCCCGTCGCCGCCGTCGTCCCCGCCGCACTCCTCCGCCTCGGCTGCGTCCGCTCTGCTGCTGACGTGATTGTGGTGATGCTGTGCGTTATGCTCCATACGATCCGAACTGAGCGGCTTGGTGACGGCAAAGTTGGAGAGGTCGGGCGGAGCGGGGCTCCCCTCGCTCGGCGCGCACCTCGGTCCCAGGCCGAGCCTGTTAACGCTGTCCTGACACGGTGCGGCCTTCAGCGCCGTCTGGGGCACCAGGAAGCCCAAGGGCTGATGGGTAATGGGGTAAAGCAAGAAGTGACCTTTCCCCACCAGTGTCCTCTGATTGGGCAGCGAGGGGAAGTCCAGCTGAGCTTTGCGTCGAGGCATGGTGTCAGAGAGGAGGCTCTCCACACTGAAGGGGTTGCGCTTCTGCAGGGCCGAGGACCTCGGACCCCCAGGACTGGAGCTGTGCGTGCTGCCAGGGGAGACCTGCTCGGGCTCTCCCGCCCCGGTTCTTTGGTTTGGGTGGTTCTGTAGGTGGCTGAAGTCGTGTCGTGTTTGGTCACAGCTGGAATCGGTCTGGTGTCCCCCCGCGTCCTTCGCCGCCGGCAGTTCGATGTGGATACTCCCGTTGATGCTGGACGGCTGCTGCTCGCTGTCGGTGAACTGGGACACCCCGCTGTCGCTCTCCGACCCTCCGGGCGTGTGGAAGCTGTCGCCCGACAGCAGCTTGTTCTGCGACTTGAGCAGCTTCCGCTCCTGCTTCCGCTTCTTCTTCTCGGCCCGCTCCCGCTCCCGCCGCGCGATCTCCTCGGGGTCCATGGGCTCGCCGCTGCACGTGGTCGGGTGGGAGTTGTGAGCGGGCCGGCCCGGCCCTTTCTTGGTGTTCTCCTTTTTCCTCCATTTCGCTCGGCGGTTTTGGAACCAAACCTGCGCACACGTACACAAACACAGACGTGAGTCCACACCCAGACGCAGAGGCAGGAGAGGACACATGAGGGGTGACGTCCCTTCATCGCGAGGCAATGTTTGTAGGATCGAGACTTCTGCTGTTTTCCTTCGGGGTTGATGAGGTCATTAGTCGTTCAATCAACCAGAGGACAATTAATTATGTGGCTAATCAATCAATTATGTCAATTTGTTAAACAAAAACACACACACACACAGATTTGTTGCTGTCTCCTCGTTTAAAAGAGGCTCTGCTGGGTGTTTTGGCTGAACAGTGTTATATTTGGTTCGCTGGTGAAACGCCTCTTGATGTTCATTTGTCCTTTTTCTGATCAAATGTTTTATTTTATTTTACAGATTAAATGGGGGAAAATGAGCCAAACTGTCATTTCCACAAATATAGCTGCGATTATATTGGTGGAAATTTTGAGAAACAGGACCTGCGCATCTTCCATGTGATTCATTCAAGACTGCATCTTCCTACTAATTTAATCCCAGTACCTTCAACACCTCCAGCTGAGTACGAAGGACCCTCCTTGCAGTGTGTGATGTCTCCTTTTTGACAGTTTCTATTGAATAAACACTGTTAGGGAGGCCACGTGCCGTATCTGGGGGGACTTTTTCCTTCACAGCTTCCCAGAAAATCAATACAATAATTTACTAAACTGGGCAACATGAGACAAAATGTCACATGCTACTGTGCCTGACAGCAGAGCAAGAGCGCACATCTGCCGTGACAAACGGATGAATCAGAGTCAAAGTGGTTATCAGATGGTACGGAGACCAAAAACAGATTGCCAGCAAATCCACACAAATTCCTCAAAGCCCTGAAACAAGTGAAACCGCTGTCCTGCTGTCCCCCTCAGCCTCCGTCTCCCTCCGTTTGGAGCGTCTACAGAGTACATTAGGTTAATAGGTCACAGCGGCGAACCAGCAGATGCACAGATGTGCCGGTGTTAATTACCAGTGAGCCTGTGTAATGGCCACCTCCGCCAATTACGTTTAATTGTGCCGTCGCTAAATCAGACGCGTCCCGTATGCCTGCACCGTCCGCTCACACCCAGCCCCGCGCGCGCACGGGGCAGACGAGCCGCGGCTCTCCACCCCTCCGCGCCGCGCCAAGGAGCGGAGCCTCCGCCGCCTCCCAGCACTCGTGGCCCGGCCTATGGGCGCGCTCGTGGCCGCGTGTTCGGAGCTGATAACGCCAGGAGTTTAGCGAGATCCGCAATAGTTGCATAATAAGGACGCGAGACCAACATCGGGCGCGACAACGGCGCTTCTTATGAATTGTTAATGTCGCTTCTATCTTCCCCCCGCAAACCTGGTGATAAAGGAGCGCTAAGCAGCTTGAGGGAACAATAATCTGAGGTTTAGGAACGAAATCCCCCCCAAACAACATCCAGCAACGACGAGCTGCTTCGGTCCCGCGTTCAACTCACCCAGACATGAACATCTCATGAGAGGAACACACGAAAAGACAGTATGTTGCGTTACATATATCTTGCATTAGACTGATAAATAGCACAGATTTTATGGAGGTCATTCAGAAAATAATAATAATAATAATAATAATAATAATAATAATAATAATAATAATAATAATAATAATAATAATAATAATAATAATGCTATTTACATGTTAACGTTTGCTTTGTAAATGCACCGTGAAAATGTACATGTTAATGTATAGTTATTTTTTCATCACTATAATTCTTTTTACTCCAACAATTGTTATTGTTATTTCTTGTTTAATCCTTGATTTAAAAGAAATAATTGTTACATATTAACACTGTTAATACTGCTACCAATAATAATAATAATAATAATAATAATAATAATAATAATAATAATAATAATAATAATAATAATAATATTAATAATAACGCGTGTATGATGAAAAATATAAAAAAAATTAATTCAGGAACAAATCCATCCTAAATCTAAAAAAATAATTCTGACACTGGGATTTTTTTTAAGAACGTAAAATATGAAAAAAAAAAAAGACTTGGCTGTTATCTTGTGAAGACAGTTAGTGTTGGTTGTATCCTTCAGTTTGTTCAGTAAATAGCCTTGTTTTATTAACCCATAAATCAATAGGTTGCCGACATGCATAATTCAAAAGGGGCTCTTTATTGATGCTTTGATAATTGACAAATAGCGACCTCAGTGAGGGGCAGGCCTTCAATGGTCGTCCCAAAACAACACGGAGGGACGGGCTGTGGTGTAGCAATGAACTGGGAAAAGATCAGGCCAGCAGCTACAATGGACCCACGGGGTCAGATCACACGCACGCACACACTCCGTGAAAAGACACGCTCATTTCTCCAGACTTCACTATGTGTATGCGTGTGTGTGTGTGTGAGCGAGTGCGTGTGTGTGTGTGTGTCGGTGTTTGTACCTGAACTCTGGACTCCACCAGGTCCAGCCTGAGCGCCAGCGCCTCCCGCATGAACACATCCGGATAGTGACTCTCGTTGAAAGCTTTCTCCAGCTCCTCCAGCTGCCATCCCGTGAAATTCGTCCGTGTGCGTCTCCGTTTGCAACCGGGACTGTCCTTATCCGGGTCCCCCGAATCTGAAGACGCGTGTTTGTGTGAGTTGTTGTGTACGTGTGTGTGTTTGTGTGAGGTGAAAGAGAGAGAGAGAGAGTGAGAGAGAGAGAGAGAGAGATGTTCATGCTGTAACAATCAGCGCACAATTGGCTTGTAAATCTAAAGCAGTTCAGCGTTAAAACTGACACGTCTTTATTTTCCAGCGTTGTGCCGCCAGATAAATCACGTCATAAGACTTGGTTTAGTAGTTTGTCTACTTATTGTATTTATAAATTTATATTTCTTATTTGACAACAATTTCTGAAAGCTTTACGACGAGTCCATGTTTTGGTCATTACTGAATCGACACATGATGATTCACTACTTTTTATTTTTGGCCTGAAGCGGTTCAAATAAATATGGTCACTTCGCATTTCTCCTACTTCCTAATTTCACCTGGTTCCAAAACTTGAAAAATGAAAACACTCGGACAATTAACCTCAGAAGGCTTAAACTAGTTTGTGATAAAGACGAATTAAAAAATGGAATATTTGCAACTTTCCCTCAGCCATCTGACTTTCGCTCAAGCAGTCCGGGGTTGTAACAAGGGGGGGCGAGCTGAGCCGGGCCTACCTGAGAGTTTGAACTGCTGGCTGTCGGGGGACAGCAGCGGGTTGGAGCTGACCACCGAGGCCGAGCAGGAGCCGTTAAGTAATCCGTCTATCGAGAAGGGCACGGAGGCGGCGGACTGCAGCTGGTGTCCGCCGGCGAGCTCGTAGACGTGCTGGTGGTGGTGGTGGTGGTGGTGGTGGGGGCCGAGCGGGTACGGGAAGCCCACCAGCGCGCCCAGGGAGCCTCCGAACTGGGCGTGGGGATGCTCGAGGACCCGACTGTCCATGCTCGCCCGGGCTGCGGCGGGGCCGAAGTGAAGCTGCAGAGGGAGGCAGTGTGGCTGAACATGCAGTCAAAGAGAGAAAAGTCAGCGGGAGGAGGAAGAAGGAGCGGCGGAGCAGCAGCAGCGGCGGCGGCGGAGGAGGAGGAGGAGGAGGTGCGAAGGCGCGGGGAGATCGGAGGGATACCCGGGCAGACGGCCGTCTCCCGCGGCCACCGTACAGGTTCTGGAGCGGAGCGGCGGACACCGGGCGATGGGAGGTACTTCACGTTTTACGGTCCAGCCGAGATGTCAACGCTGCTCGTTCCCTCCGCGAGCCAGCTCATTAGGACTCCTCCATCTGCTCGCGGGACCAATAAGAAACGTTAATCGCCCCGTGACGTCAGAGACGCGGTTAATGGAGTAGGCTAACGGGAGAGAGAGAGAGAGAGAGAGAGAGAGAGAGAGAGAGAGAGAGAGAGAGAGGGGCGCTCTTTCTCTTCTGATCGATCGCTAATTACACCTGGCGAGCTCCTTTAATTCACTGCTGTCAAAACAATGAGGACAAGCCGAAACTGGCGCTCAGAAAGAACCGAGTGATTGAAAGGCCAACTCCATTAAATTGTTCACAACTACAATCTGCATTTCCTTTTTTCGGGAGCGGATAAAAACACATTTTCCTCCAACTTTGAAGCGAAGCCTGTGCTCGCACTCTCTCTCTCTCTGTCTGCTCTGACGCGCGCTCCCGCGCCCGATGTGTGTAAGTGTTTTACTGGGGCATTCAGGGCCAGATTGATCCAATAACAGCGCCTTTATCTTGGCCCCCCCTTTTCCTGAGCTGTCACATCGCATTTCAAACTACAAGCCTCTCTCCATCTCCCAGCACCCCCCCCCCCCAAAGACACACACACACACACA
>JASSRZ010000074.1:835932-855463 GCA_032164315.1 Malacoctenus gilli
CCCCCCCCCCCCCCCCCCCCCCCCCCCCCCCCCCCCCCCCCCCCCCCCCCCCCCCCCCCCCCCCCGGCCCAACGTTTGTTCATTTCGTGTTTGGTGTTTTAGGCATCCAGATGGAGATGACCGCCCCCGTCCTGGTCAAGATCCCGGAGGAGACCAAGATGTGGGAGCCGGCCGTCTACACGCTCAACTTCCCGCTGCCTGCGGCCTATCAGGACAAGCCGCCCGCACCCACCAACGACAAGGTGAGCCAGGAAGGCCGGCGAGGAGGCCGTTGGGACGGCTCGCGTTGCCGCCCTTGTCCGTTTTCGAGGTCAAGCGATGTTTTGCGGCATCAGAGTGTAACGCGATCAGCGACGTTTTCCCAGAGATCGATAGAGAAAAGGTGGCGGTGCGGCACACTCAGCAGAAACTGCGGAGGCTTTCTGCGCTAATGTCCTTTATTTCTTCAACGATTTCAGACGATGCGTCATCGGAGGACTCGGTTATTGTCGACTGAACCGCGCTCACATTTCCGTTCTCCGATCAGAAACGCAATCAGCTCTTATGCCCTCACTTTTAATGTAGCCTCACTGGTGAAATGATTAGATTACAACTCTTAACATTAACAGCTAAGTTGTCATCACATTTTAGAGTATAAAAATTATGTGAATTGCATAATTATTTATCATTGTCGCCACTAAATCTATCAACTGTGGGAGTTCTTAGGAGAAGACGCTTGTGGTCTCTCGCAACACAGTGCAGGTTTTTCTGCTGCTGTTATTATGCTTTCACAGCAACCTGACTGTGTAACTGTGATGCTAAAGCTATGTATCATCCCAGAATGACTCCAGCTTCAGCTGCATCACAAATCTGCGGATGACCATCATTGTTGCCCTTTGCGAGACGCCCCTGGTTCAAATCCTCTCATCAATCCTTTGACCTTCGTATTAATTCGACATGTTTTTTTAAAAAGAAGTTAAGATGCAATGCTATTCCCGACTCCTCTTGAAGTCTTCAGGAATAGTTTCTGTGTTCCTCGTTTGTACGTCTGCTTCCTCCGCAACCCTGACTGCGATCATTCGCTCATGTTCCTCTGCTGCGTGTCGTCCGCGCAGCTGTATTTCACCGAGATGCCGGGCATGGACGTGTACGTGAGGCGCTACGGAGGCTGGATGCTGTCGGTCACCTCCAGGCTTCACGCCCACCTGCTGACCAAAGAGCTGGAGAGGGTGGGGGCCAACTACAACTGCAGCTACCACTACGGAGTCGGCTACGACAGGTGAGTCATCCGCTTGAGCTGCAGGGATGAAAAACTGTGAATCTGCTCCAATCATTTGGAGCGGACGACATGCAACTCTTAGTTATTGAGGCGATTCCATTCTCTCTTGTGTGTTTGTGTTTGCAGTCCCCTGAAGTTGCTGAACAGACACAATGAGGTGTGGTATGTGGCCGAAGGTGAGCTGCTGGTCTGCTCCGACCGGAAGGAGCCAACCCCCGCGCACCCCCTCCGGGCCAATCCCACCGACCTGCCCACCGACAGTCCATCCAAGGCCCCGTCCGATTCCCAGGCCGACTCCCCGTCCCAGCCTCTCCCTCTCATCCTCTCTGACGCCCCCGCACTCCCTCTCTCCAATATGTCCTCAAACGCCACATTCAACTCCTCCTCCTCCTCCTCCTCCTCCCCCTCCTCCTTCCCCTCCTCCTCCCCCTCACAGCCACCTTCTGACACCCCCTTTCCCTCGGCGACCCCTGACTCTCCGCTCGGCCCGTCGTCCAGCCTCCCCGCCGACGCCGCAGTCAGCCACCCGCCGACGTCCGCCCACATCCTGCCGGACCCGACGGCCAACTCCACCGACCCCGCCTCCCCGAGCCCGTCGCTGGAGCCGCAGGCTGACTCCGCCCTTTGGAACAGCACCACCCACGGCGCTGTGACCTCACAAGCTGACAGCCACTCCCCAGCGGTGGAGCCGGACGATGGCCATTAGCTGACAACCGGATTCAGACAGCCCACAGTCAGTGTACTTCACCGAAGCTCAAGAGGAAGGATGGGGGTGGGGTGGGGGTGGGGGTGGGGTGGGATGGGGGTGTGCGTGATAAGTTGTCTCCCTCTTTATCTCTCCGTTCCTGTGTGCTGCACCGACTCCTCCTACGGCACTTAGTAGTTAGCGAACCGTTTGATCACAGCTTTGCACCTGCAGCTTCCTGTACCACCAAAACATGTCGCCCCCCCCCATTGTTCTGGTTCTCCAACTGCATCATAGAATTAGGTGAGCTGTACATATTAGTTCTTAGTATTCAGAGTTACTGTGTCAATATACAAAACTAGCTGCAAGGGCAGAAACATGCGTCTTTTACCTTGAAACGGATGCGAGTTGACTGGTACTCTGTATTTCCAGTGGGGAAAAAAAGTATTTAGTCAGCCACCAATTGTGCAAGTTCTCCCACTTAAAAAGATGAGAGAGGCCTGTAATTTTCATCATATGTACACTTCAACAATGAGGGACAAACTGAGAACAAAAATCCAGAAAATCACATTGTAGGATTTTTAAAGAATCTATTTGCAAATTATGTTGGATAAAAAGTATTTGGTCAATAACAACAGTTCATCTCAATACTTTGTTGGCAGTGACAGAGGTCAAACTTTTTCTGGAAAACTTGACAAGGTTTTCACACACTGATACTGGTATTTTGGCCCATTCCTCCATGCAGATCTCTGGAGCACTGATGTTTTGAGGCTGTCGCTAGGCAACTCGGACTTTCAACTCCCTCCAAAGATTTTCTATGGGGTTGAGATCTGGAGACTGGCTAGGCCACTCCAGGACCTTGAAATGCTTCTTGCGAAGCCACTCCTTTGTTGCCCGGGCGGTGTTTGGGATCATTGTCATGCTGAAATGGAGCCCCAAATTGAGGGAGATTATCAGTGGTCTTGTATGCCCTCCATTTTCTAAGAATTGCTCCCACAGTTGATTTCTTCACACCAAGCTGCTGCTGGTCTTGGTCTTGGTCATTTTGGAGTGAGACTGTTTGAGGTTGTGGACAGGTGACTTTTATACTGATAACCAGTTCAAACAGATACAGGTAACAAGTGGAGGACAGAGGAGCCTCTTAAACAAGAAGTAACAGGTCTGTGAAAGCCAGAAATCTTGCTTGTTTGTAGGTGACCAAATACTTATTTTACCGAGGACTTTGCAAATAAATTCTTTAAAAGTCCTACAAATGTGATTTTCTGGATTTCTTTTCTCATTTTGTCTCTCGTAGTTGAAGCGTACAAATAATGAAAATCACAGGCCTCTCTCATCTTTTAAAGTGGGAGAACTTGCACAATTGGTGGCTGACTAAATACTTTTTTTTCCCCACTGTAAGTGACAAAGTGACGGCTGATGTATCTGAGGAAACGTATCTATCCGTATGTAAACTTTGACACTAACTGGTGACTCTTCAATCTCTCTGTCGGGCCACAAAGTTCTCCATGTTCATGGGTTTAGCCTCATCAGTTACTTTAACGATTTAACGCGTGTTGCCGGATTGATGAGCCACGACAGAGGGAGTGTTCCCATTCATTGGGATCTTTGCTGCATCCTGACACCTGAACAGTGTTTCTCCTCATATTGTGTAATACTATATATCAATAACACATCTGCTACAGTGTTACATTGACTTAAAGAGTCCTTTGACAAGTTCAAGCTTTTTGTATTTGCACTTTAAAGGTCCTGGTAAACCTGTTTTCACCACTAGAGGCGCTGCAGGATAATCCCTAAATTCAATTTTCAATTGATAGTAGCCCAAATACTATGTTGTCCCGGGACAGCATCTGAAGAATTCTTGCAAAATATGACATGAAAAGAGTTATATTAGGCGAATAGAGACACTGGTAACAGTAAGTCATACGACTTTGTCACAGCAGGGAATAAAATGCAACATAAACAGAAGAATAGTCAGGAGAAAATCTTCCATCAATCTGTTTCTGCACACATTGATAAAATGTGAACTCCTACCTGTCGTCGTTTAGAATTGCAGTTCATCGAGCGTTCACAAGAAAATCCCTATGGAAGTGTCGGCTGTGTGACGACCACAGATCCCTTCGTCTGGGGATACAGTGACCATTCACAGTCAGACTGTTACAGTGTTTATTGCTCAACGCGCAGATCCTGATCGTTGCTTCCTGACGATGCTGGTTAACCAACAGTGTCGTTGTCCTGCAGGCTGCTTCCTAGAGCTGCTCAGTCTGACCCGTAACTGTGGCAGGACGCCATCAAAGATCCCAACGAGTGACGCCTGATCCACCTGATGCAATAAGAACGGTGTATGTAAACGAATGATGTTCCCTGTCAGTGCATCTCTGAGTTACATACTGTGTGTTCTGAGGAAGGTGCAATAAAAGAAAACAACAAAATCAACTTTGGCTCCACTCAAGTGTTCTCTTATTTGTTTCCTCTCATTTGTGACTGGCTGGAAACTTTATAGTGCATTCTGCTTACAGTTGTCATTTGTTTTTATTTTTCTCCTGCACATTAACTGTATTTTTGGTATTTTTTGGACACATTGTTTCTACCTTCAAGGAAGCATGAACACATTTCACTTTTGCCGTGGCTTTTTATCTGTTTCTTCTCTTAATAATATTCAACAGAGCACAGAAGACAAGACTCACCCGATAGAATGAAATATTAAGTAAAGTTAATTAGCCAAAGAAAGGCCAGTCAAAGCAAACCTGCTCTCAGCTGCTCTGTCGTCATGATGAGAAAACAGGCAAGAACTGACGTGAACAGAATCCCAAACAAAGGATCGGTTTCTGAATTGTCTCCAAAAACAAGGATGACAGCGAGAAACATCTTTCGTCCGTTGAATTTATTTCCAGTTGCGATATTTTCATACATGTTTGCTGGTTTGAAACTCACCAGTTTTACTGTGTGCACCACCGTAGGGGTTCAGGAATGGGCCCCTCACAGCTTTGCGTCCCCATCTGAACTCTGAGCTTCTCAAGCGTCCCTCACTGAGTCCTTTTAGGTCCCTTGGTGGTTGTGAAGAACGTGGTAGAATGAAGGTGAGCGGGCCAATAAACCATGTCGATGTGCTTTCGCTTCTTGTTCAGAGCAGGCTGATTTGTCTCTCAGCCATTTCCCTGAGTTAGCACTTCTTTGTCCTAATCAGATCGTTGTTTTATAGAATAATTTCAGAGGTAACAGCAAATTGTGAGAGATGCATTCAGTGAGGGATGCAAGGCCGGCCGAGTTTGGACGGATTTCAAAAGCCAGGCGGCCTTCAGGGTCCATTCCTGGCCGCGTGCACGTCACTGCAGCTACTACTAAATGTAAGAATGCTTTGACACGTGTCCTCTTCAATACGCTATTGTTCCAATGTACAAAAAGCTTGCTTTCACTGGTATGTCGTCGTCACGTTCCATCAACTTAGTTTCATCATAGCACAAGAGTTCACTCTGATATTATTCCCATATATACCACATAGAGTAAATAACCGTCCATGCTGTGGCAGCAGCCTGAGAGTCGCGGCCACATCTACAGAAGCCCGAAGCAACAAACATGCCCTCTGCTCTCTGTGATGGCTGATCGTTCATCTTGCCAAACAAAATGTGCTTCAAAACTCCTTCTAACAGACATTAGTTGGCCGGTTTACAAAATAAAAGTCCTGTCACACGCTCTGACACAAAAGGCATTTTTCTCTGGAGTTTGGCTTTAAACCGGAACGCGACCGCAAGGACTTCAGTCCACAGAGCCCGAGAGGCCTCGGAGGAGGTCGCGTGACGCGTTCTCGCTGTCTCTCGATAAACAAGGTCGTTAAAAAACAAAACAAAACTCGGAGCTCGTCCTTCAGACAACGGAAACGGACCTAACGTGGCCCTCTGACGGCAACTCGTGTTTGTGCACGAACCATTTTACGAAGCCCTCCTTCACGCAAGTCTGTCCGTCCTCTGAAAAGTTGTGCTGCTCTCGCCTCTTCATGCTCATACAGTGGAGTGACAATAAGAGCCTAGCGTTTTTGGATATCTGGAGGAACCACAGGGGGCGCGAGAGGTAAAGTGTATCGACGCAAACACGAGCCCTTCGGCTCGTCTTTGTGCAGACGGGTGACTGATTTTCATGTTGCACTACTGCGATCACAATGACAGAGTGTTCAAAGTGTTTTCTTTTCACGGTGGAGTCACTGTGGTGGGGTCCTCTGCTCCTCACTTAGTGATGATGACTGCTTTCTTTGTGACACTCGCCCTCCTGCTTCCTCCTCCCCCTCCTCCCCCTCCCCCCGCTCCGCCTCCTCCCTGCCAGAGGTGGCCGGGGATGGTGAAGGCGTCCACGCTCATGCCCACGGTTTTGGAGGGGATGGCGCTGAACTGCTTCCTGTCCGAGCTGTACTTGTATATGGACTCCACCTGCGAGGAGCCGACTGAGCGCGGGCCCACGCCGGCCAACCGCACCAGCTCCTGGGAGTCCGGGTTCATGGTGTACACGCCCCTGAACTGGCAGCTGGAGTCCCGGAACAGGATGAGGAAGTGGTTGGCGGAACTCTTCTCCATCTCCTGAAGGCCGGAGCAAAGAGTGTGTCAGAGAAAGAACGTGAACGACTGGGAAGATTTCCTTAAAAAATACACTCAAGACTTAATCACAATAAGGTCCACCACAATAGTGTCACCAATTGGCTATGACTTTAGTTGTAGTGAAAGAAAAACCGAGTACTTCACCTCGACTATTTTGTTCTTTTGCGTTTCGTTGACCTTCCCAGCAAGGCAGCAGCGAGACAGAGCGTTGTGAATGATGAACTTGTTGGACTTGAAGCTCGGCTCCTTGAAGAGCTTCGGACCTACAAACACAAACAGGCTAGCGTCACAAAACCCGCGTGGGCAGACTGGAGGGACGTCGCCACCGGAGGCCAAAACCACAGACGGACGGGCGATGTTCTCGTGCTGTACCTGTGTATTCTGGGGCAGACGAGGCTCCGTTGGAGCCGCTGTCCCAGTCCTTATCTCCATTCTGATTGGTTAGTCGGCTTGGAGTGGAAACTGCTAAGGGAGATTCCGGGCGTTTGCTGCAAAGAGGTCAAGCAGTGAATCAATAAGACCTCACTTTATTATCGCGACTACAATGGATAGTTAATGGGAAGCAGATCAGTCAGTGACTAGTTTTGTTCTATTTCTCGTGACCCTAGAAGCTGAAGCTGAATGCTCTTTTCAGGGAACCTGGACTTTGTGTTCTAAATTCATCAAGGATGGACTGAGCACCATTCGACAACAGCGGATTGTTGTCGTGATCCGGAAAGTTTTGTTGCACCGATGACGGTGAAACAGCCGTGACGCACCTGTGAGGTTTCGTTGTGGAGTCTCCGCCATTGTTTCCTGGCTCGCTGGTGGCTGCCAGGTTGAGTGATGAGTGTGAATAGACTTTATTCAACTTTGAACCTCCTGGAGGAAGAAATATTAGAGTTTAGCCATAGATCCGCAATGAGTAGCTGATAGTGGATCCCTATTTGTCACTTTACCGCTTGCTCCCTTGGCCGGGCTCAGAGAGAGCTTGGTTTCCTCTCTCGTCATACTGCGAGGTCTGGAACGGGTCTTCTTCGCGGTCGATCGTCCTGGATTGGATGATTTCTGCTTCAGCACTTTGTCCAGGTCCTCCATGATTCGCAGCTGGTGCCGCCTTGCGTACTCGCCGCGTGTGAAGTCCCCGCGGCGGCCCGGGGTGGCCGGAGGGGTGGGGGACGGGGAGGTGGTGCCCCGGGGAGGAGTGTTGGAGGGAGACGCCAGTCTTTTGTCCATCGAGGTCGGTCTGAAACCAAAACCAGATTGTTTTGATGTCTCTGCACTATTGAATTACCGACTGACAAATTCAAAAAATAAAAATGTTGGAGGGCAAGAAGCCCAGCAGGACTCAGTCGGACTGAGACTCAGTCATTCACTTTCTGGCCTGCGTCACACCTGTTTTCTCTCTCTTGCTCGTGCCACTGTCTCCTCTTCTTCATCTCCTCCGTTCTCTTCTGCTGCCTTTCCAGAAGCAGAGCTCGGCGCTGCGCCATTTCACCTTCGCTGTGCACCTCCTCCTAAAAGACCACAAGCAGGGAAGCGTTCAACGGACGATCAAAGCTTGTTGTTCTCATGCTGAGTAAAACCAACCTTCGCTTTGCTTCTCTCATGCTCGGACCCACCTTGAAGAAGAATCCGATCCCTCCTTTGGTTTCCACCTCTTTTTGCTCTTCACTCAACTCCAAAGTCTCCGTCTGTCTCGTCTCTTCCTGCTCGGTCATAGCTGCCTCTTTTGTTGCCAGGTTCAGCTGCTCTATTGCTCTGTCTAAGGTTTCCGCAACCGCATCTTTAACAGGTTCTATTGCAGACTCGGTGTGGTCGCTCATTGAGTCGGAGGAAAACTCCTGCGCCTCGTCGGTGGGCTCGTCGCTGCCTCCCTCGGGCCCACCAAGTGACGACAGCGACACCTCGTTGAGGCTGCAGTGCTTCTCTCCACCTCCTCCTCTTCCTCCTTCTTCTTGGGTGCTGTATGCGGCCGACAGGGACAGGGTCTCACTTTCAAAGGAGCATTCGGAGGGAGCCCCCGAGCTGCTGCCACCGGCACCCCTTAGCCGACCCTGCCTTGGCTGGACCAAGACTGGAAGTCCCCCCACGGCCTCTCCCTCCTCCTGGTCCAACTCCAGGCTGAACTGGGTGGGCGTCTCACTGGAGCCCGTGTCCGACGTGCTCTCTTCAGGCTGTGGCTGCGGCTGCGGCTGCTGGACGGGCTGGGGGGCCTCCTGAGGCGTCCGGGGCCCCCCGATGCGGAAGGAAGAGGACGTCTGTACCTGACACTTGCTGGGGGACACACGCCTCAGATGGGGCAGCGTGTCGACATTCTGCGTCGGTGTCAGGACACGATTGAGTGGCGGGAACTTGAGTTCGGAGGGCCGCGGATGAGGCTGGTGGTGTGGACGGGACTGGGCTTTGGGGCTGCGGGGGGTGGATGAAGAGTGGATCTTGGTGCGAGGGGCAGGGCAGGAAGAGGATATGATGGTTTTTGGAGAGGTGGACGAGGCAACAGCATGGGAACGTCGGGAGGGAGAGGAGGCCGAGGGGGAGCTGGGACCAGTGGGAATCATCCAGGCCTTGCTCGTGCTCCTGTTCGGGGTCTTCGTAGGGGTTCTCGGTGGGGTCTTTGTCGGAGTGTGCGGAGGCGTTTTGGGCGGCGTTTTGGTATTCGTTCTGAGGGTCGACTTTACAGTGGGCTTGGCTGTATTCCTCGGTCTTTGGTTGCTCATGAGCTGCTGCTGCTGTTCGGTAAGTTTCTGCATGTCTTTCTGTAGTGACTGCAGAGCCTCACTCAGTTTCTGCACCACCTCGTTGTACTCCACGATAACAGTCTCACTGGGTTTTTCGGCCGCCTTGTCATTATCAGTTCCTTTCTTACTTTCAATGGAGAACGTGACCTGCTTCTCTAACCGCGGGGGATTTGACACGGATGCTTTCTCTTTATCCTTGTCTCCATCTTTCTCTTTGTCCTTCTCCTTTTCTCCATCGTTCTCCTTCTGTTCTTTCTCCTCCTCCTGCTTCAGTTGCTCCTCCATGCGAGTGAGACGTTCGTCCAGGGTCATGCTGTCGTCTGCCGCCGCTCCTCCTTGCTCCTTCTGAAGCTGAAGGAAAGCCGTTTTCCCGAGCCTCTGTCGGTGCTTCGCGAAAATCGCTTCGATGCGTCTTTTTTGTGCTTCGATACTTTTGCGTTTTTCTTCCAGACGGGCGCCCAGCTCCCAGGCCTCAGAGCCCGGCTCTGGCCCTTTGGGACCGGGGCTGTCCTGGCGGCCAGGTGCCCCCGCTGGGGTGGAGGGGGTGTGCGGGGTCCCTGGGGTCGTTGGGGTCGGAGCGATGGACTCCTCCCCGGGCGCAGCCGACTGTCTCCTGCGGTTGTCCCGTCGCTCGGCGAAGCTTGTCATGCGTGGGCTGTTGCTGGAGTTGGGTTGTCCTTGGCGACCGCCATTGGGTCGCATGTTTCCTGGGGCGTTTCTGGGCGTGTCGTCCGACATTTCGGACGAGTCGACGCTGCCGTCTCGGAGCACAGAGTCGTCGTCACGTGACATGTCCGAGCTTCGTCCCGTTCGCTCCCTCCTCTCTCTCCTCCCTTGTCTCTCTGTATCGCCACCATCTCCCCCGACTGGCCGGTAGAGGACTCCAGTGCGACAGGGAGCAGAACTGCTAAGCTGCGGGGTGTCATCTTCAGGATTGTGCAGGAAGAAACCCGCAGGCGCTCCCTCAGGGCGCAACCTGGGCTCTGGCCTGGGTGCCATCACGCCCCTCCCACTCTTCTCGACCGTTCGGCCCTTCTTTCGGTCTTTGGCGCTTTTTTCCACGTAGCCCACCTGCAATGCCTCCTCAATGGTCGGCAGCTCTGCTAGCGGGGCCGTGTGAGCATAGGGGCCCCAGGAAGACCTCTGCGATGGGGCCGAAGCGCTGACCAGGTGGCTGAGGTCCTCCGGGGGGCTGTACGGGACACGAGTCATCCCTGCTGGTGTCACCGGGGAAGTCATTGCAGGGACGCCCGTGGTGAGGCTGTCAGTGCTGACAGAGCGAAAGACAGAATCTATTGGGTTTCCCATGACAATGTCAACATCACTGTCCAGGCCAAATGGGATGCTGAACGTCACTGCAGACAGAGGACGACTGCAGAGGGGGGGGGTGGGTGACGACGGAAAGATGGGCAAATGGATGGGGGCGTGCCAGCCAGGATGGAGAAGCAGAGACCACAGAAGCCAAAGTAAGAAGATATCAGAAATTAAGATAAAAAACCATGAACGCAACAAAACATTTACGATATAAAAACACAGAAAGGTGCAGCTACCTGATTTGTTTCTTTGTCCAACTTTTGTTTTCTGCAAAGAAGGTTGAAAATTATTCTGTGATGTTATGACAAGTCAACAACAACCAGGAAATAGTTTGTTTCGTTCGTTTTCTTTTTACCTGGCGACACTGGGGAGGAGATGGGCACAAAGGGTTGTTTGAAGATGAACGAGGGAGAACTGCTGGAAAAGATAAACTTATTTTACTACATAAAAATGTTTATATTTATCATTCACACAGAATTTGTCTCATGTTCTTGACCTGGTACCATTCTGCTAATTAGCTGAATTCATTGAGGTTTTCATCTGGTTTAGCTGGAATTAACTGAGCACTGTTCATTCCCTTCAGTGTAAGCTGTGATAAACCCTATTTGGTTTTGGACTCCTCATTAGAGTAATTTGTCGTTCCCTCTTCCCACGTTCTGTGTGTTTGGGAGAGAAGCGTGTGTCGCTACCTGTGGTTGTTCCCACCGACAGGACTTGTGCAGTCAAGGAATCCAGATATATCTGAAAGACACATTCAGGCTGTGAACATCATAACTGATATCGCAGCAAAGCGGTGTGACCAGCGTAGCCATGACCGATAAACATCTGTTCCATCCACCGACCTGTGAGGTCCATCGGTTGTATGGGCTGGACGAACTCGGGCTGCTTGACCTCGAACCACTCCAGCAGCTCGGCCACGAAGCTCATGATGTTCAGCTGAGGACAAAGAGCAGGTCAGGTCACCATGAATGGAGCAGATTCAGGGGGTAAAATGTCTACAGTTAGATATGTAACAATTCATAATAGTTCAGATCGGTGTTGAGAGGAACTGTGCAAGTGGATGGCAGTGTTGCTTTGACTCATACAGGTAATGTTGAGAGTAATGTTGATGTATATTTTGATTCAGTCTGGAAGATACAGACTTTGCAGATTTGAACTAACGTCCTGGCATGAAATATGAGAGCAGTTAGACATCAGGTAGTCATTACATCTCGTTCACCGAGCATGATGTTGACAAGCAGAGTGCTTACATGAAGAGTGGGTGGCGCGTAGAGCAGGTCCTCCACAGCTAGGGGGCAGCAGCTCTGCAAGCTGCTCTCACAAAACTCTTTGATCAGCTGCAGGTTGTAGAGGCTGTCAGCCACAGACATGGTGTCCTTCAGACACACTTCTGTTTGGGGGGGGGAGGATTAGACAAAGGAAAACGCACCAATGTAAACAGAAATGTGAGCTGAGTCTCTTTACAGTTTAAAAAGCTGTTAACATTCCTGCAAAACAGCCTTAATCAATTAGCGAGGCATGCGTTTGTTTTTGTGAATTTCAAAATAAAAGCAAGAAAAATTGTTCCAGGAAGATGCATTTCTTCAAGATTGATTGTTTCTTGGAAAACTCTGTTCTCAAATGATGAACCAGTTGGTGTCACTGAATCAGCTCGATGTAAACAACCCGTTCTGCATGCGTGCATGTTAGTATTTCAGTTCATGCGTGTACCCTCCAGAGGCAGCAGGCTGGGGCAGTAGAAGTGTAACACAGCAGCAACAGCGCAACCATTAGAAAGATCTTTGACTGCGGAAACCAGAGGGAACGTAGGGGTCAGCTTGGACTGGACTTTGTCTTTCCGATAGCGGATCTGCAGGAGAGGAAAAGAGAGGGCGGGAGGTGAAAGTTAGGACAGAAAGAGATAACGTGGCAAAGTTTCACAAACAGGCCAAAAAAGATAAAGCAAGCAAGATCAGAAGACACGAGCAGTTTAGAGGAAGTGGATCAGGGTGATGCACAAATACGGTATTTGTGTAAACCGAATCAAATTGGCTTGAAAGTGGCAAAAAAAAAAGAAAAAAGGACTCCAGCGAGGATCAGTTTTGCAAAGACTCAAACTGTGAAGCCGGCCAATCGTTACCAACCAAGAGAAGAAGAAGCAACAGAAACAAGGCACAGATGCGGTGATGCTTTATTTGATAGATTTTTGCACACACACATACACACACACCAAAGCAAAGGTGCAGTCCAAAAGAAGACATTGCAAAGAAAAAAAAAAGACACAACTACACCAAAAAGAAAAAAGTATGAGTAAGTGAAGCTGGGGACATTTGACCTGTGGCGTCCATGCAGCAGAAACTAAGAATGTGCAGATTGATACCGACCTATCGATCCGTCCTACACTGAATGTGCTCATTTGAAATAAACAGTTTTTTATGGTAAACTATTGATCTTTGACCACAAGTAAAGAAAACAGATTTCTTTGACTCCGTTTCTCATCTGGTTCCCGTCTAATTTCTCATTGGGTGAAGGCGTACTTTTTTCTTTGTCTCACAAAAACAACCGTTTGGATGCGCCGCTGTCTCACGCACAAAAGTTCAGTTGTCTGTCGTCTGCGTGCTCGCTGACACACAAAGTTTGAATCTTGAACCAGAAAGAGTTTTTTGCCGTAATGTTCTGTTTGGACGAATATTGAAGTAAAATGCTTCCGCGTTTCCTTTTCTTCCACACATACGGTGTCGGTTCGGTATCGAATCGGCTTTAGGGAAACCAATTCTGGTTTCAGGTGAGTGAGCAGAAACTTATTGGGATCACAGCTCAATGGAGGAAACAGGAACTGATGATAGTGAGAGCATCAGTTCAATATCAGCTGAAACGAGCGAATCTGTCAGAACAGGTTCAATTGTACCGCTCGCATCCTAAATCGCACACACACACGCTACAGACAGATGTGTCTGAATCAGCTGTGAGTTCTGCTGTTACTCGGCCCTGCTGGAGGAGCACAGAGGTGGCGTCCAGTCCGGCTGGAATGGCGCCCGGTCCGTCTGTGCCTCCCCCAGCAGCACGCCGTAACGCGGGAACGTGAGAAGTGCAGGTTGGTCGATCAGTTGGCTCAACTGATCCATCCAGCCTCGAGGTCGGCGCGGCGGCGAGCTCGCGTTCCGTCAGTGAGCTGTGAGGCGTGGCGATTGGTCAGTCTGGCAGTAAGTCGAGAGGGTTTGTCGCGAAAGAGAGAGAGAGAGAGAGAGAGAGACGTGAGGGATGGAGGGTGAGAGGAGAGCGAGGTGTAATACGTTACCACTGGCGGCTTATTCCCCGACTCCTTCAAACAAAAAGCGATAGCATGCTGGATGGGGGATGGCAAAGAGAGGGAAACAAGCATAAATGACACAGGGGCCGGTCATCAGGGGAAAACCGCCACGCCACACAGTCACATGGTACCACTCGGGAGAAGAGAAAGAGGAGAGGACAGAGGAGCCAGGGAGGGAGGAGGTGGGGGTGGGGGTGGGGGGGCAAAAAGGAGGCGCAAAGGTCTTTGATTAACCATAAACAAAACGTCACATCACCTCCCCTCCTCCTCTCCAACAACACATCGCCCCTCGGCTCTGATAGTTCGATACAACCAAAGACTGAAGAACCCCCTCCCAGCTGTCCTCAGTGTCCTCAGTGGACCACACTGAGTAATAATACTACACGCGAGACATGATTTGGGTTCACTTGTACTGAGCCGGCAGCTGAATTGAGACTCTCTACACAAAAGACACGCCGTTCATGAAGAGACAGAAAACAGGTATGTGTGGCATTTCCAGCAGGCAGAGTCACGTCAGCCAGAGCAAATGGACAGACAGAGAAACCAATGGAGAGGAGGGAGGAGTACACTTACGGGGACTAGCTTCCAGTACCACCGGGTGGACTGACACTGCCAGTGAGCAAAGAATGACACAGACCAACCAGGGGAGGCGGGGGGGGGGGGGGGAGAAAAAACCCGAGAAGCAGAGCGAGGTCGATGTTAGAAGCGTCACAGCAACGAGACACAGTGCAGTTATGAACCATCATGCATGTGGACAAACTTGCTGCGTGTTATGAGGGTCCTTGTTTATCTGTCTTTAGGGAGGGAGGGGGGGGACCTCAGACCTGACGGGACATTTCACTGACTGGGGGGCTAAAGTGCTGGACACAAACATCCCTTTTTCCTGTGCTCAATGGTGGATTTTGGACGGACATTTAAAAGCCCCGCCCCCCATTGGATAAAACCCACAAGTGGTGCTACACAGACATTACAGTGTAAGCTCCCGTATGAACGCCCCAGCAGGGATAAAACAATCAGGACCAGCTGAATTGAAACGTCAAAGTGAGGGTTTTTTTCTTTTAGGTAAAACCTTGAAAGAAAAAAAGCCTTCAGAAGGTATTTTGAAGGGTAACAATAAATTTTGAGGGTTCAGGTTAAAATCAAGGTAAGCGTGACTTTTGAGAAAAGACAATAAGAGAACAAGGACATGCACGCGTGCGTCGGGGATGTCAGTACCGAGTCCTGAGCCGTCTGCAGGTCCGTGCACGTCTGTGACCTGGAGGGCTCCTCTTCTTCGGTCTCTTCTCTTAGCTTGTGGTTCAGCTGTACACAATCAGAGAGGGAGCATGTAGGAGGACATAAGAATGTAAACAAATACACCAGCCATCACCCGCACACACTTGGTGTACAACTCCCTAACAGGCAACGCTGTATTTCACAATAAAACCTTCATATAGACTGTAGATGTAGACTGATAGGGGGGGGGGGTGTCTTCCAGGTTCCGTGGCCTCACCCTGTTGACCCAGAAGAGCAGGGCGTTCTCCCATGGAGACAGGACGCCCATCTGCTCGGCCTCCGGTGCCATCTTGACACGGCCCACCGTCTCTTTGGCAGCCAGGGACATGAGCGAGTCCATGAGGGCGAGGTGGGCATTCTGCACCAATCAGGGAGAAAAGGAGAACAAATTAAACCTCTGAAGCGCTGCTCCTTTAAATTCAGGCCTCACGTTACTGCTGCATCCAAATCTGCACATTTGACATGCGTGTCGATCATCCCAATCAGGACTTTTCTTTGGTACTTGATGCACTCGCACCGTTTTGATGGGGCTTTTGCCGAGGTCCTCCTCCGTGACGTCCACGTCCTGGACCCTCGGGGTGAATCCTTTCTTGATGAGGAACTGCAGCAGGGCGGAGTTGTCAGCCGGGGAGCCCTGCGATGCCGGCGGCGAGGCCCCGTGCGTCTGGGCCAGCAGGGCCTGGACTCGGCAGTAGATCTCCGGGGAGAGAAGCAGCTTGGAGACGGCCGGCTTGAGGTGCTCTTGCTCATACTGGTCCTTGTAGAGGGGGTCTCGGAGCTCCACGGGAACGTTCTCTGGACGAAGACAAACAGCGCACGTTTGTGGAGGGCTACCAGGCAGGCCGGTGACACAGGCTGAAAGATAACCACGTTTTCTGTACCGTAGCGCAGTGCAGTGAGTACACTGCCAGGTCCCACAAAAACAGAGGACTTAAAAGAACCAATGTTGATGATGTAGACGGCCAATAAGCAGGCAGGTTGGCCGGGCGACATTTTTCTACCACTTGCACTGCACCTGGTGTTCTGACTGTTTGCTATAAACACATCATATGGAGGCAAAATGGAGTTATTACCCTGTTGGAATAAGACATGTGTATTTTCTGCGTCTTTGTTAAGCACAGAGCAAGAAAAAAGTAGCAGATTGGCTGGTAAATTTAAAAGAGCTTAATAAATATTTTAGCGGCTGGTGCCGGTTCACAGAGTGCACGCGTGTTGCTACAACATCCTGACCAGGGACACGTTGGGCTGCGAATGAAGGACAACTGTGAAGCTGTTTCTAACGCAGATAACAGTTTTCTGGTGTTTTCTGCTGATACGGGAGGGGAAAAAAATGAGTCAGCTTCTCTGCATTGTTCTCCCTGAGAAGAGCCCCACAAGCCTGCAGTGCCACAAAGCTGCTCCGCTATCGTCCCGTGCTGAAGAAGTTGCTCGCGCATCTCAGGCTGCGAAGCCTCTCCCGTGCAGAGTGATCTGCTCGAGCTGAAGGAGCGAAATATCTTGGAGACGAGAGGGAGACCTTTGAAAAACGTGGGATACGAGACTTGGAGCGACAGCGTCTCACTGCAGAGCCTGCAAGGAAGGGATAATGTCATCATGTGCATGAACAGCTCATCGAGGTTACTAAGACAAGAGAGTGCGCGTGCGTGCGCGCGCGCGTGTGTGTGTCTACCAGGAGTGGGTCGTTGCATGTACAGTTACACAAAACCAAGTGAACGCACTTCGCTGACCCATTTTCAAACTGGGGATAATCTTGTCGACTGTGCTGGACTTCTTGAACTATCAGACTGCGTCTCCTCCTCTCGCTGCGCAGTCAGTCATCGCTCCCTGTGCATCGTTAGCGTTGTTTGTTTCTTTTTTCATCCTTGTCTATGCAGCGACAGCGAACGACAACCAGGGATGTGGGCCAAATGCCCCACCCCCCAAGAAGCCTCAGTTATCAGGCTTCTTATGTAACTGTAACTCAGTCATACATCTAATGGCCCAATTTTCAGGCGACTGACAAGAAGAGAGGAGGAGATACATCCATCGTCGCTGCAGTGTCTGTGTCTGTGTCTCTGTGTCTGTGTGTGTGTGTGGGGGGGGTGAACCCTCGCCTTTCACTCTTTGCAGTGCAGGGAGGAAATGGGACTGCCGTCACTATGGGAACGATGGAAATGGAGAGCGGCCATTTGTCCCAATGGCAGCAGATGCAGTGAGAGCAGGCAGCAGAGCAGCTCAAACATTTCACGTTCCTCCGATTGCATCCGGAGGAAAAGAACCTGAAACAGGTTGGTTGGAGCCACACAACACAGAGATGCTGTACAGGGATGGTCGCAGCGAGGCTCACTGTGAGGACCACTGAGCGCTCCTAAGCCGAAGAAACACGTGGATTCGCTAAATGAAACGTTTAGAGTCAAATCCTAAATCCACAATGTCCAAGACTCCAAAACTTGGATTGGTTTGCATTTGGGAAGCCAATGCCAGATGATTTTTTTTCAGTGTCTGTTGAAGAACTCACATTAAGATTGAAGAATATCAGTGAATATAAAAATTCTAAGATAAATAAACAGACATTCTGTTTGATCACATTGCACTTAATTTCAGCCAACTTTTTCCATTGGTCGTTTTGGGTTTCAAATGTTTGAAGCTTGCAAAAGTCCAAAATGAGTCCAAAAAAAAAGTCCTGTGGTTTTTGGAGAAATCTCTCCATGGACCTCGGAATGAAATCATGTCTGTGGCCAGCAAGCATAGGACCAGTTTGGTCTCTTTAAATCCAGGTCAACCTTTGATGTGATTCAACTCAATGAGAACATGAAATAGCGTCCATATGTCAAGACACAAGCTTGTCAAATTCAGTGGCTGAAGACATGATCGGAGGTCAAAGTCTAAGCCTGAGTATGAGACACAGAAGCAGCCAGGAAGCTGCTGCATCACCAGACTTGGAACCAAACAATCTGATTCACAGTTAGACCCGCTGTGACCTGTGTGAAAGCAGAGATCACTGAGTTTTGCGTCTGGCATAAATCTTTATTCACAACACTGGGAGCTCATCTACAACTGAGACAGAGGAAAACTGTTCTGACACAGTGAGGAGACGTCACCAACAAAGCTGCGTTCAGCAGCGTTCATTCTCCGGCCTGCTCAGGCAGAATAAACCTCGGCAGCGCCACGGCTGCGTTGCTGAATGAATCCCACGTGTGACTTTAGGAGTGCTATTTTCCTCAGGCCCTCTATTAATATTAGATGAAGCCCCCCGGTGGACGTTTTCCAGTTGACAGTTAATGAAGCCTCCCTGCTGAGAGGTTTTGCAGTTCACCTCTCCCTCGCCGTCCGTCCGTCCGACTGACAGCTCACAGCGGGAGCTTCCGTCCAAACAGGCCCAATTATGACATAAAGAGCCCCTCTACATCTGCAGGGCTGGTTATGCTGCAGCCTGGGCGCACAGTGTTAGTCAGCAGCAGCCTGACCCTTCACACACACACAGCTGATGTTCACCCTGACTGTGCCATTCATCACCAAACTGCTGACGCGACCCGAAAGCAGTGGACACAATGGCTGGCAAAGAGCAATGCTAGCAATCAACTCCTCAATTATGCCAGGGGGGGAGGGGGGGTGGGCGTGGGGGGAGGAGCTTATCCGATGATTCAAGACCCTTTTCAGTGTGAGATTTAAACAACCTTGTGATTTCCTTCATGAAATTAAGCTCTCAGACGAATACGGTGGACCCTCGTAAATGCCTGTGAGGAAACCAGCGAGGACCCTTCTTTCCTTCTTTGGCACAAACAAAAACTGTGGCTGACGTACAAAAGCGGGAGGCGTTCCAATGAAAGGCAGTGGGCATTTTGATGGCTTTGATTTCTGGTATAGACGGTGTCTGTCCTCCCCAGGAGGGTCCCAGACACCTCAGGATGGGACCCTCTGACCTCACTGAGGATGATGTGACCTGATGGATGCAGCATGATGTCATCCAGCACACACATGCACAATGGCAGCAAAGCAGCGTTGATAAATCTGACTGGAAGTTTCAGTTCATTGGATCGTTATTTTTTGCAAAGCAACGTTGAATTGCGTATTTTGTTCAGTCATGCGAGCGCTACATCTTCATCACAGCTAACAATCGCTGCACCTGCACCAAGCACTGAAGACAACGATCAGACGTTGCATGCATGAGCCCGATGTTGCACCTCTGAGCAGTCCAACAGCTCCGAGTGGACACGTGGAGCGGCTGCAGCAGAAACACTCCATTGTCTAACAGCACCCACCATGTCACCTTCACCACACAGCCACGCGCTATAGCGCTGCGTGCGCGCGTAACACTGACACAAATATTATGCCGCCTTGACCCATTTACGGAGGACACACACACACACACACACACACACACACACACACACACACACACACACACACACACACACACACACACAC
>JASSRZ010000074.1:903379-913803 GCA_032164315.1 Malacoctenus gilli
ACACACACACACACACACACACACACACACACACACACACACACACACACACACACACACACACACACACGTGTTGTGTGTGATCCTTCCAACACCCTTCCCTGGCCTGAAGGCACCCTGGCCGTCACCGCTTTTGCTGTGCAGTTCAGATGAGGTCAGGCAGCATGCTGAGACTCGTCTTCCATGTTCTGGTCTCCCGTCCTGAAGTCCCACCGAAACTCAGCAGGGAAGAACATGCTCAAGAGGGAACAGGAGCGATCCTGATCAATATTGATCAACAATGTCTCCTTTCCAGCGATATGCATGGGGACTTTGGACGACACCATAACGTCTCTTGCCTTGAAGTCTGACTTTCATCCTCTTTTTTTAAAAGGAGTATTGATTAAAGGGTTACTTAATCTTGTTTTTAATTTGTGTGTACTTTGTGTTACACTGCTGTAGAAATGGCTACTTATTTCTTTCCACAACAGTTAATTGATAGCGACAATACACAACACTATGGTAAGATGATGAATTAGGCCAAGTTGTGAATTTTTTCATCTTCTTCAAGTCCATCTCACTGTGTGTCATCTCACATACACAAGGATAGAAACCACCAAAAACTACTTATTTTTCCCCAATCCGTTTATTTCTTATTGGATAGAAATAAAACCGTCACATTAACAATTTCCATTCTGAAGGTGGTGTTACGAATAGTCATTTTCATACTGCAGATGGTTCCATTAGTCCAGGAAGTAACCCCCCCCCCTCCCCTCCCCCTCGTAGGATAAAAACCCAGCCTCTTGGAGATTTCTTCAAAACTTTGGAGAAGTGCTCATGTCTAGTCACAATGACTGAATGCTGAGCCACTGTGTAAACTCTGAAGGGCAAAATGTACACATGTTTCAACATTACAATATTTCTGACTTCAAAATCCATTAAGAACTTAATCTAAGAACAACTCAAAAGGCACAAGAAAAACCAAAACAGAGGAACTGAGTGACTTTCACTTTCATTCCAAGTCCTTAAATGGAAAGATAAAGATCAGTCGCGTCTCCAGCGTGCATGAAGCACAACTGCAGGCAGGTGATCCGCTCGACATTAAGAGGGCAAACGACAGACCCACTCCAGTCATCTCAATCACAGCAGGAAGACGAGCAAAGTCCAAATTGTGGAGCTGCTCCTTCAACAAAAATAAAAACAAAAATAAGAGTCCGCCGACAGTGAAACGAGAGAACGAGAGAGTGCAGTTCTGAATGCGCCGTGTGATTCGAGAGGATTGGAAAAGACAGTGGAGGTGATCGACTGGTCCCGACAGATGTTCCCGTCGGGATCTGGCGCATGAGGAGCAGGTTATTCATGGTTCCCGTTCTCCTCCGCCTCAACTCCTTCCACCTCCTCCTCCTCCTCCAACTCAGCTGGCACTCCCTCCTCGCCGATTTCATCATGCACCAGATATCCTTCGTCTTCGTCCTCACCGACCTCGATACCTTCCTCCTCTTCCTGGTTTTCATCCAGGTTATCATGCTGCTCCTGCTGCTCTTGCTGCTCCTCTTGCGCCTCCTCCATCTTTGCTTCCCCCTCCGCAGCTTCCTCTGCCACCTCCTCCTCGGCCGCTTCTTGCTTGACCTCCACCATCTCGCTGGCGGCCTCTCCTTCAGGAGCCACCTCCTCCTGCACAGGTCCTCCCTCTGCCTGACTGTCCGCCATCTCACCGGTGACCTCCAGCTCTGAGACGTCCATCACCATGGAGTCTTCTGGATCCTGGTCGTCCTGGTTACCAGCGAATGGGTTTTCACCCTAAAAAAAAAAAAATAATAATAATACATTGAGCCCACGTGAGGGGAGGTTGTGCAGTTATCAGTGTTGGATAGAATTCAGAGATCTGAACTGTGATGAAGGTTTGTGTCATAAAGTTTCTTTACCACGTGATTGAAATAAGATCACACATTGTGTCACATTCAGAGGTTTGCCAATAAAGCTTGTGGCTTCGTGTGCTGGTGTCGCAATGTGAAAGAAAAGACTAAACTGTCCATGTTTGCTCTCCCCTGCGACTCCGTCCATACCTTGAGGTAACTCTCCAGCTTCTTGCCGATGAGCTTGTGGTTGAGGATGGAGCGGGCAACTGACAGACTGCCACGCTTGGACTGCTCCATCATACCCTTGAATCCCAAATTCACAATGTTAGGGTCAAACATCTTCTTATAGTACAATGATGAATGATATCGACTAAAAACCAGCCAGTTCACTACTTAGTTTGATAGCCTTTATGCCTCCAACCTGATGGTATTTGTGACTTCTTTATAACACAATCGTTAACTGACCCAAACATGGATGGATGCAAATACTTCAAATAAAATTTAGGTTTCATATTTTAACGTTTTTAAATTGCAAATACAGCAAAAATAGTAAAATGTGTGACTTCAATTTGCAGTCCCTTTCAGTCAGATGATCCTCAAATGCTTTATCTTCCCTACAGTTGGTCAGTCCATCGGTAGGCGGTGCCTAACCTTGCGGTTGTAGTTGTGGTCGTGAGATTTGAGGTGCTTCTGGATGAGGTGTGGCTGCATGGGAATGAAGAGATCGCATGCCGCGCAGTGTGCTGCCTCCACCTTCCTCATGAAGTGCTCCATGCCCAGATCTGCACAGATGTGGAAGGAAAACAACAGAGTGATCACATGTCACCTCCATCTGTTTTTGGGTTAGCCACCGATAATCAGCTTACCTCTCGTCAGATCCTGTTCCTTGTAAACTTGGCAGATGGCAGCACTGTGGTTCTCCAGCATGTTGACTCTCTGTTCGGTCTTCTTGAACTTGTTCTGCAGATACTCCTGTAAAACAGAAAAGAAAAAAGAATTTAATCTCATTTATTCATACTGGGGATCTTGGATACCTTTAAAACATCATTTGTGCCTGTTTGACCCAGGCCGGTGTGCAGGACATTGTTTTAAAGTCAATACACATGCATTTGCAATTTGTTGACAGCGTATATTTTATTCTAAACCCCTTGTGTCTGTGGTCTGGATGCTTCTTTGGTTTGGAAAATAAAAAAAAAATGAACTTCAACTCAAACACTGTTTTGTACAAGGGTGGCCAGGACACTGTTGGTGCAGAAGGCGACAAACGTAATCAGCTTTGATCTGTACTTATAACTACTGTTAAAAACACTATTGCAGTCTATGACAGTATAATTGTGAAAAATGGAAGGGACTGTTGACAATGAAGTGAGTGATTAGAAACATGACCAACATCAGTGTCAGTGTGACAAGGAGAAAGTCGGCAATGTGACTCGAAGAAGTGCAGCACGAGTGGTCTCATTCACCTGGAGGAAGTCTGTCGTGGGCTTGGACAACTGGCTGGAGAGGAACTTGAAGTGGTCTTTGTGGAAGCGACTCTCGAGATGAGTTTCCATCTCGTCCTTATAGAACGAACGGAACTTACAGACGGAACATGCAAACATCACCCTAAAGGAGAGAAATAAGGGTCAAACTCAGAATAAAGCAAACACAAAGAGGGCTGAATATCTGACATCTACACTGAACATTGAGCTGCAATTACATGAGTCTGACTTCGGATTCTCTTTGATACGATTTATTTAAAGTGTATCAAGTATATGCTGAGTCAAACAGAGTCACAGCTGATCAGTTACAACTATCATGCAAGAGTACAGACAGTAAGTAAATCTTTGACATATTTCTATGAACGCGAGCAAAAAATAAAGAAAAACTTCTAATTTCTGAAAATCAGTGCCATCACCTTTCCAGGAAACCCCTTCTCTTTCTCATTTTGGGATGTTTTTCCTGGCCTTGGTTCGGGGTTTGTCTGCCCAGTGGTTTCTTCTTCTCCTCCTGCTGCTGCTGCTGCTGCTGGGGTGAAGCTTATCAGGGACACACAAGACAAATTTAGGAAAACCCAAACTGCCACACAATAAACTCGGAAGTTTACAGGACACAAACGCATTCATTCAGTGAGGAGCTAAAAATACCTTTCTCTCCTTCCTCAGCAGCAGGCTTGTCCTCCTGTAAATAAAGAAAAGGCAACAAATCACATCAACATCTGAATACATTCAGCAATAAATCAGTGACAATTCTGGGTTTTTTAAAAAGGCAAGATGACAAAAAGCTTGATGTACTCACTGCAGGTTCGGTCTGTGGTTCAGTTTCATCCCCATTTTTCTCTGGTTGTTCTGTGAAAAGCAGTAAAATATTGGCCCAAGAAAGAGCTCGTAGGCAAAGAAACCAACAGTGTTTACTGTCACTTGACCAAGCATTAAACCTTGAGGATACCTTGTGTAGCCTCTGATTCTTCACCATCCGTCTTGTTGATCTTTGACTCGGGTTCGTCAGCTCCAGTGGCCATCTGCTTTCTCTTCTTTTGAACATCGCGCTGTGGCTTCACCTGCTAAAGAGAGGGATCGATTTGCACTTACAGTACATTATCTGGTCTACGACCAATAGCCACATGTCAAATAGCACCAGGGGTCATGATCAACAGACCAACTACTTCAAAAGGTCAGTTAGGAATCGTGTAGATATGGCTTTCTTCTCATGGCTTCTGCAGAATTAGCCTTATCTTAGGACTGCCCAAGACTGTGGCAAAGGAAAACGGGAGGAAAAAAAAACAAACACTCCAAAACCAAAATCCCAAACGGTGACCAAGACAAAAAAAAAAGGGCTGAGAAACGTATCTCTTGTGTTTGTTATTGGGAAAGAGGGGGCAGTTTAAAAGGACTTTAGCCAAAACAATCAACAGCCTATGCAAGAATCAGAGGGGCAACTGATGAGTCAAAGGTGTTTAGTGATTATATGTTGCAAACGGCTTTACATGACAAAAGCAAATAGCGGGTACTGGCACCGTAGGCTGCCTTGCCACTTTGGCTGAGGATATGACAGGAGGGAATCGGAAAGGGCTGAAGTCTGGCCCAATGTCTGAGGAGGCCTTGTCTGGAGGTACTTACTTTGTTAAGAGGTCTCTTTCGGCCTCGCTGGCGGCCAGCCCGTGGGCCCCCTCCAAAATGCCTCCCTGGAAAGTCGTGAGGCCCTGGAGCAGAACCATGGAAGCCCCCACTCTCAGGGTACATGCGGTTGGACAGGAGGGATGGGAGCTTGCCTCTACCACCTCCAGGAGAGTGTCCGCGGTGGGGCGGGACACCGCTACCACCGCCCCGCATACCTCCGCCTAATGGAGTGGGGTCGGACCTGCGGCTTCCAAACCCTCCTCCAGCTCCTCGGCCCCCGGCACTTCCACCCCTTCTGGGGGAACGTCGGCCTGCTCCGGCCCATCCTCCACCTCCAGAACCTCCTCCTTGGGGACTGGTGAAGGACTCCCTCATATTCTGTCGCATTTTGGCGACTCCATAGGAAGAGGAGGGGCTGTCAAAGCCTCCTCCTCCCCCGAGCCCAATTCCCCCTCCGAAGCCCGAGCCTCCTCGCTGACCCAACAGCATGTTGTCCCCACGGCCTTCGCCAAAGCCATAGCTACCGCCGCCAGATCTGTAGAGATCTCGGGAGGATGGGAGAGCGGAGGAGCGCGAGTCGAATGACTCGTACTGGTCAAACCTGCAGAAGGGGGGAAGAGGGTTGATAGAGAAGAGCAGAGAGCAAAGAAGGCAGGGAGGGCAGCCAGGTGTGGTATCTCCACCTGCTGCTCCTTCTCCTCCATGGTCTTGCTTTCTCTTTGCCATTATTGTCACGCCCAACTTTTCTTCAGAAGCCACATTAGATCACAACTCGATGATCCAAATGAACACTAGTCTTGTCGTCTTTGTATGTATAGATATTTTTTAAACAAGCTGCCTTTTCCAATACATTTATCTATAACAGTAATACCTGCAGATTAGAAAAATGCAGTTCCTTCAGGCCCCACCTCCTTGGTAAAGGACAGGCTTTTAATGAGCAGACATAAACATGGTCCAATCGAACCAGTGAGTGTCAGAAGATGCAAGAGCTGATACATCCTTGAAAGGGACCAAGATATACTGAAGAAAAGGAAATGACAAGCTGGGCCTTCTTTAAGGGGCAATGTTTCCTTTGTCAACACAGCAAGAATCATTTTAATTGATCTTTTATGGTGACAGAGTACAATCAGGTCAGCACCTGCAAACTCATCGCTCTCGCATAACCTACAGCTTGAACAGGGTTGAGTCACGTGAAGGATGAGCCAAACAAAGAGTGTGAACACGGTAACACAGAGTCGAGACGGAAGCATTGTGGAAGGTGTTCTGTGTGGAGATGGACTGACTTCACGTGGAACCACAGCAGTCTGAGACAAATGGGGAGTTGGTTTGTACTGCGATGTGGGATCATGCGTGTCCACAATGTCAGATGTTTGAAGAGATCATAACGATTGATTCCCAGACAAACTACAACATGGCGAACGCAGGGCAGACAAAGGTTCCTCAGATGCAACAACGCACACCCATTTCCTCACAGGCTGGACAAGATTCACAAGGTATCTCCACAAAACATGGTGGAAAGTCTGAATAAGCACTTTCAACATCATGGCTAAGTTAATATTGTTGTTTACGGGAGTATCATCATTGGCTGCATGCACTTAGGACTCCTGGATGATCTGAATAAGAAATCAGGCCGACTCGGCAAAGTTTATGCTCCACTTCTGTACATTTAGAAATAATCTTCTCGGGTTCTATCACGCAGAGGAGCATACTGCCATTCAACCATATCATATCACCGTAGCATGCAACCTGCAACAGCTTTTACTTGCTCTGGGGGTCCATCCATAAGCAGTGAGTGCTACAGAGGAGCCCTGGATTAACATAACACTGTACACCTTTATCTGCTCATAAAGATGAGGCACAGTTTTCTCACTGAAGCAAATGAGCAAAAGGATCTCATAATTTAGCTCGGCAAAAATAATCTGGGCTCCTCGTTTTGCACTGCAGAATATGGCCTCATGCCTGCTGCTGTAAACTCCTCAGCCTCAGTTTGGTCAGATTACACTGAGGAGGGCTACTTAATTGCCATGGTGATGAACCTAATTTGAGCAGCCTTCAAACTGAGCAGCTCTCACAAAACACACCCTGATCCTGTAGCTCCCAAATCCAGCAAGAACTCAACGTAATTTCACTCGTTTGTGGCTTCACTTCACACGATGCCAACATAATGAAAGATTTTGCCCACCACCCTCCTGCCAACATTTCTCTATTGGAGGAAAACTTAATGTGTCCATACAAAATCCTCTGCTCCTTTAAAAGTCATGACGACAACACATGATTTGGGAGGAATATGTGCGCTCCCTGCAAGCGCACAAAAAGTTGTTCCTCTTATCAACGATGCTCCGTTACACCCGTCGAAGCCGACGCTTGGTAACAAGGCTCTCAAACCAGATGTCACCTCACAGCGTGAGCTATGTGATCCAACCTTTTGTGAACCCTCATAAAGTCTCCGCATCGGCCAGCAGGGATGTGCGCGAGCGCCACCTGATTCAGGGACACGGCTTCGAGTCAATAACAGAAAGGGTAATTACCTGTCACCTCGAGTGCCTTTCAGCCCCCCCTCCAGCTGAGTAAGCATGTCCAAGCGCTGGTTGATTTTGGCGATCACTGCGTCAGCATGTGTGCCTGTGGAGGAAAGCATAGATGATCCCGAGAGCCCCCGCTTCATGTGGCCGCCGCCACCCCCACCGCCGCCTCCTCCTCCTCCATAGCCACCGAGTCCAGACATGGAGTCCTTATAGCCTCCGCCTCCCCCATACATGTCGAAGCCACCTGAGCCTGCCGAAAGGAGGGGGGCAGAAAAGGTTAGTATAACACTATCCTGTGCAGCAAGGAACCAGCACCTGTGACAGAACTAACTACTACATACACAAGTGAATGAGAGCTTGAAGCAATGAAAGAGGTGAAAAACCCCACAATGGTGCATCTAAATTCTTACTCAGCATATATAACAGAAAATGATGGTTCTATTGAGAAATTCACATTCGACAGGAGTTGTGGCATAGTGACAAACAGCAAGCACTGACTTGTACCAGCTTCAATTCTATATTTAATGAGCAGATGAGGGAAAAAAGACATGAAGAATGGTAACTTTTTATGTAAATATCATCACTTCCAACAGTTTTTACAACCTTCTTCATTCATTAAATGCCCCCCTCCCTTTTTTTTTTTTTTTTTTTTAAAGAAGAAACTGAAGTCTCAGTAAGTGTTGTTTCTTACCTCTACTGCCTGAGCCTCCACCTCCCCAGCTGGAGTAACCTGCAGAAAAAAGGCAGCAGGGTGAGCGGACTGCAGGAGAAAAGGGAAAACTACAAAGATCACAATTGTTGAGTTGGTGGAATTTGTCAGTCAGCTAACGCTGCTTAAGAAGACAGCAGTTTGGTCACAGTTTAGACAGACGAGCCCAAATCCATCCAGTCCCAGCAGGACCAGGAGTCAACGGAGCGCCTACGTTTCCAAAGGTTGTTAAACCAACTTGGGTTACAAAAGCGTTTTGAATGAGGCGGCCATTTTATTAACTATCCTTAGTACGTCAGCTATTCCAACACTGACTCCATTTTATAGGGAATTGAGTGATAAACTTCGGCTAAACATTCATCAGGTCCGTGTCGCGGCGGTCCCACAAAGGAGATACGCCGCGTTAGCGCGGTAGCTTCAGCGGTGTGACGAAGTGGCTCAGCTCGCTAGCCGCGTTTCGGCAATGTTAGCTCTTCGGCCTTCTACTAAACTCACGCCATGCCCGTCTATAATGAACAACCCCCTTTTAAGTCTAATTATTCCCACGAAATAACAAAGCATCGCCCCTTCCACTCTAAGTCCTCCTTCGCTTCCCTTCGTGTTCCAGTAACAGCTGCAGGACGTGATGCTTTGTTGCTGGGAGGCTAAAAATCTGTGCTAGCCTCGGTCGATGCTAACAAAATGTGGCTGCGTCTCTCCGTTTAAATAAACAACAAGAAACAAAAAAACAGGGCTGAATAATGTCGGCCACAAAACGTGACGAAGGGACAGCGTATATTCACCAGAGCCGTAGCTTCTGCCGTCCATGATGTTGATGCGCGAAGTCCAAACAACTCGATTAGCGACCGCAGCGACGGACTCTATTGGGAAAGGGTGAAGATGTACCCGAACACCCGTACGCCACCGACCACGTGACCTGCCGGGCCCGCTTGCGTCACAAATAGCCAACGGACTTTTCTTAGAGAAATAAAAAAAAGAAGAATTTATTCGAGTGGAAGTGTGGTAGTGGAATAATCAGTGACTGGAAGCTGCTGTTGGGTTAATAGTCATTACTCAAAAGCACTGCAACGGCTCTGCCCAGAAACCTTTTAAGCTCTCTGCTCAGACCTACGACACGCCAGACACTGTTGAAGAGCTCTGGTGTTAAAACACCCTGCAAAAAAGTTGCATTTCGGTTTTTTAAGACCAGATCACCACCACCTGTACCGCCCCTCAGTCAGCCTGCAAACTGAACGGAAATCTTTGAATGACTTTTTGAGTTGTCCTGCCAACAGATATATGAAAAAACAGGAATTGCAACAATAAAAATAACAAGAAGCATGACCTTTTATGAGAAACAAAACTTTTTTAGCACCTTTATTTGAAAGCTGTTGCAATATTTTCAGATACCCTGCATTTGTCAGCTATCTTTTCACATGAACAAATGCAGCGTCTCTGAGACCAAGTGTGGGAAAGCAATGAGAAATTTCTTTCTTTTTTCTTTCTTTTTTTTTTTTTTAAATTTTCTTCCACGAATGGTATTTACAGTCAGACTACAGGCACCAACCATCCTCCAAGTCTGGATGCCAACATTATACGAGCCTACAGGGAACCAGAGCTTGGGTTGGCTCCGCTGCTTTACAAGAGCAGCTGGTGCTGCAGGTTCGTGTGACTTGGACCCTCTTGTCACTTCTCCAGGAGGAGCAGCAGCTATTTCAAGACCCGCAACATGTGGTCGTGACACCGCGTTAAAAAGACAAGATGGAGGCTTTTGTGAAATAAATCAGGACAGATCAATCAAACCACAAGAGGAGCCATCATGGTTTGTATCATGCACCTGGTGATGTGGGTAGGTGCAGAGTGGTACGATAACGATTACAATTTATGTTTAACTTCATCTCATTTTGCCATCAGTCATTCCCATTGCTTTGGCCTCGGAGGGTATCCCCATGAATAAAAAACGTGATAATATAACGTGACAATCAAAAGCAACAATACGTGCAATCACACACCCATGTTATGGTTAGAGACACCAAGGGACCTTATGCAAGCCACATGTGTATGATATGAAGAAGACTCTAGTGGGCGACAAGGTGAAAGTACTGCTCATGACGGCTAGAGGGCAGCATTACGCGTTTCAGACCTCTCCAGAGAGACTTGGGAGATGAGACGTAACACGCTGGATGTACAGTCGTGATTGCTGCTTTTTTTGAGGGGGTGGAGATGGGTGGGGTCGGGAAGGGGAAGGGGAGGGGGGGGGGGGGGAAAAATTAAA
>JASSRZ010000074.1:977266-987423 GCA_032164315.1 Malacoctenus gilli
CCACTGAGAGTGCTCATCAACTGCAGAGTAGATACTGCCAGTTTTTGCACAAAACAATCAGAAAAACCTAAGCGTCGAGTGACTAAACAGCCATTGACACTGTTTGTTCCATTGCAGGGATCACTGAGGACAAAAAAAGCATTTCCCAGGGACCCACCCATCAAATAAAAGCACAAAATAGCATGACAGCTGTGAGAAAAAGTTGTATTTAACACATGAGTTGCTTGAAGTCACGTCTTGGTGTCAATCTATTTTTAAGTGACAACCAAATGCCACTTGTCAGCGCCTGTGGTCCACCTTGAGGCGCCCTCTGTAGGCCGTAGTTTGTTGCGGCAGGAACAAAGATGGAAGTGAAAACAATGGCAAAAAGGTGACAGAGAAGTATCATGTTTGAAATTCACAGTCGTGCTTTTTTCAAAGTGCCCAGTGACTTTCTACTCTGCAAGCTTAATTCAGACTCCAACACTTTTAAAGAATAATCATTGATGGAAAAGTCTTGTAACCAACACCGGCTTTAATCCTTGTGATGACTACCAGTTTTTTAACCCAAAAGGACCCATTTCAGTGAGCTCCCCTCACAGTCTCTTCCTGCCCGCTCCACTTCTGTCTCTCCCACACAACTTTCCAAAGTCGAGCGCGTATCAAGTTTATTTTTACCCGCCCTGGGGAAAAGCGTTGTCGCCTTCACTTTTTCCCAGGTCCTTTCCAGACTGTCGCCATATTGGGCTTTCGGTGGCGACCGCCGAGCGGGCACTGCAGGCAGCGATCGGCCCCCCCTGGCCCGTCCAGTGAAGGCCGCCACGTTTGGGAAGCCGACCGCCGGCGGCAGCAGTGGAGACGGAGCGAGACGACGTCATGACATCACAGTGAGGAGACAGGGGGATTGGGGGGGGGGGGGTTGCTCTGTGAGTAAGCGGAGAGAAAAGAGAAAGTTTTTAAGAGACACAGAGGCCGTTAAAATTAATCCAGCTTGGAGGGGAGGGGGGATTTTATGAGCAGGGTGGGGGTTAGTTTAAGGGCTATCCCCAAATTTCTTCATAAAACCAAGCACATGGTGGGAAAAAAAAACCCTTTCTGCGCTTTTTTTTCCGCCTGCCTGTTCTTGTCTCAATTCAGCCAACAATTATTAAAAACCTTCAGAGAAAAAGAGAGAAAAGTCAGAATGGATTTCACTGTTAAAGCCACAGCTGGACACCTGCCAGGACCTATTGTGCCGCGAATGAATGCCTGGTCATCTGCCAACTGGGGACTTAGCCAGGATTACCATCTCAAACATGCTGGCATATACCTGCGTGTAACGCCAGCAGCCCACCACCGCCAGCACCCATCCACCCATCCACCAGCCCCGCTCTCCCTCCACCAGCCCCCTAAGTGTTTCGAAGACAGATCCTTTTTTTCCCCCCCTTCTGGTGATGATGCGAGTCAAACGGAGGAATGCCGCTCCAGTGAGGGAGGCCCACGTCTCCCGGCTCTATCGGGTCGCATCTGCGAGCGCCGCGTCTCTGATCTCGCATGAAAGCGACCCGCTCTCCCGTCGACGGCTCTGATCCTCACTCCTGTGGTCGGACGACGAAGACAGAGGGGGGGCTCCCAGACGTGCCGGCTGCTTCAGCAGACGAGGCAACGAGGCACTAACGTTGGGCCATTTTCACTCGAGCGACGATGGAGATTTGAACCCATCGATCGACTGCTTTTGGGAGCCAGCTGCTGTGTGGACGTGTTTTAGATCAGTGGCTCCAAACTTTTTTATTCTTCCTACAGCCCAGATTTGGGAGGGGCCCCGCCAAATCGCCACTGAAAGTTGCTATGGACTACTTCTCTGAACTCCCAAACTGGAAACATTTGAGTAAAGACAGACACATGCGCTCTTAACCAAGCAAACTCAAACTGGAGTCTTAAAAATTAAAGCAACAGGGATTCTTCTCGGTCTTGTCTGGAATCCATGGATAGATTCTAAAACGTGCACCTCCAATTCTGACAACCTGGACAGGTCATTGGTCCATTATAGATCAATGTAACGAGACACAAAATTTGATAAACCCACATCTTCACGATAATAACACAAATATGATTCACGAATAGAAGAAAACCAGATCAACTCAAGAAAACACACATCTGCCCAAAGTGAACCCGAAAAACTCCACGTGCAAAAGTTCTCACGAGTGCAAACTTGAGACCTTCACTGTGGGGAGGGAGCACGTATCGATGCACCACCATGTTCATGCTCCGAAGCCCCCAAGTGGAGACTAATTCTGTAAATGCGTTTTTAAAACAGAAGACAACTTCTGATGGCAGAAAGCTGGGACGGTATTAAAGACAGTGTGACACACAGTTACTCGGTTGTCTCGGTTCGATCCTTTTTCGCTCAGTACCGACCGAGTCTCTCTGTCCCGCAACTCCCTTATGATGTTGAAACCTTTCCTCAAAGTTTCAAAGTGACAAAGAAAAAGAAACAAAAAACCCCATCCACATTGCCGTGAGTGAGGCTCATGGTGAGGTTGGAGCTCGACAGGCCTAATTGCGTCTGGCACCACTGCCAAACCGTGATTCACCACAAAGCCAACTCCGAACGGCCAAGAACTATATTGATTTAACCCCGTTTGGTTTTTGCCAATGTGGAAATGAAGCATCCAACGATACGGTGACATCAGTTTGTTTAGAGTCAACAAAAGAACAAGCGAAGGGCTGGAAAGAGGAAGCGCAAACACAAGAGATGGAGTCCACTGGTGTTGGTGACGTCTCACCGTTGCCATCAAACACTCGCTGGGTTTCGGAGTGTTGTGAGAAGCGATGCTGGGAGGACTTTTCCCAGCAGGACCCTGATGTCACTGGCCAGTCTCTTTTGCTCGATCAGGCTCAACCAATGACAGTCGAGCTGTTCCACTTTCTTTCTACCTTCCCGCCAACTCATTCCCTCATGTGTTGACTTTCCCTCTCTCAGTCAATGCTTAGTCAGAATCCGCAGGTCCAAACCACCTTGTTGACCAATCTAGTGCTGCAGTCAACCGGTGTGAATCCAACCAAACGCATGCTCCAGCATGGCACCCCCATAAACACATACTAACCCCTCCTCCGCAACTTGTGTCTCGAGAGTTTTTGCACTTATTGGTTCCCGTGGGACTTCTTTGACACTCTGACCAATCATTCATCCTTATATCACATGTATCTCCATTTTTAACCACAACCTAAGCTCCCCACACACACACACACATGCGATCCCAGCATGACCTAGAAGTCCTCCCGTGACACCCAAAGGATCAGAGAAGATGCTACAGTGCTGCCTATCGTAATGACTCCTTCCTGATCAAGAGATTAGGCTCAAGCAAAGATTTGCATTGAGATGATTCCTCGAGGTCTTTACCTCAGGGTCAGTGCGGCTGCGTGTCGGCTGTATGTTTGCCAGCCCTCAGCACGTCAGTAATACCTCAGGATACTTTGAGATGGTAAACTGCGATGATGTAACGTTTATTTCAACATCTAATGGCTGTTAATGAAAAGGTGAATAATCTCAGTTTATGGCAGAGGGGGAAAACTTTGAAGGACCACATAGCAGCTGAAGTATGGCAGGCACCTGAGTCCAGTATTGTTAAACCGATTTGGGAAAGAAAGAGTAGTTAAAAGAGTGGTGCACGCAGCCAACGGCTGAGGAAATAAAGTGCCAATGAGAACAGCCTCCACCGTGAACTTGACATATGCGTTTAGCTCATGCATGTGTAGCGAGTACCGGAGCCCGTGACCTGCTGACAGTTACTGAAGCTGAAAACAGAAACAACAAGAAATGCACGGGAGACGTGGCTAGTGTTCCTGCAGCGCTCTCAGCTTGTGTTTATTAATTCCACACACTTTAACTGTTATGATTGTACAGATGTTTTTCAGTAATTTACTGTGCAATTTCATTGTCGCTGTGGACACATTTCGCTGTGCTTCAACACAAAAAAAAAACACATTGGCATTGGCTCTATGAACCAAAACACGTCACACTGCCGATACACCTTCACAAATCCTCGACACAAGCTCCACTCATTTAGATGCCTTGACATTCACACATCGTGCTTTATTTTCCTGGACATTGACAGTTTCATTTGAGTGATTCTCTTGAACTAATTAAACTTTAACAACATGAACTCACCGTGGCATTATGAATAACCCACACGCGCCCCGCGCCATGAATCGCTCCCGCTAGCCCACGAGCTAATACCCGCTAACCGAGCCGCACAATAATTCGACAACCAACAAACAAACAAACAAACAAATCGACATGTCTACTCGTAAACACCTCACCTGGACATTTAGACAGAAGATACAGTGGCCTTAATTGACCTAAGAGAGGTTTCTCACCTGAAAACAGAAACAACAATAAATGCACGGGAGAAGTGGCTAGTGTTCCTACAGCGCTCTCAGCTTGTGGGGGAACCGGCAGGACACCCGCGACTCACAATCTCCCCGCGCCACCTACTGGCGATATGTTGTTACTGCGGCTGGGTGAGTCCCTGTCAGCAACACCAACAAAACATCTTTTAAACTTACACCATTCCCAGAATAACATATTTTGATCACACAAATGGGCATCACACATGCCACATGCCAGCGTGCTCTGACTCCTGGTCGCCCACCGGAATTTCTTGTAGGTGTGATGGAAATCGGGCCCCTCTGTGTTTAAAGTGAATTTTTTTTTAACGCAGGTGATCAGTGTGGATTCGGTTTGGGAGGAGAGAGGGAATTTCACCAGCTTGCCTAAATCCATGACTTTTCTTTCGGGAAGCAACTTCGGCAAGCCGGTTTGTAGCCACATTTGTCACCCCTACTTTGAACTTGATGGATGTAATATGTATCTGCAGTAGGTCTTCCGTACTTGAAGCAAGCGCTTTGTTTCTGTCACTAATTATCACGAGACAACAAAAATTCAACGCGTCTCAAACGTGTTTGGTTCATAATCATCGGCCAAACGTGTCAGGTCAGACTCTCACTTCCAAGCAGCTGCAGCAGAAGGTAAACACCTCTTCCCTTTTCCTCTTCCGCCCATTCTACCACCCTCTCCGCCTCGACGATTCCAGTGATAAGTTCACAATCAACGTAACCGCGATCTGCACAGCTGTGCCAGAGTGACACGAAGAGGGAGAAGGAGAAGAAGAATCGCTGGCTGCGGAGTGACGAGGGGGCCGTCCCAGCTGACAGCTGTCGGAGGGTGTGTGTGTGTGTGTGTGTGTGAAAACAGACGCCGCTGGACGGTCTGAGCAGTGGAACATTTGATTCAGGCGTTTGTCCGTCCGCGATTGTTCATCGTTTCAGTTGGGGGGGGGACTTTAATCTGCGGAAATAATTGGGAGGCAGTGAGGGAGTTAATTGTGTTTTCCATTGATGAATCATCAGGAAGCGTAGGTGACCCCCCCGACCACCCACCCACACACACACACACACACACACACACGCACGCGCGTATGTATCCATTGAGTCAAGCAAGAGACATGAGCATAATCCACACAAAAAAACCTCACACAGTAGATAGAAATAATTCCACACACACACCAGCATTGACACAGACAGATGTTCAATGATGCACATTCACAAGTTGTTTGTTAAGCACAATCACACAAACACACTGGCACACATTCGGTCTCTTCCCATATTCAGGCTCTCTTTCTCTCTCTAATAGTCCACTTTGCTCATCCCAAAAGATTAAGAGGCCAATTAGTGAAGCTCTCATGGCATTTATTACCATGCTGGGAACTGCAGAGGGAAGAGAACCCCCCCCCTTCTTCCAAAAGACGGATTTCTCCCTCATTGTCGCCGGGTTGAGAGCGAAGGATGTGGGGTGTATACGGGAGGGCTGCTGATGTGGTAATTTTGGCCAGGAAACAATGCCGCGCTGTCTAAAGAGGGGGCAGCGTGGGGAAGGGGGGCTGGTGTTTTGCCCCGTGTGTTTGTGTGTTCGCCTGGGACGCACACTCGCTGCGAGGGTGACATCATGGCACTCGGAAGGCCTCGCCGGCTGCCAAGAGAAGGAGGAAGCGTTGTATTAACTCCAAATCAGGACGCTGACACGGACGCTTTGTGTGGCTGCAGTGAGCAGGCAGGAAGGGCAGAGTGGAACCGACGGGCAGGGAGGGTCTCGGTGCGAGTCGGGTCTTTTTTTTGGTTTTTTAGGTTACAGGAACAAGGAAAAGCAGCAAAACCAAAAGGAAATCTTATCTTATCAAGGGGATTCTTTTCCTATTTGAAGTCAGAATGTCAAATTGTACTTCAAGGCTGACAGTTTTCCAGCTGACATTGAAAAATCTAACTAATTGTCATTAATTCCAGAGGGTCTTTTATTCCAGTGAAGTATTTTTATGCGCAGGAAATCAATTGCTCCTTTTATCTGCTTAAAAGCTTAAAAAAGTACAGCAAGACGTTAAAAATGTGCTGCCCTCCATCCCATGAGTGCACCCCCCCATACTGTTACTGTAACTGAAGATGAAGCAGTCACACACAAAATGGTATTTTGGTCTATTTTAGTCACGTAATTAGTCACTGTTGCAGTTTGGTCGACAGCGACTGCTCTGCTCCACAGGTTCGCTTTAAGAATATAAATAGATGATTTTAGCAGCAATGTGAAATTCAGCACAGCAGCTGTCGCACCTTAAAGGAAACCAAATGTTTGAACTTTCTTTTTGTTTCACTTCTTTGTATCATACACACACACACACACACACACACGCACGGAAGTCACTTCATAAAAATGTCTTTTTTTCCCGTGGGAGTAAACCCAGGACATACAGGGTGAACATGCAAACTTCACACAGAAGGGCCTGACCTGAGCTCGAACCCAGGGCCTGCTCACTGTCGGGCCCTGCAGAGTACGAACCACGGACACGCACGGCCAAAGGCCCATATGTCAGTGCGTCGAAAATGTCAGAAGCAGCAACACCAGATGAGACACTCTCCCAACATGGTCACAACAGCAGAAAGCTCACAGGAAGGAAAGATGGCGTTCGATGTGGGCCGTTTCATCGCCTTCCGTGTTGCTGTTTGCAGGACCGAGTGAGTCATATTACCAAGTATCAGCTGGAGTTACGTTGCCGTGACGACTTCATACTTGCCGAAGCCGGACACATCCATGATGGAAAACGAGCGAAAGGGTGCAGGAGCAGCCATGCACTCTTATTATGTTTGTTCACAAGGTGAAACAGAGACGTGTTGGCCAAAACTGTAGTGCAGCGGTAAAGTAAACTGCTGTTTTGCAACCAAAAGTACCAAGAGTGGATGAAAACAAATGCTTTCCTTAAAACAATGGAAACACATTCTGTGAAGCGGAACAACCGCTCCTGACAAACATAAGTCACATTTACCACAAAGCCTCCCTCAGGTAGCTAGCTCTCCACACTATCTCGCGCTTTCACCTTTTTTCCACCCTGCTGACTTTCTAATTAATCACAAGCTCACTTGGCAGTGAACAAAACTCGTGTGTGTCTATCGAGTAATTATACAGTGCCGTATCTACCTGCTTGCCAACTTGCCGGTGGGCGATGGCACGAAGACAAGAGGCGATTGTGCGGTAGACGTGAAGTAACCCGTCCCTGCTCATCGTGGCTCTAAACGTTGCCGTGAAAATGTCTTCGACGAGACAGAAACAAGTGTGTAACAGGCCTCAGCTGGAGGGGCTGAAAAGTGGGTGGAGGGGAGAAAAGCAAAGGTTATACAAGCTGATGTGGCTTCGCTGTGGCTTTAAAAGGCTCCAACCGCCGGTTTGTCTAATCTGTCTGCCTGGTTTTGGCACCGGGAGCTGATAGTAAAGTTAACGACCGGAGCCTCTGGAGACGCTTCAGTCAGTTCTACACACAAGAATTGAACGCACTGACAGAAAAGAGAAATCGTCTTCTTGAAAAAGGAACCCAGCAAAAATCGAGAATCTTTTATTCGGTGGATCGGTGCACCTGAGTTTTGCACCAGTGCGGTGAAAGGGTCGACATGTGGGGACGAATCAACAGACGGTTACCGCCCAGAATCGCAGTGTTGGTCTATAACACACCGTGGAATGTTTGGCTTGTTGTTTTTATGGTCGGCAAATTCACTGTTTTGATCCACTCTCACGACTCTCATTAGTGCTGTTTCACAGTCAACGGCGACAGACGTCCCGCACCACAAACACAGCCAGTGAACGCCAGACTGCTCCGAAAAAAATGTCAGGGTCCTTTAGCGTCGTGTGTTGTGCCGCAGTCGGAGTTTCTTTGGCGTCGTTTAGTCCAGTGGCCAGCAGGGCCGGATGTAGGCATGGGCACGGAGGGGCAATGCCCCCCCCCAAATGCCGTGACTGCCCCCCCAAAATCTTTCGACTGTGCAAGCGGCATGACCACACTCGCCCCCCCTTGATATTCTACCTGCACCCCCTAGTGGGGCTGTCTAAATCCGGCCCTGGCGGCCGGTCTTTGGTGCGGCGAGGGCAACTGCAGGGGGCCCCTCCAGCAAGCACCCGGGCGTGGCTTGTCTATCGGCTTGTCTGGTTACTTCTTTTTCTTTTTTTTTTTTTAAAGCCAACACTCACTCAATACAAACGTGCCTGTGTAAAACAGCGATCCGAGCATTAGGTGAGATTAGCGTTAATCTGCCTCAGAACGGAGATCGCTGTCGACAACTTCCTCCATTGTTGTCACTTGACAACTGGGACTTCTGAGTGACAAAAACGGCACCTGCCTGCAAACACTTTTGATTTCAGATCATCATGACAAACAGTCAGACACCGCCTCCTCCTTCCCGCGCTGTTCGTCCCACCCTATTACTGATCGTCTGTCGGTCAACAGGGACTTACTGGACTTGAGTCGTGTCAAAACAGTAGCGGGTTTACAGGGCTCGCTGGTCATACGTGAAGGTTTAGCTTCTCAGCTGCAAAGCCGTGTTAACCCGATAACAAGAGGTGCAGTGCCTGTGCATGCGTTACCTGATTCAGGCCTTCATGATATGAATTGGGCTCTTTGGGACAAATGTAGAACCTGTTGATCAGCGACATGCCGACTTGTTCTGGGGAAACGTTGAACTCTGAGGACAAGTAAACATTAAAAAAAAAAAAAAAACAATAAAGACATACATGCAAGTGGAAGGTCATCAAGGTCATCTGGGGTTAACAGCTGTAATACATGTTCAGGGGCTGTGTGTGTGTGTGCGTGTGTGTGTGTGTGTGTGTGTGTGTGTGTGTGTGTGTGTGTGTGTGTGTATCCAACCAACACCTTACCCCTACCAGTTGCTCTGTTCCCAGGTCCCTCCCAAACACGCTCAGCCCGGCCTTGTCTCTCCTCCGAAGACTTCCTGTTTGAGAGCTGTTATGACTGGCCCGCGAGCCGCACAAGGCTGCAGCCACGATCAGCCGCTCCCACCCAGACTGCACCTGCTGGCAGTTCATAAACTGCGTGTGTACGGTCAGCACGGCAGCCCCAAACACAAACTCCACTGGACTGAAGCAGAGGCTGAGGCTGAACGCATGGCCTGAGAGAGAGTGCGCGCAGAGTGGATTGTTTGGTGATGCTTTTGCGGCGTCCTCTGGTGGACAGAAGTCACTACTGCGAAGCTGATGCTTTCAATTCACGAATAACTGAAAAACATTCAACCGTACAGGTATACCAAAAGATGATGATGATGAATTCGTCATCTTCAGTCTCATCAACGCTTCTCACTTCAGGCCAAAAAGGATACACAAGCAGGGGACAGCTCCATTGCTAAACACACTGTGCGCTCCCCACAGACAAAATCGGCATGAGGCAAAAAAAGGTCCGAGGAGCCCGTCGAAAATATTGTTCCTGTGGTGAGAGCACAGCTGAATAGGAGACCACAGTTCAGTTCTGCGTGCCTCAAATAACATTTTATCAGTTGCATCAAGAGTTGTGCACAGCGTGTGTCTCCTCAGATCTGCAGGTCCCTTCGTCGGCATCCTGCAAATATTCAACCGCTTCTGCATGTTGATCGCTGTGGGGTTGTTGATGCAAGTGTGGACTCGTGACCAGAGAGTTTTCTCTCATTACAACTAATAACACAAGTCTGTCTGGTGCTGTTGTAATGGATGGATGGATGGATGGATGGATGGCTGGAATGAAGGCTGGCTGGCTGGCTGGTTGGCTGGCTGGCTGGCTGGCTGGCTGGCTGGCTGGCTGGATGGATGGATGGATGGATGGATGGATGGATGGATGGAT
>JASSRZ010000074.1:990856-1008605 GCA_032164315.1 Malacoctenus gilli
CAACAACATGACTCGCACTCAAACAACACGACACAAATGGACTTTAGGACCAGTGAGACGAGAGAAGAAACCTTCTGCCTCTCTAAAAAGCTTCTTGTTTAAATCTCATTGAAAGAACGTGTTTTTGCCTCCATCTAGTGGCGGGAAAGAATCATTTCAATAACTTTCAAGACTTAATTTTGTCTGTATTTTTTGATGTTGCTGGTTTTTTTATCTGTTTTTATTTCGGAAAATGCAGGTGCGGGTATAAAGTAGATGGGACGGACATCGACATTTTTTCCACACTTCAGCCAGAATCAAAGATGCTGACATTCATGGGACGATAAAAAGAGGTCGAGCGACCGGGGGAGCCGTTTATCGCGGTACCTTGCGGGATGGTGAGCGGCTTGAACGTGGCGGTGGTGGCGTACGGGGGCTCCTTGTGGACGGAAGGGGGGTTGTAGTTCCTGAAGATGTGCAGCTCGCCAGGGTGTCTGTCTGCCAGAACGCTGGTCACCATCACTCTGTCGAAACCAGCGGGAAGGGAGGAGCCAGTTAGACAAACAAAAGAGTTAAAAACAGATGTGATGACGCACAACAAACGAGGGATTGGTGGCCAAAAGCAGGTACAATCATTTGTCAGTGAACCTAAATGGTTCCTGGTACCTTGGGTACTGGACATCTGTCATCTTTGTGTTTTCCCCAAATTCTTTCTTCAGGAAGTCCTCCAGCGGCGCCGATTCGTAGGGTCTCGACCCCTTGAAGACCTGCTCCTTCATCCTGAAGTACAGGCAGCGCAGGTACTCCATCGACTTCCCTGCACATGGGTGACATACGCTCAGGACCAAGGTGCCACAACATGGGGGGGGTGGGGGGGGTGAAAGGGAGGTGAGAGCGCACCGTGGATGATGGCGAGGGCCAGGATGCCCCCCGTGCTCGTGCCGGCTACCCAGTCAAAGAGCTCTCTGGTGGGTCGACCTGCCTCCCTCTCCAGGGCGATCAGCATCTGGATGAGAACCAGGCCTTTGATTCCTCCGCCGTCCAGACACAGCAGTCTGTCCAACCTGGAGGACACCGAAGGAAAGACTTGTCCTCCACTCATGATACCGTGTTTGAATGTCTCGGCAGCAGCTCGGGGGACGATAACGAACATGTGAGCTACATGTGAATCATGGGTCACTCTGATGCTAAATCATTGGAGCTTCTCAGTCACATACTCACTTCCTTTTGTCCCCTGCCATGCCGTCCACTTGAGTTTTGCCCCCGCTCATCGCACCGATCGCAGCCCCCACGTGCATGATGTCCTCGAACCCTGGAAGCCAATCACAGGCATTGGATTAACACGAGGGCCAAAAACTTCACATGGAGGATGGGAAAAGGGGAGGAGTCACTAGGTTTTCTGAAAGCAAATTGGGAGGAAATAACGACCTAAAAACGAAGCATTCTAACTATCAGGACGACACCAATAAAATCCTTCTTTTGATGCAGCTGACCGGTCGGCCTCTTCACATTACCGGCCATTGTTGGCCCCTAATATACTGAAAGTGAGCAGCAAGAGGTCGTATGCAATATTTATCCCATTTTTTCGTCAAACCTGTCAAACTATAGGCTACAATTACTGGGAGGCAGACAGGCGTCGGCTATGTAGCTGAATAAAAGGATGTAATTCAGACGCAGACTCGGAGCGATAGATTGGACATTCATGACCTTGTGCTGCATTTTCTGGAGTTTGGGAAGGACCGAATGTTTTTGGGCAGAACATCCCCCCCCCGGAAAAAAACCCACATGATGAGCCACAGAAAACAATTTTTACTTTGGGTTTAAGTTCATCAAAGTGGACTGAGATCAGTGCCAACTGTTTGCTGTTGTATACAATATAAATGAATACAAAAACTAGACAAGAAAAAGGTCAAGATCAGCAAAGGAGGAGAAGGATCCGCTGGAACCAGCCGTGAGAGGGAGTCTGAGATGTTACCTATGCCTGGAGGCTTGGCCTTGTTGGTGGTGTTGGGAGGAGGAGGGCTGCCGGGGGAGGGAGGGAGGCAACGCTGGACTCCTACACTACACAGCATGTCCAGCAGTATCTTTCTATTAGGTCCTTTCATGTTAACACAAACACACACACACACACACACACACATGCAGTCAAAATATTAGACATGCACAGAGAGCATAAAAGAGATGAGATGGGGAGATAGAAAGGAGACAAAGAGGAAGAAGAAGAGGAGAGAAAGCTGGAAAATTAAGCAAGCAGTGAGCAACATCATGCAGCAAAATCAACACATGTCAGTTACTCCTATTCACCATTTTTTGGACACATGTAAATAACACAGAGTTGGGTTTCTGTTTGAAAACTGAATAAAACTCCAACAGCCACATGTTAAAGCGTGAAGACAGTGAGTATCATTCTATCATTCTATCTGCCAGTCAGAAAAGTGACTTGATTAGGCAGACATGTACGCATATGAGATTTTTGTATTTATGTGGTGTTGTGGGAGTGCCAGAACTCAAGGCACATCAACTTTGCATGAAAACAAAACAAGAAATCTGAGAGTAGTTTAACTTTTAAGACTCTAGCTTTTGTTTGTCGGTGAAAGTAGATGTTTCCGCTGGTGTTTGGCTGCGCTGTGAAGTTAAACAAATCAAACGTTGGACGAGGGCCCAATTCCAATTCTCTTCCTAAATCCTCAACCTTAACCCTCAATCTTTACCCTCAAAACCAAGTGTTAACGGCTAGAACGGGACACTCCTTAAATGCAGAGGCTTCCTCAGTCAATAAGGGGCACTATTATGCGGCGTTGAGTCTATCAAGTCAGAAGAGGAGAAGCCGTAGCCGTAGAGACAATAACAACAGTACCGCTGCAGGCCGCTATTGAGAAAAGATTGTAAAATAAAAATAAAACTTAAGCAACAATGAGGTAACTAATCTATGACATGGGCCAAAACTAAGAGAATACGATGTATATCGTAATATTTATATCTCTATTAAGAACAAAAATACATTTGTAGCTCGCCGTTTCGTTTTAGCTGTAAATAACGCAATGCACCCTGAGTAACCCTTACTTTTAAGGTAGGTGCCCGACACTCCTTTGTTTTAAGGAATGCAACGGCCGTTTCGTTTCTTAAACTCGCTCCTCGACTTAACTTCCTAAGAATTTCCACAGAACTTGAACCTCGCGGGAGCGCGCATTTCGAGGAACAAGGAAGTGGCACGCACCCAAAAGGTCTGAAGGCTTTTTGAGAGCCAGTCAGAGGCTCCATGATAGACTGAGAGGGAGCCACTGCCTCAAAGAGAGCAAAGCCTTCCTGCATTGCTTCATAAATACCACTAAAAGCACCATAAACCTTTGCTTCTGGAACCTGTGTGGACGCGCACAATGTAAAATGTCTTTGAGTGTCAATAAAGAGCACAATGCAAGGACAATGCATTCTTCTTATTCCCTTTGAAAGACACTTAGAAAGGCCATCTCGCCATGCTATCACCCATTGCAATGTGTCGGATGCATGAGACAAAAGGGTTGAATGTCTCATTGTCTCAGTGTGAAGGACGCCTGCAGCAAACACGATTCTCATGCAGATCTTTAGTAGAACACCCGATTTGACAGTGAACAGCATCGTTAGCGGGTTAAAGCGTTTTCTTCAGTCGTTGAGCTCGTTCCCGTTTCGAGAAACGTTTCTCTTCGCAGTCTGACTCTCTCCTCGTACCTTTGCTGCTGCGTGCAGCGATGAGGCCGGGCGTTTCTCCCAGGTCGTTGTGGATCTCCACGTCCGCCCCGAACACGATCAGCGCTTTGATCAGCTCCATGTGGTCCATCTGCCGAGCGGTGACATTTCAAAACGACCCCGTTAAAGCGATTGCCGTGAGGATATGAGGTGTCACTCTGAGGCGAAACAAGCCACCTTCATAGCCAGATGTAACGCCGTGTTCCCGTCCTGACCCTTCAGGTTGGCGTTGGCGCCGTGGGTGAGCAACACCATGGCCGCTTCGAAGCGCCCCCTCTTGGTCAGAATGTGGAGGGCGCTCTCTCCCGTCTTGCTGAGGTAGTTCACTGCACAGCCGTGCTCCAGCAGCAAGCGACACATCTGGCAAGGAGAGAGCGGGAAAACTTTGAAAAAAAATTCACATTCACGCGAGTCGTTTTTGTGAGACTGCACCAATAACTGTTTTTTTTTTAAAATAAATATCTACAATTCCCTTCTGAAATATATAAAAGTAATGTGCAAAATGGTGCATTCATGAACAGCTCGGCAAGTCTTTGCTCACTCGTGCATTTTATCTGTCGGCATTTAAAATTCTGCATTTTTTCTAGCCAATCACATGATCTGAGATTCCCATTGCTGTTGGATGAATTGACGATCCACATTGTGATTCACAAACAGTTACAGTTAGAGTCAAAAGGACTCTAAAGGACTTTAAAGTACTTTTTATGGCGTGCTTCTACCATGCAATATCTATGTATGTAACATTCTACAGTCCAACATGTATTTTGTGAGTAATTCTCTTGTAAAGTGCAAAGAACTTGTAATGAGACCACCTTCACACGACTTTAAAACCATTGAACAAACAAGACTCGCGTGAAACACCTCAGAGGTTTTGGCCCAGTGCAGAGGCGTCCCTCCGTACAGCGCGTCCTCAGCGTGAAGCTGGCCCGGGTCTGCTTTGAGGAGCTCCTCCACACAGCTGTCACACGCACACAAAGTTAAAACAGATACAATAATATGACATTTCCTGTTTCACTTCTTTCAAATAGTCTTTTGGGCTTTTGAACCAAAATATTCATCTACTCATGAAACACTTGCTTTCTGGCTTTCACTCACCCCTTCTCGCTGTACTTCATGCCGGCGTGAATGGGGTAACCTGTGCCGCCAATGATGTCACACTTAGCTCCACCCCCCAGCAGGGCTTTGACGGACTCCACGCGGCCCAAACGGCAGGCCACGTGGAGCGGCGTCTCGCCGCTGTCGTTGAGCTCGTTGACGCCGGAGCAGAGGCGCGAGCACAGGGCCTGGTTGAGGAACCAAGAGAGAAAGAAGCACCGAGATCACATCACGAACAGCGTTGCGTAAAGGCGAGTGAACGAACAGCTGGGATCTCGGGTGCCACCTGTATGATGACGGAGGAGTCCTGCTTGGAGGCGCAGTGCATCGGCGTCTCCCCGTTGCGATCTCTGATGTCCGTGCGGGCCTGGCTTTCCTCCAGCAGCTCCTTGACGCACGCCAGGTCTCCCCGCTCGCAGGCCAGGTGCAGCGGCGTCTGACCCGACGCGTCGCGGGAATTGATCTGGCTGCGGAGAAGCGAAGATGAGTTCGGCATGAGGTCAGCTCACTGAAGACATGAACCGGCAGCATCAGTCTGAAGAGGTTTAACCGGGTGCTGGTGAAGCATTTGGTCTCCAGTTAAAATGTTGGTGGTTTGGTGCCAGTTGCACTGTACATGACTCAAAGTCTCCCTAAACAATACTGTTGATGTGTCCTATCGAGGATCTCATGGTTTTGTACAGCCGCAGTTAAAAATACTGTAAAATCTATTTGTCATTAGATTAAAACAACCAACTAATGACTTCATGTTTACCTCTGTACATAGTTGTGTTTGAGACACTCCCTGAGGCCCGTTTCCACGGCGACGTGGGCAGAGCTCCAGTCAGGGTGGCTGCGGATGCAGTCCACGATGGGCTGCGCCGTCTCCGCCTTCAGGGGAAGCGTCTCGTAAAACGGACGCAGTTTGAGGGCGTACTGTGGGAACCAGTTCATGGCGTCCTCCTCAGACGCCACCTGAAACAGCCTGCGGTCAAGAGGTCGAAGGTTAAGCGCGTGTCAGCAAAAGTACACGGGGGGAAAATCCGGGAGCGTAACAACATCATTGCAACTGATAGCCGACAGGGCGGAGAGGAATAAGATCAATAACAATTCACTTGGAATGACAACTGAGAGGTTTGAGTTGGTTTCAAACATTGGATCAAATATTATTGTTTGACTGGAGAAATGTGTTGCTTTTTGAACTCCCTCTCCCCTTTTTAATGCTGGTGGTCCATCAAGAGGACTAGTGATCGTTCGCATTTAACTGACATTTCTGAGGCAATGACTGCAAATGTGGCGACAGCGACTAATCAGCGCTGTGACCGAAACCGACTTCATCTCATGGTCAATGTCCTAGCAAGATTACGAGTTTGGTGCTAAATTACAAACACCGGCCTGTTTGTGCGCTTTCAGTCACAAGTGAGGCTGAACTGAAAGCAGGACAGACTGCAGACAACAAAGTGTTTTTCGGCCAAAAAAAAAAACACGACAACAGCTGCTGTTATACAAAAGATGCCGCATAAAAAGTCAGTAAAGAGCAGCTTTTCATGGGACTCTAAAAAAAAAAAAAAAAACAGAGGGGGATATAAAGTCAAAGTTTAGCGAAATGGATCTGCTTCATTTCCTTTTTGTGGTACATGCAGGAGCCAACAAAATATTTGCAAGAGGTTGTTGGAACGAGGAACTAACACGCACAGCACATTTTCAGCAGTCAGCTGCAACGTCTAAGACTGCATGACCCAACCACTCTTACATCGATCACATCTGGGGGTCAGTACTGACCTCAGGGTCATCGCCGGTGTCTCGGGGCACATGAGCACACAGTCCCATGACTGGCACTGCGTGTTTTTGTAGAGGATCATGCGGCCCTCCTCTTGGAGCCGGACTTTGCCGCCTCCCCCGTAGTCCGACAGTGGCACATCCCGTACCCGGTAGGGGTTGGTGAAGAGGGTCGACACGGAGGAGACTGTGTCCAAGATCCTGCCCAGGAACTGCATCCTCACCTGTGGGGGGGGGGGGGCAGAGTTTTGAAAGCTGTAAAACAAGCCCTGAGGCATAATGTATGTGTCTGTCTTTGAGAGAGAGAGAGAGAGAGAGAGAGAGAGAGAGAGAGAGAGAGAGAGAGCAGGGCAGCTCTGCTGTCATTGGCAGCTCTTTGCTCCACCACAGCCTAAAGGATTGTTGTCAATGAATCATTCATGCTATCCCCAGGAGAGAATGTAGCCATTCAGAGGAAGTGTAATAACCCACATCTTACATAACATGGATACTAACAGCCTACACTTTGAGGCTTCGTTAATGGAATAACGTATCTCTTCTTGCAAGAACTTGCTTTAAGGTTGAGATGAATTGTTGCATTTGGAAAAGAGACGATTATCTCCCTCTCTCCTGCTTTCGTTACTCCATAGTACCTTTTCCCAGCGAGTGAGGACACGCCGCAAAAGAAACCGTTCTTGATAGAAACTGATAAACAAGTGTCTCCATTCATGCTATGTACGAGTTTATAGGTTATCCGCGACTGATTCGAGGTGAAACCGGAGAGGAGAGCGGGAGATATCGCGTATTTGATGCGAGACTCGTACTCAAATTAACGTTTTTTTCAGCAAGTGGATCAAATTACACACCATGCAGTTACTTTTGAAGTGTAGCTAATCGCATTACCCTGTAAGAACCTAGTGGTTTACCTGCTAGCTGCTCTCTGCGGTGACAGACTGACTTCTGACACAGCGACGTCAGGGGCTCGTGACTGCAACCGACCTTGCTGCTAATCGTGATTGGCGTTCAGTGAGCCAATCAGAGCTCAGAACGGCAACAGCGAGGGGAGGACGGGGTGGGGCTCAACGAGGAGAGGATGCTCAGCTTTTCACACTTGAAAGTCGAACCACATGTTATTATGACGTCTGTTTTTCAGCTGAATATTTATTTTTAGGTTGTTTAAGTATTCAAAAACAATGAGAAATTGGTCAAAGTCAAAAAGACTCGATGAACAATGTAACTTATATTGTTCACTTGATTTACAGAATGCATGTTTCATGTGAAAGAATGCAAAACACTTTCCCTTTCAAACATATAGTTACCAGAAACGAATATTTTAAAACAGGGAAGGTAAATTATTGCTATAAAAAAAAAAACAACAACTCTTGAATAAATTATGCAATGGGACTCCATTCTCCCCACCTCTTGCAACTTGTTTCCATTCAGCTCAGTTTTTTTTCCAAATTTGTTTTATTAGAATGAAGTTTTCATGAATTTTTCCAATTAATTACACAATTTCAAAGCTTTTCTTCTCGATCTATTGTCATTTGGATGGTTTTTTTTCAGTTTGCCTTTGAGAAGTTTAACTTTAATCTCTCAATTTCCTAATGAGACCCTTAAACGCTGTCATGATTCAGTAATCCTGAAGCAGATGCGAAGAAGTAAAAAAACTCATATAACTTGGATAATTAATGTTCTCACCACGGTCTTTTCTTTTTTTTTCACTGACAAAACAAATGCTCGCTGTGTGTGTCACCTGAGTGAGGGGGAATACAAACCATTTGTATGCAGGCTAAATACTTGCAGTTTCCCTTAAAACGTAAAAACGGTGAGTTGATTTAGTTTTTTCTTGCAATGGGGGTGCTTTTGGTGGGAGAGTTTGGCCACCTTCAGCCTGCAGTTTGGTTGGTGACGGTCTAATTGGCACTAATAATAATTTGATGAACTGTTTCAGGGAGGAGTCGTCATGGCAAAGCCCCGAGCAGTGCGCGGTTCGTGGCATCCTCACCAGTGTCTTCACCGTTGCCAGGGCGACCAAAGGGGCTGACCCCGTCCACGTGACAGATAGCAGGCTGGACAAGCCGCTAGAACCCTGTGTGTGTGTGTCTCTGAGTGTGTGTTTGCATGTGTGTCTGCTGCCTCTCGCACACTTTGGCTGTGTTCGACCCGAGCCCACAGCGGAGCCTGTCGTTTGGAGAGAGAGAGACACACACACACACACACGGCTGGTTGAGGTCGGGCATGAAACATGGAGCAGTCGGCGGCGGGAGATCGCATTTTCGCCGCGGAAGCCATACTGAAACGCCGCGTCCGCAAGGTGAGCTCGAGCTGCAGCCGCCGACGTGCTCCCGCGTCTTTTGCCTGGCTGCGGATGTTGGCCGCGGTCGGCACGGCACGGCACGGCACGGCTGCTCCGGTCCCCTCGGCTGCAGCGCAATGCTTATGGAGGCCTGGTGGCTGGCGGATGCCTTCGCTTCGCTAGCAACTAGCTAACTAGCCAGGCTATCAGTCATGGCTCGTATATTCAGGCTTTGGCAGGGCAATAAAAAAGGCGACACAAAGAAGGAGCTGGCTGAAAAAGAACAACACCGCATAGCCGAGGGGACGCGGGCTGCAGTATGAAATGGAGGCGCCCGGTTTGTTTGGCTGCTAAATACTGCAGGAGCTAAACTGTCACAGGCTGCAGCCCTGAGCAGAGGTGTACGTTGCTGTCGCATTAAAGCCATGTCGGACAGTTTGGTCTTCTCCCGCAGGGTCTGAAACGATGCTGGGCATAACACTAATTCTTCCACACGCGCAGCTGTTGTGTAAGACTACGGAGGCTTTGAACGTGAACTGATGAGGGGGCTAAACAGTTTATTTTTGTGTATTAGTCAACACTGTCGTGTATTAAAATTATTTTATCCACAGCAAACGCCACCTGTGGTGCTTGTAAACAACAAAACACCAGCAGCACCTTTTAAAGCCTGAGGTGACCCCTGATTGGCTGCCAAAACTTCATTGCAAACTTGTTCCCCTAAATGTTCCCTGCTTGCAAACTAAGAAATAAATGTAGATTTCAGAGATATTCTTCATCGTCATTCAATAAGCAGCCTTTTGTGTCTTTAAAAACGCAAATGTATTTACTATATTCTCTGTCTCAAGGGTTTCGGGGTGCTGGAGGGTATCCCGGTTTACATACAATCACATGCACACAGCCACAGTCAAACCACCGGACAATATGTAGTCGCTAATTGACCTCATGAGAATCTTTAGAGGAAAGAAGAAAAACACGTATGCAAAGTAGGGACACACAAGTGGGAGCAATTAGGACTCTAACCTTCAGGCTTTTTCACTGTGACACAGGAACACCAGCCTCCAAGGTGCTTAACCGGCTCATATGAAAACGCTGGCAATGTCAAATGTTGGAAACGTCGATTTTTTAAATCTACAGGTCAGAAATGCTGTTCTAGCAACAGTTTTGATCCCCAACTTTTTATTGGAAACATGGGAAAATGCATTTCGGTAACATCTTGGCCACTACCAGATTGTTGCTATTAGACTAAAGGCGAAACAGGAAAGCTGCAAATGTGTTCTGGATTTAAGGGGGCTTTTCCCCTCAAGTCACCACTGTTGTATTTAAACATGTATTTACGACCCACCATCTGTCTTTGTACTCCAGGGAAAACTGGAGTACCTGGTGAAATGGAAAGGATGGGCAATGAAGTAAGTGCTCCTCTTTCTTTTTGAAGATTCTGACACTCGGTCTCCAACTGTCAAATCTTTGGTTGGCGAAATTAAATCCAAACGAGCTTCAATTTCTTGTCCCGGTACTTGCTTCTTTTTCCCCCGAAAAAGCTAAAGTTGTCGTTAAAAAAACGTTTCCCCCTCTGCTTTGCAACTGAATCTAAGCAGATTAAAAGGTTTTGCCCCAATAAGTCCGCTCTCAGCTTTTGTCAATCGGCTAAATTTGGATGTTCCCCTCAGAGCAGCTCTGCTAAATTTGTTCAGTCTGGCTTTGCTGCTTGACTGAGAAACTTTTCAGATCCAAAAAAGTACTTGAAGAAACAAGCCGCCACTTTGCACTCAGTGGTGTTTGATGTGGTTATTTTTGTATTGATGTTATCATAAACGAGTAGGCGTTAATGTGGCGAAACAAGCTTTTGAGCTCTAAATCTGAAATTTCTGAGAAAAATCTGACAAAATGAAAAAAAAAATTGCAGGTGTTTCTGCTTCTTTTTCTTTTTTTAGGGCTTACTTCCTGTGGCTTCGATGACATACTTATTCATAGCAATGCTCGGAGCTTTTAATCTGAAAGCCTATTTCTTTGCAGAACAGCGTAGTGGGTCCCTTTGCTGCGACCGTGAAATGCTTTGAATTTTGGAAGACTTACTTGGGTGTAATTCGATTGTGTTGCTTTGTAGGCACAGCACTTGGGAGCCGGAGGAGAATATTCTGGATGACAGACTGATTCTGGGCTTCGAGCAGAAGTGAGTGCAGTTGGTCACCGGATCGCAGGCGCCACGTGCAGTCCGTCCTCACAGCGACGTTTAACTCTGTACCTTGGGAGCGTCGCCGTCTGCTTTCCTTTAATCTTTAAATCACCACGTTCATCCATCTCTCTAACTTTAAGTGCATGTTTGCTTCTGTCCCTATTAGTCTTTTTCTTCTGTTTGTCCTGCTTGTGAAAAGTCCAGACGGTCTGAATTATGTGTTGCCCCGACAGACGTTCATCATGAAGCAGCGCGGACGGACTGAAATATCAAACGTGAACCAAAATGGACTCAAGAAGACAAATAATTTCTTGAAACGTGAAGCTGACATGTTTTCCGTGCAGGCGCGGTCTACTTTCGCACACCCGCAGCTTTCATCCTTGTTATCTTTCTTCTTCTTCTTTTTTTTTTTTGATACACTCGCTCCATTGTCTTGATCTTTTTTTAAGCCCGTCTCCACTCTCGCGGTGATGTAACCGTTTCTCCGTGTCGACAGGGAACGGGATCGAGAAATTCATGGGCCAAAGAAGCGGGGACCAAAGCCCAAAAACCTGTTTGTGAAGGTACGTTTCCTTCGGTGTTTGGGTTGACGTCACCTCAAAGGCAGGATGCGCCGTCTAAATTAGCAGCTGCAAAATAACACGCCACTCGTCCGGCATAGTGTCTTACAAAAAAAAAAGACAACTTTCGTTAACACCAACTTTACATCTTGTTAGAAGTCGTACCACAATTAAATAATTGGTTCATTCACTCTGTGGAAAAGAAGTCTTTTTTGAGGTTTCACCACTCAGGAGGAAAGTGGAGCGCTCCGTCTGTGGTTTCCACTGTTAAAATATGAAAAGCAGGTCAACTCACCAATTTGAAGTTTTCTTCTAATTCTCGTGTGTGCTGCACGAATTCCTCTCTCCCGTCTTATCTTTGGAACACAACATGAAGAGAAGTCGGCTCTTCTGGGATGTTCTGCTACTTTGCAATTGTGTTTTTTCCACATGCGCTTTCTTTTTTTATATTGCTTTCATCAGTCTGCCAGGAGCAGGAAATGTCAGTCCGATAAGTATCAAAGTTGAATCAATTCTGCTGGAAAAAAAACAGCGCATTAAACAAGTCTTGGTATGCCATGTTTGGGTCTACCACTTGAAAGCAGCAAAGGAGTCACCTCTTATGCAAATAGACTCATTGTATCCTGTAGCAAACGACGTGGGAACGTGTATTCTTGAGTTTCTGAGCTCCAGAGGCTTCGCAGAATGAGGAAATAGCTGCCTGGGCAACAAAAACAGATTCTTATTTTGCCTCTGTACTGAGGAACTGTTGACATTCAGAAAAAAGAACTGGGAAGATGAAAACAAAATGAGCGAACAAAAGCCTAATTAATGAGTTTAAAAGAAGGCCTGGAACAGAATTAAAGGAACACAGCGACGTACTTGGTGTGGACAGAAGCACTGGAAAAACTGTGACTCCAGCTTCTGTCTGAGGCCTCTAAAAGAGCCCTGAGCTCAACGGTTTTCGAACTAAAACTGGCTACGACGCTCGTCTTGCTGTGTTTTGACACATTTGTTCCTTTTTGACTGTAGTAGATAATTATTATATCATTATTGTCCACTTTAAATGTGACGTTTTGTTCTCAATTTGAGTTCTGCAACATGTTGACTTTGAACAAACGGACAAAGTAGCTTGAACGATGCAAAAAAAAAAGCGGGCACTCCAAAATGTTCCTGCTTGTTGTCGGGTATAATAAGTCATTTCCTACAGTATGACACGAATACAATGTGACCTCCTAGGATATGGTTTTCTAGCCCATACTTCATTTAACTACCAGGCACAATCAAGGTGTTTTGGCTTCATTTTTGAAGCACTCACAGCACCATAGTTAATGAACTCACAGTACGACGTCTTTCAATCGCAAAAGCACCGGTTCACGCAGAAAGGTTTCTGAAAGTTGTTTCGTCCCTCAGGCCCGTACAAAGAAGGGGGAGACCAGCAGCCGAGCCTCCAGCAGCCGCCAGAGCTCCTCGCGCCCTCCTTCAGCCACCTCCAGCCGAGCAGCTCCCTCCTCCTCCTCCTCCTCCTCCGCAGCCTCTGCTCATCCTTTACCTTCATCCTCCTCCTCCTCCTCTTCCGCCTCCTCTTCCTCAGCACTTACTCCCAAACTCAACTCCCTGGCTGCCACCCACAAGCTTAAAAAAGACATTCACCGTTGCCACCGGATGTCGCGGCGCCCGCTGCCTCGCTCCGACCCCATGGCGTCCGCCTATTCCAGCGCGGGCGGGTTCCCCTCCCGCATGCACGTCTCGCCCTTTTCGGAGACCGTCCGCATCGTCAACCGCAGGGTCAAACCCCGGGAAGTGAAGAGGAGCCGGATAATTCTCAACCTGAAGGTCATCGACAAGCCGGGCCGGGGCGGCTCGTCTGCGGGCAGCAGGAACGGGCCACCGGGGCGCCAGAATATCCCTTCCCGCAACCGCATCATCGGGAAGAAGGGCGAAGCCCCCTATCGGCCGTTCCAGCCTCCGTTGAAGATGCTGGGCTTCCCGATGTACGGGAAGCCGTTCGGGCTGCAGTGTGGGGGCCCCGTGCCTTTCCAGCCCCAAACAGGCTCCTGCTCCAGCAAGGGGGCGAGGAACAGCCACACCTCCTCCTCCTCCCCCTCCCCCTCCCTGTGCAAGTCCCCCCCCTCGCCTTCCAGCTCCATTGGCTCTGAAGGAAAGGCACCCGCCAGTGCCGCAGCTGCACAGCCTCAGCCTGCCACCAGGGCTTCATCTTCCAACAAGAATCCTAAGTGCTGTAAACCGCCCGGGGAGAGAGCCCAGCCGTCTGCTTTGGCCCCGTCCTCAGACGCGACCCCAGCGGCGGCGGCGGCGGCGGCATCCCCTTCCTCCTCTGCGGAAGACAACGGGGAGGAGGGCACCCAGAGCCGCTCGGACCCCCCGGAGGGAGGCCAGGAAAACCCTCAGCAGCGCAGCGTCGCCAAGCATCAGCCACCCACCACACTCCCCCTCCCCGCCCCCGGGGACCAGCCGTCTGCCCCCGCCGACCCCCAGCGAGTCCCCGCCGAAGGAGACCCCGGCTGGCACCCCGAGATGGCGCCGAGCTGCAAAGACGTGGTCGTCACAGACGTGACCACCAACCTCGTCACCGTCACCATCAAAGAGTTCCCCTCCCCGGCCTCCTGCCCTGCGTCGCCCTCTTCTAGCCCCGAGAGCGCCTCCTCCCCGCCTCCTGCCACCTCCTCGGATGACCCCACCCCAACCAAGCCATAGGAGACGAGCTGTCACGAAGCTGATTGCCATTGATCACAGAAAAGGAAAAGAATCTCTTGCCAGTGTTGCTCCTTCAGCGCTCCCCTAACTGTACCTTCAGGGTATACTCACATTTGTCGAGCAATTCAAGAAATGTAATGCAAGGTTTCACCGCCCAGCAATTGAATAGTTACCGATGGCCATATTTTTTTAAAAGAATTATATGAATTTGAGAAGGGGCACCTAATACGCCCTTTGTGTCATTTTAAATTGCCATATTTTGTCCACTTGCACAGCACTGACTCTTTGACGAAGACTTGGAAGGAAACGGTGTGCGTCTCCTTTTCCCTGGCTTCACACATGCTTAGTTTAGTGTGATACAAATTGTCCTGGAAGCGAGGGCCGCGCCCGTTTCGGCGTGCGGCCTCAACTTTCGTCAAGCACACTTGTACGTGAGAGAAACTTGCTATTTGGGCGGCGGCGTGCGAGCTCTTAGCTTTTGGGGGCGTCGTGCCAGTTTCCTGACGCCTCGTCTTGTTCGGGAGTCCGGCTTGTTCGTGATGTTTGAGGTCATGAGGTTCTTGCACTTGACATAGTTGGACTCGTGGATGTTGCATCGTGACAGCGAGGTAAACGCAATACGTTTGACTGCATCGAGGAAACAAACAACCCAACCCAACCTATTTCATGTAGTTCATGGATTTGTCAAGGACTTTTACGTTTGTTCTCCTGAACGCACATGCATATAGATACAGTGAGTATATATATGCACGCACAAACCTTAAAAAATGGAAATACAAAACAATAGGCGTTGAAGTTCTTGCGATCTTCGCCAGCTATCTTTTAGACAACCCTTCTCGTAAAAACTCCTCAAGGTAAACTCTTTAACGTCCACCAAGACCCTAAACTGGCCCAACGCTTGATCTGAAACGTCGTCAATCCAGACTGATGCCGCGTACGTCGTCACCACCGGCGCGTCCGGAAGGTCCATTAAGGTGGACATAGCTCTGACTGAAGCGACCGACTAAACTCTTTTGAAATAGCTCCTAAAGCCATGAAACTTCTTGGGTAATAAGTCTCCTTATGAATACAAGTGCACAGCTCGATTTCCACCCCCTTCCCCCGAACAACATACATCTTTGCCGTGCCTTCTGTAAAACCGACATGTCGCTTTTTTTTAATCTCAGTACCACGTAATTTGAGTAACACCTGACATCAGAACTGGTGAGCAGATTTAAACCGATGCTGGGATGGGACAAGAGTTGTTTGAGCGACTCAAAGGCATCACCTAAATCTGAACACTGCTTTCCTGTGGACTCCAACCATTGCTTTTCTTCTTTTGAACGCCATCGTAGAACGCAGCCTATCAACGGCAGGCCTCAAGCTACTTTAGAAATAGGCCTGCTTTGTCACCGTGACAACACCTACTCAAGACCCGTCATTGTTTCTTTCTAGAGAAATCTTCTCTAGTCAACTCGCTGAGCTGTTCTTTCCAGAAGACCTCGAGGTTTACAGATGTCTTGCGTCCGTAGAACGTGATTCAGCGTAGTTTGGACTTCTTGGAATCCAGAGAGAGATTAAGCCTGTCTCGAAGCTCAGCAGGTAACCCGAGCCTGTCCTCACACTGCAAAATGGCTTTTTAGCAACAATAAATGTTCTCGATGGTATGTTTAGGGCACTGTTGTCGATAGAAGTGTTTAATGTAGCATGGTTCAGTGTCTTGTTGCAACCATTTAGACTATTGCAAGAACTGACAAGGAACCTTTCCAGGGGGCACTTTGAAGAATTCCTTTGACTTTTAGGTCCGTGATATGTGGCCAGAGCAGAGCAGGAACACAGGGCAGCTCGTTGTGACTCTATTTCTGGTGCTTTCCCGTTAGTATCGACTCCGCCCACTCGGCCTGATTCTCCTTGGTTTCAGAGCGTTCCCATTGGTTACTGTAGCTCTGACCGCGCCCTTTTTGGAAGACTTGGGCTTGAAGACGTCTCGTCAACCGACTTCCAATCTGCCGGACTTCCAATTTGCCCCGACTCGTTCACGAAATGTAACCCTGCTTTTCTGACAAGGGCTGCTCCATCCACAGCGCCACCTATCAAACACCGTGGTAGAACAAGTGGCAGGTATGCTGTCTCCGTTTCGCGCAGCCACGAGCCGTGCAGTCCTGTGAATCCACACGCGCTGACGCGGGAAAATCTGAGCCAAGCAGTGTCCCGGTGTGCCGAGTCAGGCTGATTGGCCGCTAATGGGAAAGGGCCGTAAGATCCGTTCTTGGCGCCGCGTGTGGAAGAATGGCGATGAGTCTCCCTGTTGGTTCGTTGCCCCGAGCTCGTTGGAGCCAAACTTGTGAAGTGGAAATTCTTCCCTTTATTTTTCTGCCGATGTCATGAAGGGGATCGGTGACGGATTTTTTTTTTCCGCATTCAAGCAAGTGCGTCCCGCGTACGGTCCAGCCACTCGGCCTCCACTCTCCTCCCCACTCTACATGGACCCTGTCTCCCCCCCCCCCCCCTCACAGGACAGGTTACCTCTCCTCACTTGTGGTTTTGGCCACTCGGAAGTTTTTATGTGAACACACAACCGTCGATGGGCATTCCTCCCGTGAGCAGCCTGCCTTGAGGACACAGCGTTGTGTCCCGCCTTCTTGACCTGGCATCGTCCTCATTTCGCTGCGTCTCCGAGGACGCGTGAAGGAAAATGACGACGAATCGGACGCGAGGCCGAAGCGACTCGCTCGTGTCGCACTTGAAGCAAAGCATCTCCTCTGGCAGCTCCCCTCTCGGTGGTAAAATGTGCGCCAGATAAAGGACCATTTTTGTCCACGTCTGTTGCTCGTTAGTTTATCAGATCGGTTGGACGCGATTTCGACCCTCCACCAGATCCGACTGTTACGTTTCCCGTCTTGCTGCCTTCACTTTTTTTAACCGATTCAACCCCCCCCCCCCTCCTGACCTTCCGTGCTGTCTGGGGAAGATGATGGCTCTCTCCCAGTGGCATCACAACGCAGTGCAGCCCGGACGACGCGTCCAAGCCTTTGGGAAAGGACGCCCCCCACCTCACGACGGTCGCTTTTTTTTTTTTTTGCGACCTCGCGTTCTTCACCGCTAAACTTGCCACCAACACTGTTGGCCGTGGCCAGAGAAACTCCTGGAAGCTTGAAACTTAATTCAACGTTCCGACGTTTGGTTCCGTCGACCTCCCGAGTGCATCAGAAAAGCACTCGGGAGGACACCTTTCCACACTCCCTCTTTCTCTCCGTCTTCGGTGCTGCCTGCTCTCTCAAGACCTCCCCAGACCTTGGCTTTTGGCTCTGGCATATCTATACGTCGAGATGTTTTGGTAGAACAAAAATCTTCCGCATGTGTTGCCTTATATCTGCTCTGTTCACCCCTCGCTGCTCCCCGGGGCGGCGCTCACCTCGTCTCACTCGTGCTCTCGCGACGCCTCCGCGGGGGGGGGGGGGGGGGGGGGGGGGGGGGGGGGGGGGGGGGGGGGGGGGGGGGGGGGGGGGG
>JASSRZ010000074.1:1008615-1019332 GCA_032164315.1 Malacoctenus gilli
TCGCGACGCCTCCGCGTCCCCCCCCCCCCCCCCCCGCCCTTTCCTTTTCAGCCAAGGGCTGCACGAGCGGCCCGCTCTCGCCTTTTTTTTTTCCGGTGGACGAAGATGACGCCGCTTCCCCGCCTCGTCACGTGCTGGATGGCTCTCGTCGTTGTCGATACTCTTACAGTACTCTCCTAGGTTTCCGCGTGGAAGGATTTATTCCAAAAGCTCGCATCCATAAAATGAAGAAAAAAAACACCCCCCGCTGACTGACGGTCCTCCCGCTTTGGAAGCCGTCTGTAGCTGTGATTGAAATTGAAGTATTCCTCAGAGGGGACAATAGGAAACAAAACCTCCATGGTAAAGTGAAAAAAAACCCAAAAAACAACAACAACCCGGCAGATACGCTGACCATATTTTGCTGAAACAGGTCGAATTGAGTCTTTTTTTCTTCTCTCAATGGATCCATTGTATTTTGGAATAGATTTTGTCCATCTCCTATATCTTTCAGTGGTGGATAGAAAGTGACTTGCAGTTTGGTAGATCGTGTAAGGTAGTAGGCTGCTAAGCAACGTTTGATTCTCGTTCGTTTTCTTTCTCATATGGGGTAGCACAAACTCAACTTAGTGGCCTGTCTTTTCAACCAAAATAGGGCTCTTAATTTTTTTTTTTTTTTTAATGGTTTGATTTATTTTGTAAGTCGTTCCCTCCTTCTTTTTTTTTTTGGACCCGTTCTTGCATATATAGCTAAATATATGTGACGTACTTTGAAGTGCCGGATTTGTTCCGCGCTGTTTGGGGGAGAAAAAAAGAGGAAGGATCTTTGTTTTTAAATGTATGGACAAAAAAGATGCTTAATGAAATGTTTTTGTTTGTTTTTTTTCATTTGTACTGTACTTTAATACATTTTTTTGAAATATGCATAATGAAACTGATGTGATGCTCTTTTATTTCAATGCCAATATATTTCCAATATGGGTTTTCATCAGAAGGCAAACTCCAACTGATTTCTATGTGTCGAGACTGCAGTTTTGTCTGTTTTGTTTGGGGTTTTTTTTTTTAATGCTAATATGAATTATGTATTGACGGTAATGACGAAGAGGTGGAGGTTAATGAAGACATTGTAATGTATCTGAACTTCTGAAGCATGTTTTTTTTTTTTGCAAACCCTTATTGTACAGATAATGTATTCAGTGTCATGTTACCTGTTCCTGTTGTTGCTTTCTGTGTGTTTCTTGTACAAGGCTTTTAATTAAAAGCTGTTTGAAAAGCCACAACGACGCTGCCCTCTCCCACCCTCCCTCCCTCCCTGTGTTTTCCCTAACTGTTCTCAACACCTGAGTCATAATTTAGCCGCCGTAATTAAAGAAGGTTCCCGGGCCCGGGGTGGACACGTCGCTGCTCCAAGTATTCTCCGCTGCGACGCATTAACCGGCAAATGATTCAAGCTTGCATCACCTCGCAGTAATTGCGTTTTTTTGTTTTTTTAAATGCATTATCGTTAGATGCATAATGGAGTTTCCAGTTTGGCGAAATTAAAAAGTTTGCATACAGGCGGTAAAAGTCTCCACAGTTTGAACAGGAGGAGAAAATAGTTTTTAGGCGATGCCGCGTGCGTCCGCGATGCCTTCGATGTATGTAGTTTATGTAGTTTAAAGCCACCTTTGCGTCCATCCATCGTTATACGGAGGAACCCGGGCTACTCATCAATCAAACAGTGACACGCAGCCGCGTTTCGCGCCCGGAACCATCGAACGAGTACGTCTCCGTGTCTCGGAGGATCGATCGCAATTAGAATTAAGCCACCTCGCGAAGGAAAGCTGGCCTGGAGGTGCAGAGCCAACACGGGAACTTCCGGATGTGACACGAGCGCGCAGCCATGCAGCCCCGTCTCTTATTTAATTCCCCCTCTACTGGAAAAATCAAGCCCTGGTGAGGCCGACCCCAAAATGAGCTTGAACGTCCGGGCCGAACAAATAATTCAACCTAACGAGAGACTTTTGTACAGAAACAGTGCTTATTTTGCTTGTTTACTCTTGTTCTGTGAATGACGTCCGAGGAGTCTTCATTCATTCAGAAGGGTTCGATTTAGATGAAGGACCCCCGTGTCGAATCGGGAGACTCTTCCACGTCTGATTGCTACAAAGACCAGCGTGCTTTAGTTGATGGCTTCATCTCTGTCCACTGGTTGCTGAGAACAAGCACAGACTGCCTGAGTCTGGTTGAATCCTCCGCAGAAAAGTCATCGTACATGAAACTAGTTTTCAGTGAAAGATCGCAGAGTTTCCGGCTCCTCGTAGACTCCAGATTCTGTGAAGTTCTGGGAATTTTATCCTGGCTCTTTTTGTTGCACTTAGAGTTAGACCATTGGTGGCACTCCACCCTCTGGATAAGACCCTCCAGCTTGATTCCATATTGTCCCACATAGAGGCACTGTTGAGCCACTATAGCGCTCGTTAAAGTCACAAAGCAGCAGCAGCCTCCTCTGTTTTCGAGAGGAGCCGCGGGTGACGGGGTGATAATAAGGTCTTCACGCCTGGGTATTCATCTTTCATCGTTCTGATGTAGACATGAATACTTGCATCAGGTCCGAAACCCCCTTTATTCTTTCCTTCTTCTTCCTCCTCACACCGTGTTTTATTCGGCTCCTCCTCTGTTAATGCCGTTGGATGTATAATAGAGAGTCATCAAGAGTGATACACATGTGGCGTCTCTCCACTCTTGTCTTCTGTTCCCTTTGATCCTCCGTCTCGCCTCTTTCCCTTCCCCGGTGGGACGAAAACTGAAATAGTCATGCTGGTTTGTCATCCGTGAGCGCGCGTGCGAGAGATCAGTCGACTCGCGGACGCTCGTCGACTCTCTGATGGTCACCGCGCTGGACTAAACCGCTGCTTTTATCGACTCAGACTGCCGAGGATTGTTCTCTATTCATGGTTTGTGTCTGAGTATCGTCGAGGAGGGGGGGGGACGCGTTCTTTCGCCGCTTCGAGTTGAACGTGGAGTTCGGTTTGTGTTGAATACGGTCTATATTTCTATTATCCACCTGCTTGCACACAGGGTGGGAGTCAAAACAAACCTTTGACCAAATAGTCTGATCGTTAGAAAAGACCCAAACATATTCTGTTGCATTAATCGTCGATTTAAAATCATTCCGGTCGACTGGGTTGAGAAGCGTGGAGCCTCCAGAACGTCAGTCCTGCCGAACGAACAGAGACTTGATCTCTTGAACTACGGTGTTTGAAAAAAGCAGTCGTCATACAAAAGCCGGATGCATCAAGCTGAGTCAAGAGGCAGATATTTGCACAGTTGGCTTTATGGGTGACTCTATCAAGCTCGAGACAGCGCAGGTTTCCTTTTTTCGAAAGGGGTCTGATGAGTCACCGCGCATCGACAGTCCATCTTCGGCCTCAGAAAGGATTCGGAGGTGCTCTTTACGACGCCGTGGCGTTCGCGCTTTCGGGTCGTGGTCAATTAGGACGGAGCTTCGAATCGATCGTCAGGCTGTCGCGGGACACTCCGGTTTCCTGTTCCAAAAACGTGCGGTAGAGATAGAGACTCCATCGTGGCCTGTGGAGGACGCGGCCTGCGTCTGTTGAAAGAGGAACGGGAGACCGATGGCGGAGAGACGGACAGGGAATCTATTCATCTATCTAGGACAGGCTGTCACAGGTCCCTCGGACTGCTCGTAAGACTCCACACGACTCTCATCTTGGCCCTCGCGGGTGATGGGTGTGTGAACGTCCACGCGCAGCCTGTTTTCGTCTTCCCTTCCAAGACCCGGCCCCCCCCCCCCCTCCCCGTTCCCATTATAGGTTCTTAACGCTCTTGTCTTCTTGGCAGGATGAGAACACTTTGACTGAGAACCTCTCGACCCCCATGAGTTTTCTACGCATTCGTGCACCACAGGCGATCGAGGTCCGCGTCGGGCGTCGCACACGCGCGGCGCCGCCCGTCGACGGGCAGCCTCGGCAAAGCAGGTGGTTCTGTGGGTCGGGGCAGATGGAGCGCCGCCGTCCTGCTCCTGAATCCTCCTCGCAGCGATGACGGCGGGCCAGATTCTCTCCTTTCCAGTTGCCCACAGGGTTTTTTTGTTGTTGTTTTTTTTTTTTTGCTTTGTTTTGTTTTTTTGGAGGAAGTTCCTGCTGGTCACCCGTTTGTCCTCCACCCCCAAACTCGCTGTTTCGCAACCACTCCGGACGGAACAGCACGACCTCGCACTTTTAAAATACGACTTCGGGTTTTTCGATATTTTCACGTGGAGACGCGATAAATAATCATCCGCCAGGATGAGCGACCTTAGACTCCCACAACGGTGATTAGGAAAAAAAAACTGTTCATTCCGCAGACTTCTGCCCCTCCCATGGTGAGGATTTTTAATCAACCTGGCGCGTTGCTTTTGATTTATCGTCGCTTTAATTGCACATTTAGAAGCACACACCTGTGGAGCCTCACACTGGGTTCACACAAGTCTGTGGGCTCACTGTTTTTCGGGCTCCGCAGTCAGAGAAATACGAGACCCTTCTCTGAAAGTAATCTCCTCATCAAACTGGTCCTAAACGGCCCGCGTGACCCTCAAAATCGAGGCAAACTGCCTCCTTGAAGAGGCGGGACACCCCAAGGGGTTGTGCACGAGCGATTTCCGACTTCCGCAGGTAAAGGAACACGAGATCAAGGGCACAGCGGTGGAAGAACAGACGGGTTGTTTACAGCAACGGTTGTTTTACAGGACTCCGATCATTTTGAAGGAAATGAAAGAAAGGGTCGGATTTAGACAGCCCCACTAGGGGGTGCAGGTAGAATATCAGGGGGGGGGGGCAAGTGTGGTCATGCCGCTTTGCACAGTCGGAAGATTTTGGGGGGGCAGTCACGGCATTTGGGGGGGGGGGGCCGTGCCCCTCCGTGCCAATGCATACACCCGGCCCTGGTCTGAACCTGCAAATAAACAACAAACAAACGGGCTTCACAGTAAACGCGACGATGGCGTTCTCTTCTGTTTGCCGCCGCGCGTTGTTGTCAGCCAGTCTGGCTGCACGTTTCAAAAAGACTCTTGTGTTCCCGAGCAAACAATAATTTGTCGGATCATTACAAAGCGTCAATCCCGGGATTAATTAAGAGCCACAGACTCATGCCGAAGGCTGCGTTTTTTTTATCTTCAGTATATCGCCGCGCCAAATGGCAGATTCTCCTTCGTGGTTGGAAAGAGACTTTCTACCCCCCCCCCCCTTTGATGAAGAGAAGAATCATTCTGCTTCACATGTTTCTCTTGAACTTGGAGGAATATCAAGAACAAGCTCTCCAAAAGTGCTTTTTTATTCACCCGTGTGAAGGGAAAAAAAAAAAAAAAAGCTTTTTTTTCTTTGAAAGGGAGAGTGTTTGTTTGTTCGACAGAACCGCGCAGGACTTTGTGTCAAGGCTGGAACCGTTGTGTCGGTGTCCGCGGTGAATTCGAGACTCCCTCACGGGAAAAGAAAGACGTTCCTCCTCCCACACGGTCCACAGACCTGCCAGATCTCGACGACTTCAGTTCTTTTTTTCCTCCCTTTCGTCGATGTATTTTTTTTTTTTTCCGACAAATGAACACAGAGCATACTAAAGATTGAACGGTACACACGTGACCTTGGTCAGTGCCAGGTGAATGTCTGTGATGCGCGTCGGGCTTCGGTTATTTGGGCGATTCGTTCCAACGGAGTCGCTCGCGTCTCGGCGGGGCCCCCCCTCGTTTCGGCCTCGGACGGATTCGTTTCTCGATGCGCTCGCGGCTTGAGCGGAAACGCGCCCGCGACGAGCGGCGCGGCACGCGCCGGCCGAAGGCCGAGCACGTGCGCACCGGCTGCAGGCGTGCCATTGAAGGTCACTGCAACACGGGCTGCGGCGCCACGCGGGGACCCGCAGCACGTCTGTGTCCGCTGGAGGGCGGGACGGGGCGGAGGACAGCTGGGCGCCGGTCACTACACCACCTTGGTTCCCCCAGAGTTTCACGTCCCTTTTGGGGGGTGGGGGGTGGGGGGGGGGGATTCTTGTGTCGTTCTGTTGGTGAATGTCGGTGCTGCCGTCAGGTTCTTCTTGGTTTTATCTGTGTCGGCTCTGCAGCCCCGATGTGTGTGTTCATATGGCTTCTGAAGGAGCTTCTGAACTCAATGTGACTGGAAAAAGTACCATAAACAGGTTATTACAGCATAACACAACGTAATCCCATATCAAATGTTACATGAGTGCCGACTGGAGACCTCTGTGATTGTGTTTGCAGCCGTGACAACAAACGTCATCTTGTCACCTTGACTCAGCTTTACATGAGACAAAAAAAAAAAAAATCCGTCTCGTGTTGGAATGCATTCTTTTCTTTTTTCACGGATTCGAGTGTCTTCTCCATGGTGTCTTCCCACGTCGTTGCTTCCCTCGCGTGTTCGCGGTTGACCCTCCTCGCCGCTTCGCCGCGCTCCTTCCGTCCCGGTAACCTCCTCCGTCCCTTCCGCGAAACGAAAAAAAAAAACCCACTCTCTGCCCACGACCTCGTCGGTCTCTTTTTGTTCGCGCTCATCGCCGCCGCACCCACCAAGAAAAAATCAGCCAATGACCTTTTTCGGCGATGACAACTCCTACGTCGACGTCCAAGTGAAAATGTCGTTTCTTTTACAGCCCCGCTCTTTTCGTTTTGGGTGCTCTGTCACTGGCGACACCAAGCGGAACGAAGGAAATAAGCAGTCATCTCTGTTTCCCTGATTTTAAATTGATCTTGGGACAAAAAAAAGGCTGCCAGGTAACCAGACTGAGGTGGGAAGAATGGTGGCCGTCGCTTGTCCTCACCATAGAGAATAAAAAGCCCCCCTGGAAGCCCCCGGTCTCCCTCAGGCACCGCATTGCAGCATCCTCTCATTATGACTGTATGTCCGTTATGAATTGGGCTAAACGCAGCGGACACCTCAAGGTGGCGTCTGCCGGAGCAACCTACGGGAAGTCAGGTTTTAAGGGGTGTGCTTGATAACCCCCCGATGTCACGTTTCACCTGCCGCCCCTCGGCCTTGTTCTTCTCACTGTGTCGCACCCGGTCCGTGCCAGGCTGGAAATCTCGAGGTCTGGCTGTATCATCCGTCTGATTGGACGGTGAAGTTGGACGTTGGAAAGGGGGATCGTCGTGCTCAGTGTGTCGTGAGGGAGTCGGGGTCCGCGGTGTTCTGGTGGTCTCCGCACCACAGCTGTACCTCAGACTTCTTTTTGTTGTTGTTTTTGTTGTTGTTGTTGCACCGTGGCAGCGGCTGAAGGAAAGTTGCATTTTGTGCTGGGATATTTTGTGATATCGGATTTTGAAATGTATCTTCATTCCTCTCCAAAAGCCCCAAACGCTGACCTTTCCAAGGTGCCGTGACAGCCGGGTGACGAATCACCTCCCCAGAGGCGCTTGCTCTTTTTTTTATGTGTTGGCTCATCGACTTTTGATTGTCTTTTTCCTCAATAAAAAATATATATATATATTTTGATTGATGTTCTTGTTATGGACTTCGAAGACCGAAGAGGAGATTAAAAAGAATTGGTCCAAATGCGTCTCCTTCTCTCAGAGCCACTCCGGAGAAAGAGTGTGCGGGGATGTGCGGCACTGCGGGAGATCAGGCATGAATTCCACGTTTCTGCTTCACCTCGTGTTCACTCGCCCTCTCTTCCTCTTCTCTCTCTCTCTCCACTTTTCTTACGGACACACACGAGCACAGTAAACACGCGATTCCAAAGGTTCTGTCTTTGTGAAGACATTTCCCTGACAGTGAATGACACAGCGCATTGTGTCGGTCCTGGGGGGTGGGGTGGGGGCATAATGAGGACTTCTTCAAATGTCCCCGTCACCAGAAATGTCCTCACACGGACAGCAAAACGCGCACCCGGAGACACGCGCTGATCCATCACCGCCTTGTTTGCTCGTGCCCGATCACCTCTGTTCCCGCATGCGCGGCAGGAGCCCTCACGCTCCTCCTCTCCCAGCGGTCCCCATGGTAACGCGCGGAGGAGAGCAGCTTAGCAACACGGAGACGGAGAGGCAGCATCTCCGAAGCGCGGTGCCGTCGATATCACACACACGGAGCGAGGCAAGGAGACGACGGCGGCGGCGGCGGCGGCGGCGACGGCGGCGCGCTTTAGGCACACGGCCGTGAATCTGCAGCACGTAAGTGTCACGTTCGACCTGTAAGTTCGCGGTGTATCGTGAGATGTTTCGGTCGATCGTGTGGGCTGTAATCCCTGGGTATAATCGAGTAGTTCAAGTCGGGGTAGAAGTGAAGTGGTTCCTCACGCCGCTGGCGGAGTGATGCCGCGCCGCGCCGCCGGTCCCCAGAGGGAGCTCACAACTCCATCCGCGTCCTAACCGCAGCTGACATCTTTTTGTGTGTGTGTGTGTGTGTGTGTTGTGTGTGTGTGTCTTGGCGTCGCTCTCCACAGTCAGCATGAAGTTCGTGGTGGTGCTCGTGGGAGCGGGCACTCTGGCCTTCCTCGGCGCGGTCATCGGCATCATCGCCAGCGTTTACCCCCGAAAGCGCGCCGCGCCTCTCGGCGACAACGGCACGCTGACGTCGGAGAGCCTCCTCCAGCCGCTGGAGCCCGGCTCGGTGGCTCACGCCGGCCCGCTGGGCGCGCTCCACGGCGCCGAGTCCTACGACGGCGGCAACGGGCTCGGCGGCATCGGGCTGGAGGTGCCGACCCTGAACGAGCTCAACCTCGGGGAGGAGACGGGCGGCGGGGCGGCCAAGCAGTTCAGCTTCAGCCGGCTGATTTGCACGCCGGTGCCGGTGGGGGAGTGCAAGACCAAAGATCTGCGGCAGCGGCGGGAGCACCAGCAGCAGCACCAGCAGCAGCAGCAGCAGCAGCAGCGGCAGCAGGCGGACGAACCGCTGTTCGGCAACAGCGCCGACGAAGACCTGCGGAGCACCGCGGAGGAGCTCCGGCAGACCGTCCTGCAGCAGAACGACCAGATCCTCATGGACCAGAGGACCATCCGCGAGCTGACGGGCAAGCTGAGCGAGTGCGAGAGCGGACTGGAGGACGACAGGAGCATCCCCGAGCGCAGCATCGGCGTGTGGAGCGGCAACCGCCGCGTCATGGCCGGGGACGACGTGAGCTCGTCGTCGGCGGCGGCGCAGCTGCAGACGGCGCGGGCCGTGGAGGAGCTGGCCAGGGCCATCATGGACCTGAAGGACCGCATCGAGAAGCTGGAGGTAAGGGGGGAGGGAGGCAGACAAAAGTTTGGGCAAACAAAAACACCAACAACAACAACAAAACCTGTTGTTCTTGCTGCTTCGCCTCCTGTTTGCGTTTTGTTTGACAGCAGGGGGTCCTGGAAAGAAAACAAAAGTTAAACATGAGCCCAGTGAGTCACTGTTTCCCGGTCTAGATTGAGTCCCATATGTAGCAGCAGACCAGATCGGACAGAGAAAGATGTTCTCTACATATTGGTGAAAGTGGAAAAAAAAAGATCTCTTAATAATTAAAGATTTTTTGTCAAAAAAGGAGAGCGAGATTAAAATCGGCATAAACGCAACGCATGCACACATAGCGGCATGATGACAGGTCTCTTTGCTCATCATGCCTTGTCTCCTTGAACTCCCTCCCTCCCTCCCTCAAGTTCTTCTCCTCCCTCCCTCCCTCCCTCCTTCTTTTATCTTCACCTCTCTTCTCCTTTGACAACTCGTGATACAGACACATCTTTTGCGCACGCTCCTCTTCGGACCCACGGGAAATCTCCTCCACCTGCTGCCCCCCCCCCCTCCACCCTCCACCCCCACCACCGCCACCGCCATCTCACCCATCTCACCCACCCACCACAACCAGCCACCTCTCCGATGCGTCGCCACGGCGTCAGCCTCCCCCCTTTACCCTTTACCTCCGCATCCACCAGCGGGATGGAGACATAAATAAAAGATGAAGCAGGGTGGACGACAGGAAAAGAGGGTGGTGTAGGAGGAAGAGGAGGAGGAGGAGGAGGAGGAGGGTGTGAGGGTGGTGGTGGGTGGGTGGGTGGGGAGGGGGGAGGGCGGAGGGCTGTCAGGTTTTGTGTGTGAGCTGAGATTGAGACGTAGACACACACACACACACACACACACACACACACACACACACACACACACACGGGTGGCGCGCAGCAGACACCAACCCACGGACAAACAGTGCTGCGTCACTGCCAGCCCCTGTGCGAGCAGAGTCAGTTACAAGGTTGCCTCCGTCCGAGTGAATTTATATCCCGGACGTCCAGGTCCAGTCCTCCTGCCTCAGCAAACTCTCCTGATATTATATATCGCCCTCGCACGCCGTCTCATCCTCTCCTGCAGCGCTCTCTTTTCTTTGCCCCTGCTCCACCAGCGCCGGCTCCTTCTTTCTTTCGTTTTTCTTTTTTTCTCTCTCTCTCTCTCTTATCGACTTACGCAAGGCATACTAATGCCTTCCAGCGTCGGACCGCGCCGTTGTCAATACAGAGCGTGGAGAGTGGCCACAACTGAGCTCGAATAAAAAAGTCAGGAAGGGGGCTCCACTCGTTGCTTTCAGGAGGGATTCGGACCAATCTTCTCCCCCAGACTCGTATCTCTCCATCAAGCCTAAATGACACTGACACCAGCACCCTCTGTGAAAAGAGAGGCATCACACGTGCAACTTAAGGTGCCCCTATTTTACACATTTTGGATGCATTTGTCTTCGTATGTAAGTCCACAATGACAGAAATTCATCAAGCTCTTTTTCTCAAACACCGTATTTCATTATATCT
>JASSRZ010000074.1:1047327-1061082 GCA_032164315.1 Malacoctenus gilli
GTGTGTGTGTGTGTGTGTGTGTGTGTGTGTGTGTGTGTGTGTGTGTGTGTGTGTGTGTGTGTGTGTGTGTTTTGTGAGTCATTATACTCAGTGGGTTTCATGCATCCTTCATGTAATGCCTTTAAAAACAGAACCAGAAATGTTGTCAGGAGACAGCCTCGTGCTACATCAAGTAAATGTCATACTCAGTCGTTGCACATTATTAAAATGCCACATAAACTCAGTAACCTTAAACACTTGTGCCCCCCTCAGGCACCCGCTTTGTTTACCTCCTCATACTTATACATGCAGTGTACATTGTGTCTATATTCCAGTCATATGGGCGCAGTACTCATGTATGCATGGGCGCACGTTTTCCACCAGCTTCACTTTCACTTGGGCCTCGGGGATGTGTGATTGCCTTGTTAGGAGGGGGGGTAATTAGCATTACCTTAGCACGTCCCCATTCAAACTGCATGGGCCGCCTGCGAAGCAAGCCAGAGCACGTGGCCCTGCAGGGCCAGCCAACTGAGAAGGTCAGGGAGCCGCGGCGTGACGAGGTGGGGGGGGGGAGGGGGGTCCGATTGAGTGGCGGCCCTTGAATTATAAATAGGGACGGTCTTTCAGCCGCGCTCAATTCATTAGTTCAACCGTCGCGCATGAGAAGAGACAAGGCCGGAGGCCCCCAGGGCACAAAAGGCCCCGTTAACTTTCCGCTATTGTAGCGGCGGCGCCGGATCAGAAAACTCTTGAATTTGTCATTTATCAAATTACTCCCACTCACGAGGCTTTGCCTGAAACCCAACAAAATGAACAGTATGAATGAACCATCATCGAAATCTAACTCCGCCTCCGAGAATGGATCAAACGCTTCCACTTTATTCCCTTTAATGAACTTTTTTTTTTTTACCCACCGATGTGATTGGATGTGTAGATCAGAGCGGAGATTGTTCATGAAGTTATAAGCGATTCATGTCTCAGACCTGGCGAGAGACGAAAGTTTTAAAAGCGACGAATTGATTTTTGATGAATGTGATTTTTATTGATCTAAATTCTCCCCAGGAGATGTTTTAATCCAGATGTCAGAGACACAGAGGAGACTCACAGCAGAGATGGAGGGGGTGGTGAGTACACCGACTCTGGAAAACCTGCGAAAGGTTTTTGGAAAAACCTTTTCATGTTCATTTATTATTAACTGCATTCGAAAGGTCGATCTTTCACTTCATCCCATGTCCATCGATATTTTAACCGCTCCCTATCATCGCGTTTCTGAACGCCTCTCGGAGTATTTTCAGCCTGGAGTCTCCTCGGAAACGGTCCCGCATTACCGAGACATCTTTCTCTCTCTTCCCTTCTTCCGAGCGCGAGCGTTCGAACCCAGTTCGGCTGGGAGCAGCATCAGAGCTCCGACAGTTTTTTCGGAGCTCCTCTGGGATTCTTCTGGGCTCCGTTCTGGCCTCTGGCTGGGACGCGTCAAGACTCCCTCTGAATCGCGCCGAGTTCAACTCCTGTGTTCTCGTCGGCTTCCTCCCAGCTTGAGTTTCGTTGAAATTTGAACCTTTGCCTCGTTGAAACATTCTCATCAGATTTTTTTTCTTTATTTAACTCATAAATTTGTTATCTCAGCTTCTAACCTGACACCTCTCCGAAGGCGCTGTTTTAGAAAAAAACACCCCCACATCACGATGCTCCCACTGTTGTCGAGTTGTGCTGGACGATCAGAGCCTCACAGCCCAGTTTTCTTCTCCAACACTGTTGATGATTGGAGCTAAATGCTTCCTGCTTGTTTCCTCTCCTGCTTCAATCGAGTCTTTCTGGGACAAACAAGCAGAGGGCCGTGTTGTCTTTCAAAAGACGTCCGTCCCCTCCGCCTCCCTCAGCTGCTCCACAGAACAGAAACTTCCTCCACTCCAGGCACAGAGGCCTTTGGACCACTCTCATTTTCTCATTAGCATTCAGATGCCACACACACAAAAGTATGCAAACTTAAGGTGTCAAAAACAAGCTGGGAGAACTCCAAAACCACACCATAAAATGACAGCTGTGAACTTTGTCCTGAGTAGCGTTGAGTGAACTTGTTCAGCCAGTGGTCGACCCTGTCAGGCGGCTGCAAGCACCGATCTGCTGGTGGACGAGGCTCGACTGCAGCATCCTAACTAACACCTGTAGAAAAGGGAGCCGACAGTCTTTTCTCCATCTGAAGGTTTTGGGCTTTTTTTTCTCTGGCTTTGTCATTGGAAAGTATTTTTTTATGAATTATTGAGAATACGTAAAAAATTTTTCAGATAGTTCTGAAAGAAAAGCAAAAACAAAACTTAGGAAAGTCTCCCAAGTCTCACTTACTGCAATTTTCCCCCAACCACTGAACGTGTCGTTCATTTGTCTGCTTGTTCTGTGTTGGCCACTGATCAGCTTCTCCTTATCACAAACCTGTTACTGTTTTTTAGTTTATTGGCTCCAGCACTCAGACTGTTGTGCTAAACTGTGGAGGGCTTCCAGTCAAATACGCATTCGAAGCATTGCCAGAGAACATAGAGCCCCAAGGATGAAGGAAGCACATTTACATATAGATTTGGTCGAACCACACGATCGGCCTGATGATGGAAACCACTGTTTGCGGTAATTGCAGTAATTATTTGCCGACACCTCACACGCTTTGTTTCTCTTCTCTGCTGCAGTTCCGATGGTTCCAGGTCGAAGTCCTGCAAGCGATGGAGAAGAATATCAAGCTGGACGAGGAGTACATTGATGTGAGTCGGCGCGAAGACGACAAGCGGATGTTCCTGCGATGTCATCGGAAGTCAAAGGCAGCAGTTTGACTTTCGGAAGTCTGCGTTTAATCACAACTTATTGTTGAGTTATTGTTGGTGTATTTTAAGAGTGCAAATTAAAGCTTCAAGAAGTCACTTTACTTCAAGGGAAATTGTTCATTTTAGTCATTTCGCGCTGACATTTGATACATTGAAAAATATTGACAGAATAAGCATAAAAGCTGAAAAAATGAGTGATTATAACATTATTTGATGGCTTGTAGTTTGTGGTTATTTTAAGTAAAGCTTATATAATTAATCTTTGCAGTGAAATGATGCTCCAAAGTCAGAGACTTGACGAGAACAAATCGGCGTTTGTTTGAAGGGGAAAGTTTGGACAGTGACGATACGGTGACATCTGTCCTCTGCTCTTCTCCCGCGCTTGTGAATCACTTGACTCGACTGACGGAAGACGGGAACATGCTACGGTGCCGCGCCGTGCTCTGCGAGGACCTGCTGCGTGACCTGCTGCGTGTGTGTGTGTTTGCTGCAGGGGAGTCGCAGAGTTTACGAGCTGGAGGTGAGGAACCAGGCGGAGGCTTTGGAGAAGCAGCTGAGACGAGGGACCTTCAGAGACTCTCTGGTAGTTCCACCACACTCACATGTTGTTCACAGCCATTTGCATGTGCAAAAACAAACGCAATACACAGGTTTCATATGAGTCATTCTGCATGTGTTTGCACGTGTGTGTGTGTTCCTCCTGCATGTGATTGCAGGAGAATAGTGAGTACATGTTGTACCTGAGGCAGAGCCAGCAGGAGATCCTGAAGGAGGAGGAGAGGAGGTATCGCTTCTTAGCAGAGAAACACTGCGGCCTCACCCAGTCCCTGCTGTTCCTCATCAACAAGGTACACGCGCGCGCTCGAACCGACAGCAAACACCTGCAGTGAGCTGGAGTTTGATCACCTTCACATTGCCCCGCGAGCTGCGTCGCGGCTTGTTGAACTCTCGACTTCCTCGCTCACTGTGACTCATGTTGAAGTCTTTGTCTGTCTCGTCTGTTTTCTCGTTCACTGAAGCGCACGCGCTCATCTTGTCGCTTGCCGATCGGGTCGAGATTTAACTCGACGCCCTCGTTTTTTGAATCCCTTCAGACCGGCGCGTCTCTCCAGCAGAAGGCGGACGGGTGGAAGGAGAAAGTCAACGACACCAGAGGCTCCCGAGCTCGGACCCCCAACCATCTGGAGCAAGAGGCTCAGGTGCTTCGCGGGGCTCCGTCGGGGGTGGATTACACCTGAGTGCCGTTCGCGTTTCCCGCGGAGACGCTGTAATCGCTGAACACATGTCTGCACGGAGCCTCAGTGGCATCGTTCACAGAGCTGTTAGGACTGAATCCTCTTCTGTACGTGACGCTGCAACACTCCCAGAGGGCTCTCCTTTATTTGCTGCTGCTTAGAAAATAATCAGCTCTCTCTACATTTTCGGTAATTAATGGCTTGTTTGTGAATTTTCATTAAAGAAGAAGGAAAACAATAAGATTGATTACTCTATATGAATCCACTCAACTAAATAGAGCTGCAGAGCCAGTTTGTTTGTGGCTCATTAACACATTTTTCAGTGTTTTTCCCCCACTGAAAGCAAATCTTTTCCCGCCACATTAAAAGCAAGCGAGGGATTCCATGCAGACTGACCCTGTTGTGTGTGCGCAGCTGCGAGGCTCAGTGAGCTCCCTGCTGCAGACGGTGGCCAGAGACGAGGACATGTCCTGGGCCCGGCGGGAGCAGCAGGCGCTGGGCAGAGTGCCCTCTAGAGGTACGAGCCACACCCTGCGAGTCATCGGACCAAATGTGATCCAGGGTGGGTTTTTTTGTTTGGTTTTTGTTCTGATTTCTACGCACCCTTGTGTTCCCACCTCCGCCCGCGCTTCAACCGCCCGCTCCAGCGCCGTCCCCGCTGCCCAGCCGCTCCCGCTCCAGCTCGGTGGGTGAGTCCCTGGGCCTGGGCGGAGGCCGAGCCATGAGGGCCCTGGTGGCTCACCCCTCCTCGTCCAACCCAAAGCTGCTGCCTTTCAACAGGGGCGAGACGGTCGTCGTGCTGGTCCAGGAGCCACGCAACGGCTGGCTTTACGGCCGCACCGACAGCAGCTTGCGGTGGGTGGATGAATTGGGTTGCGCGTAAGCGATGGAAAAACAAACGTTGTCTCAACCGGGAGAAGTTACATTTTTTTCCCTCCAACTGAGGCTCGACGATTGTTTTTGTTTTCACTTTGTCAGTCATTTTTTTGAAAAAATCCAGATGAAAAAAAAAGTGGTGAATAAAAGAGGGTTTGATGCGATTGCCAGCAGTAATGTTTATTTATCATGAGAGCCGAGCGTCTCGGAGTGCTGTTTACTCCCTCCTCTTCGCTGGAGGCTGTTGGCCTTGGAGGTTTGAAAAGAAGTGCTGTGAAAGGAGAAACCGCAGCTTCTCCGCTCGAGAGCTGAGTGACAGCTTCGATTGGGCATTCAGCAGACGTCATGCGCAAAGGTCGTTCTTTTGCGCTTTACAGGGCGGTTTTGACTTAAAGCCATTGGGTGGCGCCGACGAGGTCCCTCCTGAACTTGAGGCCTCTTTATTCCCTGACAAAGAATTATCTTTTGATTGTTTGCGTTTCTTTTGAGAGACAGGAAGCCAAAAAGAGTTTGCGTGATTTCTTTTTTTTTTTTTTTTTTATGCTGACGACTCGCCCGTCTGTTTTCTTCTCTTCCAGTCAAGGCTGGTTCCCTGCAGCATACGTGGCGCCTGTCGAAGATTTCTCTGACACCTTAGCTACGAGGTACAAATGTCTGTCTGCGGCCTGGAAAACTTTGAGCGAGAAGTCGTAAAACGGAAGTTTTAGAGCAGCAAAGCGAGGCTGACTTGCGACTCACGACAACCGCTGCCGCTCGCTCCCCTCCACCTCCGCAGCGGCGGCTCTCTGAGAAGCCACAGCATGAACAATCTGGTGGACTCCACCGACGCCTTCCCCGACCAATCGGAGGGCAGCAGCTACGGCGACATCCCGCCCCCGGCCACACCCAACCGGAGAGCCTCCGTCGACTTCCGGCCGATCTCTCCGCTGCCTGAGCGGCGGGCCGACACGGAGACGAAGCAGGGTCCGGCAAAGAACTACAACGACCACCACCACCACCACCACCACCCCCACCCTCCTCCACCGCCCCCTCCGCCGCCTCTTCAGACTCTCAGACGGGGCTCGGCTGATTTTCGACCGATCTCTCCGGTCCCTGAAAGGAAGGACGAACCCGCCGACGCTCAGGTGTTACAGGTTTTAGTTTGAGCAGGATTTTCTCTCAAGAAATGATAAAAATAGTGTTTTCTTGTAACCTCTCGTAGACCGACGCTCACACTGGACAAACCTCTTGTTTTCTCAGGGCTTATCTCCGCACGGGGCGCCTGAACACCCACTGTTTCCCAGGTAACGATCAGCGTGCACGTTCATCTGCTCAGCAGATCACACGCTGGCTGCTTAACGTGGTAACTGGGTCTCTGAAAGGAAATAACACTAATTCCACTGGATTTTATGCACACAAGCCAGCGCTGCAAAGTGAACTTTAATCATGGTGTCATAAATATTAATGAAGGGCGGCTTGTTTTACACTTAAAAGCCGTTTCACCCCAATAAACTCTCATTCACACTTTTTATTTCTTAAGTTCAAGTCAATCTGACCTCTGACGTACCCTCGCTCGTCCTCGAGCCGGGGGTCGACCTGTTGGACGTACCCCACCCGTGCTGCGTCTCGCGAAGGCGGCGCAGCGGTGCCGGGGGTGTTTTTGTGACATTTTCCCGCCGTCCTCTCGTTTCAGAGGCACCAACCCGTTCGCCACGGTCAAGCTTCGGCCCACCACCACCAACGACCGCTCGGCTCCCCGGATCCTCTGACGTGCCGCGGCGGCCCGACGTGCGACTCTGTGTCATGTTTTTAAGCCTTAAGGACGAGAAACAGGAGCCACAACAAGGTTCGAGGAGGGTCTCCTATTCAGAGTGCTTCAGTGTTCAATGATGTTTTCTTGCACCGAGACATTGCCGTTATTCTACTAGTGATTTAAGATGCTGCTGTTGCTTTTTTTACATTGCTGACAGGGAATTTTCTTTGTGTATAAGTGAAGGTTCTCGTTTCCTGAGACTCGCTCCGTATAGGACCCCGTTTCTTCTGATTTTCCAGCTTTCAGGCTCCTGCACTGAACCTGCTGACATGCAGCATGACGTGCCTGTAATTTGACACCAGCATCTTCACTCACCAGCCGCGCCGTGCCTCAGTGTGTGTTCCCTTTGGACCAAATATGTGGAATATTTTTTCTAAACTGAGGACTTCAAGTAGTTCGAACTTGATACAAACTACTGAAAGGCCAGAAGTCTCATCGTAACTTGTTGCGTTACAGTTTTGTCGTTGGTTTGTTTGAATTTTCCTGCTGTTTTGCGACGTGTTCCGTGCTTTGCGAGCCCCACCGCGTCCCGTTTTCTGCGTTCGAGTAAAGAGACACGTTCCCACGTTTTTTTTCTTTTATTGTCGTTTCTTCACAGAGTTCGTTTCACTCGTCACGGTTCTCCTTTTACACGATTGTATCTTCTAAAATCGTCTGATCAGAGGCAGGGAGTGAGGCAGAGGAGGAGGAGGAGGAGGAGGAGGGGGGAGGAAGTGGCAGAGGAGAGGAGTGTTGGGAGCGGAAGTGAGGCGAGGTGAGGAAAAGGGAAGGTGGATGAAGCAGGAATGTGTGAACAACCAGAGAAAATCAAGACGTTATGCACAACCTGAAATGGAAGCGAGAGGAAGCAAATTAAAGATTTAAGGAGTCTTCTTAACATCTACACCATCCACAACACTAGTACCAGCTGTTTTGAGACCACAAACTATCCCCATGAAACCAATAAAAGGTGATTGTGAAATTAATATCGCAGGTGTGGCTAAATAGATATTGAAAAAAGAAAAAAAAAAGACAAATTAAATGTGGAAGCGGTGCCTGGTGAGTCTAGGTGAGCCCCTTCATGGTAACTCCCCCCTCCGTCGGCCCTGCTTTGGGGAGGCTTTCGTCGAGGCCGGGCCCGGTCCGGCGCCGCGTGCGGGGTCCGGAGGAGCGAAGGAGGAGTTTGAAGGTACAAAATGTGAATGCGGGGATGGAAAAAGGTGGAAGAGGAAGAAGAAATGAAGGAGGTGGTCAGATGTCCTCCCCCCTCTCTACTCATGCACCAAGACTTCAAACTCTGGAACGACACAGAGAGCACGGAGGGGGAGGGAAAAACGTTTAGCCAACATTCACCATCAGCTTAACAAAAATGTCACACACAAACACACACACCCTCAACACAGCCGAATGTATTATCAATGTTTTTCTCCCTGTGAATTGCCCTAAGTTGGAGTGATGTACTGGAAAAATCTGTACCCTCACTTATTCATCTCTGATTGGTCAAAATACAGTGAAACCTTCAAAATAAAAGCACCGGACAGTTTCCTGAGGCTTCTTTTGATGCTAAAAATGTCCAGTGGAAGAGGTAACAATTACATTATTATGGAGGAAATCCAACATGTGAAGTTCTTACTCGAGTTCTTCAATGTATGAAGCAGGTGTCTTTCACCTCAGCTAGCCTGCACGTCTCCTTATTTTACCCCGACTTTTTTGCAGCGTACTCTCAGAAACGTTTGTCGGCGGCCGTCTCTCACCATCAATGCCGATCTTGCCGTCTCCGTCTTTGTCTGCGGCTGTGAGGAATGCTTTTGTCTCTGCGTCGGTCAGATCTCTGCCCTCCTTGTGAAAGCCCTTCAGTACAAACCTGAAGAAAAAGGACAGGACGATAGCAGACGTGGGGGGGGTGGCACATTGACTCCATGCTGCCCCTCTTTTTGCCCCACAACGCTTGGTTACAGGCTGGGTGTTTTTGCGTCTGAGGCCACTTACTTGAGCTCCTCCTCCTCTATAAATCCGCTACCATCCACGTCCAGCACCTTGAAGACCTGCTTGACGTTCTCAGCTGACATGGCCTTCATGCCGACCATCTCAAAGAACTTTTTGGGGTTGAATGTTTCTGCTGGAAAAGGCAGAACGAATGGGAGAGTTTAGATTGGACCGTCAGGGCGTCACCGTGGAAACAGCATCGACCTCTTGAAAGTCAGATGGCTGAATCTAACAAGCGTGCAGGCGCTGAGTGTGTCTGTCTAGGATGTTGTTGTTACAGGTCGCGTCGTCCTGCGTGATCGTGTCGGTGGTCACTGACCTGCGAAGGAATCGAGAGCTTTCTTGATCTCTTCAGCTTTTAGGAGGTCTGTCATTACCATTTTGCCAGCTGGAGAGAGGGAACAAAAAAAAAAGACCCCCGTGAGAGGACGTAACACAGTCCTGGTGCTTGCCAGAGGAAGAAGATTCAGCACCAAAGGTCGTTTTTGTTGACTAAAACTGGCATCTTTGACACACTTTGAACCAACACGAGTGAAGACGCAACGATATTGTCATTTGGTGGGAGATGACAAACAAACAAGCACAAGGAGGGCTTGGACCCTGGGGGGCCTTCGGGGGATTTCCTGCAGGGACATTCAGAGGGGGGCGCTTCAGAGGAACTTGGTGCAGCAGAGAGGCGTGATCAAAGACCAGAGATAGATAGGAATCCAAGACACAAGCGTAAATACAATCTGGCTCACATCCACAGGGACACACTGGCTCATTATACAAACACACACACACACGACCACATCCTCCTATCATTTTTTATCAGCACGCGCTCACTCCTGCTGCTTCAAATTTTTTGCACTGTCATAATCTCTGCTCTATAAGTACTTTTTTTTCCCCCTCTCGTGTAAGGACAGAAACTTTTCTCTTCTCATCTGACCAGAATCTCCATCACATGTGTGGTCCAAACACCCATGTGATGCTGTGCACAGTAGTTGACTGAGTATGATGTAATTTTTAAGATCTTTTTTTAACTGTCATGACCCAGTGACAAGAGTCTTTGCTGCAGTAACCAGCAGGCGTCAGTAGGTGTCAGAACTGAGCTGAAGGATCTCAAGCCTCAGCTTCTTCCAGCCTAAAGTTGTAGAAACAAATGTTTTGTTGTGGCAGGAATGCATTAAAGGTATTTGTCATTATAGGACAACCAAGCTGCGAATTTGCCCTTGTAAGATCTGCAAAGTCCCATATTGGGGGGGCTTCCATCGGACCCTCTCGACTCTTTATTCTTGCCAACACCACTGATGCAGGTAAACGGATTGAGGCACACTGTCACCAAGAAGGAGCTCAGAGTAGAGCTGCTGCTCCTCTTTTTTCAAGAGGAGTCAGCTCAGTTGTTGTCTGTTTGAGATCTCCCTGGAGAGTAAACCTCAGTGAAGACCAAAGACATGCTGGAGGGACATCGTCCACTCAACTGGTCAGGTCTCTCAGTGTTCCCCCAGAGAAGCTGGAAGAGTCTCCATAGAAACCGCTGCCCCCATGACTCGAGATGGATCGACCCATTTGTGGACATCATTCCTACTGGACACGAGACAGGTCTGTGGGTGATATTTTGCGACGAGAAGAGCCGGACGTCCATCAACAAGTCAACGTCTCTTCATCTTTCATCGTTTGCGCTAAACACATCCTCCTCCTCTCTTTTAGTTTGCAGTATTTTACCTCACTGAGTGGCAAAAACGATGAGGAAAAGATGCGACACAGGAAGGATGACTCGGCTATTTATCCCGCAGTGCAGAATATGACCACTGCACTGGATGAGTGAGGTCATATTTTCGAGCTGCAGCGCGCCTATTCATCAAACGGCAGCCTTTCACAGAGGATTGAAAGCCGTTCATTGCTGCCATCAATACGGCTGCTTTGAGTTTCTCTGAGAAAAGTGGCCACAGAAGGAGAAAGTTGGAGGGATCAGAGAGTCAGATCAGATCCTTTGATAGCGAGTCAGGCGCCGCCAGTGTTTTATTCATGAGTTATATTTTATTAAAGGTGGTCTCAGTCCTTTTTCTTTTTTCTTTTTTTGGAGCCAGAAACAACAAAAGAATGAAAATCTCCAGAGCAGTGAGTCCTTACTTTTTTATTTCTCCTTGAAGCCCCCGAAATTGCCTCGGAGAAATCACCACCACCCTTTTGCTACGTGATTTGCCCAAACACTACAGTGAAGCCAAACACCTGTAGAAACACAGTACTCTGTCGTCAGGTAGATACAAGGTTTCCAAAAGAAAGGAGCCAATCGGATTAAGAAGTTAAAGAATCAACAAATACGAGTGAAAAAACCAACAAACCAGCTCTGACTTTAACTTAATTCACAAAAAATGTTGTTAGTCATTAAGTTTTAGTTCTGATCAACTTCAAAAGCCTTGTCACGGGGCTATTGATGGATTTTCAGCATGACTCGGTTTTCCTCAAAGCACTCTGTTTCTCTCAGCCTCGCTCCGGCTTTATTATTCATGCAGCCAGCCAAGGTGTTTCATTCAGTTGCACCATATCGGCTTGTCACAGATAACCCCCCCCCCCCCCCCAATCCCCACCCCCACCCCCACTCCCAATCAGCACGGTTCAATTTTTTCTGTTCACAACAACCCCAAAGTCAGCGCCTGCACCTGTGTAACCTCTGATTTCTATTTGAGTTTCAGAACTCGAAACTTTCCTTTTTTTCCTACCCTAACCTGAATGGAAGGAGGATGAATGCTGCCGAGAGAATAGACGGGAGAGAGAATGAGCGAGAGAGATAGATAGAGAGAGAGAGAGAGAGAGAGAGAGAGAAGGATATCAAAGCGGAGGTGAGAGAGGAGGACAGGAGGTGGAGGTGAGAGGAGAGAGTGAGGAGGGGAAGGCTACAAAAGGACCTTTATAGCTGCCTCCCAAACACATCACCACTTGACCCTGTACACCCCCCTGCACTGAGCAGCTCTCCACCTCTCAGGGTGCTCTCTATTTTGAGGGAAAAAAAAGGGAGGTTACGATGGGGGGTGGGGTCAAGACGTGATGCAAACACAGAGATGTCTGTCCCAAACATAACAAGAAGTCCTCTGACTCTGAAGCTCGTCTTCACACTGGGTTTCTTTCTTTCTACTCTCGTTTTTGCGTTCTTCTTCCTGGTGTTTACTAATCTTTCCACTCCAGGGCTGGTGCTCTGGGGGGGGGGGGGGGGGGGGGGGGGGGGCCACTGCCCTGTAAGCCAGTATCATCATGGGGGATGAATCTTGCATGGTGGAGGACAGATCCTGGTTTAACGTTTTGGCTTCATGCTTGCTGATGGCTCCTTTTCTCTTTCATTGTTCTTTGGTTTCTTGCTTTTTTTTGTGTGTGTGTGTGTGTTCATTTCTTTCCCTGGGGCCTTTATCTGCATGTTTTCTGCTCTCTCTTCACCCCCTGCATGTGCACCAGCTGCTCATTAGCCCTGATCGCCTCCACCTGTGTCTCCTTCGTCTTCTCTTCCTCACGTTTCCTTAAATCCCAGGCCCGCTTCCTGCCAGTCGCTCCCCTGCCCTCTGTCAAACATAGATGACCACGAGTCGCTTCGCCGGCTTGTGTTGATGGCGCAGCGACCGTGAGAAGTCAGAGAAAAAGGGGAACATTGAAATCGCACTTTAATCATGTTCGAGTTGAAGCGCTTTGGAAGGTAATTTCAATAAAGGATACAAATAACGGGGTTTAATTGTCTTATATGTGAGCCTGACGTTCTGCACCACATCCAAAAAGTCACACAACACAGCACAGCCTGTTTTCCACAAACACACTATGAAACAAACAAAACACATTCATTATAATTAGCCTATGAAACCAAAAGTGCAAAAGAGGAGGGTAATTTCTCCTCCCCAGCCTCCACTTTATAATTGAAAAGTAATTAAAGTTTCTGTTGTTTGAGACCATGTTGTGACGCGCAACTAAAACACACACATGCACGTGCACGCACTCACGGTTCCCAGTTTTGGTGAGGCTTATTGGCTGCCCTTTGAAAACAAGGCATATCTCTCTCTCATTATGAGGTCTCCCAAGGAGATGAGTTAATTATTGAGGAGGAGAAGAAGAAGAAGAAGAAGAAGAAGAAGAAGAAGAAGAAGAAGAAGAAGAAGAAGAAGAGGAAGGAGAAGAAGAAGAAGAAGAAGAAGAAGGAGAGGAAGGAGAAGAAGAAGAAGGAGAGGAAGTAGAAGAAGAAGGAGAAGGAGAGGAAGAAGAAGAAGAATAAGAAGGAGAGGAAGAAGAAGAAAGAGAAGAAGAAGAAGAAGAAGAAGACTATAGAAAATTTGACAACACTCATCTCTTTTTGAATTGCTTGACTGATCTCGCCTCCACTTCTGTCTGGAACAAGTTACTGTAGCTCTTCACACATGGAGCTTGACTCCTGATTGGTCTGACTGAAGGCCTCTGAATGAAATCATTGGCAGGCAGAATCCAGAGCTTGTAATCTACCACCAGGATCCTTGTCTGACCAGCTGTTGTCCTGCTTCATGAATACATTAGAATACCGAGTTAGTTCAGACCCCGCGAACCTGAAGTTAGTTCCGAGAATGTGCGAGAGAACAGCTGAAGGTCAGAGAAACACTTTCCAAGCAGCGAGAGAGGAGACTGAGTCCTAAACACCCCATTTAAAATAGTGGCTGTAAACATCAGATATCTGCAAATCTTGTATTCATGAGAAAGATGTAAGTCCTTCGTGCTTCTAAGACGCTACCTGAGAGGCTTTTTTTTCATTTTAGCACCTTTTGTTTTCAGGTTTAACATTAAACATAAAACAACGCAACTATGACACAAAATTCGCTTGTGTCCTCGAGGAACACAACAAAGTTTATGCATATAAAAGGGGAATCGCGCAGCGAAGAAAGATTTTATCGGAAGCAGCGCGGCGTTGTTGTCACCGTGCCATCGTGTCCTGTTCTGACCCTTCGCTGTCCCTCTGTCCCACCTGGGACTGTCTCTGTCCTCTCCTTTGCTATTGAATTACCCCCTCATAGGTACCGACCGCGTTCGTTGAAAGACAGGTATGGGAGGTGCGAGGGGGGCGTCATGCTGGAAAGGTTTTGTGACGGGGCGTAAAGGAGGGGGGGGGGGGGGG
>JASSRZ010000074.1:1086080-1096917 GCA_032164315.1 Malacoctenus gilli
TGTGTGTGTGTGTGTGTGTGTGTGTGTGTGTGTGTGTGTGTGTGTGTGTGTGTGTGTGTGTGTGTGTGTGTGCGTCTTGTCGAGGATGTGTCAAATGTAGGAGGGCCGACCACGGTGTTGACACACGACGCCTTGGTGTGACCTCGGAGGTTGCCGGTGACCGTGATTGGCTGCCAGGTACCAGCTCATTAATGGGCTGGCGCGGGGACACCGCGCCAGGAGACACACTCTCCATTTGTTTCACAACACTCGAACACAGTCGCACGCACTCGTCAGAGGGACACCGCAAAGATGGCGGGCGGCCACGTTCGCGCGATCGCCACTGCTTGTGCGGGTGCGCTCGGACACACACACACACAAACACACACGGCTATGCAGCGGTGGCACAGAGTGTGTCTGGTCCCGGTGACCCGGCTGAACTTTGGCTCACCCTCATTGGTTCGCTACACCGCACGACCTCACACCTAGATGCCTATTGGCTGCAGGACGGAATCGCAGGGTCAGGAGTTTACAGTGAGAGGAGGAGAGAAAAATACACGAGAGAAGAGCTGGAAGGAGAAGAAGAGATCTTAAAAGAAAGAAGGAAACAAAAGACAGTAAGAGGCTGAAGGAAGAAGCAAAGCAAAAGAAAGAACAGATTGTGTGAGAAGCAACAAGAGGAAAGGAAAACAAGTGAAAGGATGGAGAATCGAGGGAGCGAGAAGGAGGGAGAGGACAAAGAAAGGTCGCAGAAGAAAGAAAATAAGAAAAGAAAGTGAGGAGAGTGGTGTAAACAAAAACAAACAGCATAAGAGAAGAGTGAGAAAGAGAAATTGTCATTGGGGAAGGAAGCGAAGACATATTTGAAAGACAACTTCGATTCAGGAAATAGAAGAAGGACGGTGAGATATTCGAAATATGTAGAAATCTTGAAACAAAGTAATTGAGGAAGCAAATTCGAAGCTAGCTTCTGTTCTATGCTGATGACACATCAGTTTTTTTTCGGACTTCCTTCACAGTTTATTGAGGAAAAATGTTTAAAAAATGTGTTCTTCTCCTCCCCAAAAGATCATCTCAGGACAAGACCCGGCCGCCCTGCTTATTATAACATCAGGCGTATTTTCATTCCTGTCACTAAAAATATCATTGTTCTTTCTCACTGAGTTGAGATTGGAGAGGCGGGTCGCTCGATTGGCTCTCTTCTGACCTTCCCTATCGCTCTGCTCTGTGATGCTCTCACTGCCAAACGCTGTCGCAGCCGTTGTTCTCAGACTGAACTCTGTACACAGCAATATCAAAATGGGTTGAATTACTACAATATCACAGATCAAATCCACTATTCGGGCTGCACATTAAAGAAAAATGGTTTGAATTCAAAGTAGATTGTTGACAACTTTTGATTCTTTCAGCCTCGATCTTTCAAAGAAAAGTCACATTCGAGCCATCTCTCTACCCCAACCTCCTCCTTCAGACGTGGCTTGTTAAAAGGTTTTATTATGTGTAAGTATTGTTTGATTCTGATTGTATTTGATGTGCCAAGTTGTCTTGAACCTGTGATGGACTCAATCGGCTCATCGTTGCATCAATCCTGGGTCGCGCTGTTGTTGAGAAGAGTCCTTCTGCTTTCCTTTGCATTCTGTTCAATTTAAAGTCCTCAAACAAAAACATCTTGCGCTCATCCTTACAGGACAAGACACTGACTGGGGTTTGCCGCCAGTCCTGTTGAATGTCACACTCCTTGTACAACAGTTGTCCTCCAGTGCGAGCGTGCACCTCGAGGAACGACCGAGGACTCCCTGAGTCATCGTTCTCCTCGGGGGGGGCGGCACTGAATCTGCTGACTGCATTGAGCTTTGAGGGGAAATTCCAGTTACACAACACACTGACATTAAAAACCATCTCTCCTTTTTAAAAATGACCCGTAGAACAGGCTTGATATCTGATGGTCAACTTTTGTTACCTTCGACATACTTTACAGTATTTCATGCACATTTTCAAGTCATCTTTGATGTGTCCTCCTCGTGCGTCTCCTCCTTTTTTCTTGTGATGTTTCGGCCCTCCTCCCCTTGCTGGGGCCCCCCCACTCGTTCGTCTTCTGGCCATTCCTTGGCTGACACCTTCCATCCCTCCCTCTCGCCCTCTCTCCCTCGCCCGTCTCCCTTTCACCACACGATACGCCTCTGTTGACGCGCCTGCCGACGGGTTGCTACAGCAACCTGGCATTTTCTGCTGACCGCCGCCGCCGCGTTGCGTGACAGCGCCGCGGGACGTGCAGCGGAGAGCAGCAGGTGAGTTCCACCGCGAAGCTGCATGGGGGCACAGAATCACCCCCCCCCCAAATACTCCCTCTGTACGCTGACCCTTCGACACGCTGCTCATCCATCAGGCAGAGGGAATCATTAGTGGATTTTATTGAACCTCACTCAACTGTACTTTACATTTTATTTGTTATGATACTTTTTCATTTGAGTTGTTTTTTGTGATTGTACAAAAGTAGTACGAGCACAATAGGTGAAGGTGGTTTGATTTGGCTGCGTGAATATTTATACAGTTCTGAAGATTTTCTCTCCCAAACGTACGAACACGACAGCATGCAGACGTACTCACAGAAACACAAGCGCAGGCGTACTTCTGGAACAGTTTTATTTTATATTAAAAATAACATTCATTACAGTAACAGCTGGACAACCAATAATTATCATCTGAAACATATCTGCAACAATAATTACACTTGAGGACCCGAGGACTTCATGTCCTCCTTTTGTGTGTGTGTTGTTTGTTTTTTTTTCCGTTTCTCTGTTTTTAAATAAGTTAAGAAATAAAGTCGTTTTCTCTTTTTTTTCCCCTGGAAATCATTCTCTAAAAGCATTTTATACATGACAGTGTTGGCTATAACTGGCTGGCGGCGTTCTCTACAGGCCAGGCCTTTAAGACTTGCTTCAATGTGGATATTCATAGCGTGTTATCTAAGCAGGCATTTAGTTGTTATTTCATTCCATTCTGATCTGGCAGTAGTAACAAAATGAGCAGGTTATTGACGTTTGTTTTTTTTTTTGTTTTGTTTTGTTTTTTTTCTCGGTTTCCCAGTACATTTAGCTACAGTACACCACGGTAGAGCACGTCTCTAAAGTCAGTGTGGTATGATCAGTGTATGGCTACTCCAGTGTTAGATAATGTTAGACGTCTTAGGGGTAACACGAAGGTTTTGGCACCGAGGCCTGAGCTGCACTCTGCGGTTTCCAGTTATCGTCCCGGTGTCAGAGCTCAGTCCCACACGTCTTCGGTTTCGTCTCGAGGTCCACGTTTTTAGCCTCGAATAACCCCCCCCCCCCAACACCCCCACCCTTCCCCTCCCCCCAGGTCCGAGCCCGAGTCCGATCCTCCACAAGTCAAACACCTTGATGGCGCCAGTCAATGGCTGCGAGAGAGATGAGACCGCCAAGTCTAGCTTTCTTTGGTGCGCTTCCAACGAGCCGACGCCGGGCGGGAGCTTGTGGCTCGAGCGAACGGAGTCCAGTGTTTAGTGTGACGATGGGTCCCTCCAGACCATCGGGAGTTCATTAGATTGCACTTTCCTTTTTTTTTTTAATTCAATCCATCAGCTGGATGTCCTCCGGCCACTTGGAAGCACGTGACTTTTCCTCCATCCGCAGTCGGACAATCTCCGACCGTGCCTCCGTGATTCGTCTGTTTCCGGCCGACGTCTTTTTGGTTACCTTTGTGCCGTCCTGTAGGTGGAAGACAGAAGCGTCGGTTAACCGGACTTATTTTCAATTTGTTTCAATTTGTTTCACAGAGTGAATAGCTTTTTTAGGTACTACTTTTACCTGTTTCTCTTGTTTCTCTTTCACGACCGCGAGGGACTGGTCCTAGCTTCTAACCTGGCTGTGCCAAACATGAGGCCCAAACTGGCCAACCAGAGGGTGGGCACTCTCTAAAACCCCATTTCATTCAAGTCAGGAGGCATGGCTTCATATATATATAGCCCAGAAATGGACAGCAGAGAGCAGCACAGCAATCAGAACCAAGAAAGCTCGCTGCGTAGTCGCTCAAAAAGAAAGACAAAGGTTTCTAATATTGATGTTTTAACCCTCTCCAGGCAGATGTTGCAGATTTGCAACAGCTAAATGCTACTTAGCTAATTACTCCACATCCATATTTTAAGAGCTTTTGTCACTCAGAAGTACAACAGAAGGACTTAGTTGTGCATTTGCAACAAACAGTTAAAAAGTCTGAATTGTATATGACTACCCCATATGATCATTTTCTCCAAATATAAGATTTTTCCTGCAACTACAACTTAATTTGAGCCTGAGAGGGTTAACAGTCTACTTCTTTGCTCCTTAAGTATTGAAAATTAGAAGTTATTCTGCTATAAGTTTCCTTGTTTGGGACACTGAAATTTGACAGCATGTGGCCCCGAAGACCAGTTTTAAACCCCTTCTAACCAATCTGTTGTGTTTCTGTGACGTCCTGAACAAAAGGTTGGCACGGCGAGCCCTCAAAGCTGTCGGGCAAAACACTAAACCACAGCAGTAAACGTTCACTCACAATTGATAGTGTGCAAAACTCAAAATGCAGGAACTGTATTTAAACATGAAGTCAGGAAACTGCACTCAACCTGCAGGTTGAGTCAAATACAGGCAGAATATACTTTATGTGATGATGCTCCAGAAAATCTTTTTCCAGCAACTCTAGATATTTAGACCACGGAAGTCTGTCTTTACTCCTTAGAGCTGCTCGACCGATTCCCCTTAAATGACCCCAGGTTCCCAAGGGAGGGGTGGCAGTGGCAGGCTGCCTGCACGGTTCCAGCCAAACAGCATCATTCTCTCCGTCTCACCTTCAGCTCTACATGATCATGGCTCGCATCGCTGCTTTGCTGATGCGCTTGCGGTGTTTCCTTCGGCGGCGAGGGGAAGCGGGTCGGAAGGGGGCCTGACGGGCGGCGGGCGACGGCGGCGCGGCCGTCGATAATGCTGCAAAGGAGAGAGACGAGGTACAGTTACAGCGGGGCGGCTTTCGTGACCTGCACCATTTATTGACCATTGTTTTTAAGCTGATTCTTATGTGTAGACATCCGATCTTTATCAGCAGCTTCGCTAGGGCTTCTTTGTGAGGTTTCAACACTGTATGTGGAGCTCTAACCCCCCCCCCCAAAGAACACATGGGCACCTGAAGCCCGTGTGACAAAGCATGTGGCGAATCAGAGTCAAACTTGGAAGTGGTGGGAAGTCCAGGCTTCCCCGTGCGGAGTTCTCGGGGTGAGGAAGAATGACAGGACACATGTGGTCGTGTTGTTTAGTCCTGCATGTATAGCGAACGGCTTCCTGCGTGTGTGGGGGGGGGGCAGACTCACCCTACTTTGCTCATACCTTCGAATCGCAACGCTCACACAGACATGTGCTGAGCTGCAGACCCAACCAGGAGCAGCGAGACATTTGTCGTCCACACTGTTATTAATTAAGTCTGCACTCAGGGGTGTGTAATTTTTAAACCTGGCTTGGAGCAACGGAGGCGCAGCGCGCGTGTGGGGAAAAACGACGTCACTTCAATTAGCGACACGTCTCCGAGGTGAAACGTCGTTTTTTTTCCCGTCGCTGATCGGAAATTCGCCCCCAGCTTGGCTTCGCCGCTGATGTGAACACACCTTTCAGGGGCTGCCTTCAGCAGGAGGGGCGTGTGTCACCTCAGGGTTGTGGTTCCTTCCTAATTGTTCGCCTGATTACTGCGTTTCCGGGCGTCTGTTGCGGGTGAATGCTGCATTGTGTGGGTTTTTTTGTGGTTCGCCTGAAACCTAAATGTACAAACTGCCTCGCCTCCATGAGAGTTTCCCATGAGATTGCTCTCGATCACTCGGGAGCCGAGTCCGTTGAGGCTCGAAAGGTCACGTGATCTCTTGGTCACGAAGGTCAGAGGTCAAAATGGTCTCTATCGCCACAAAACGAGGCAGCTCAACCCAACAAATCCAAGCTGAGATAGTTTGTCTTGTGGAGCTTTTAACTGTAATCTGATGCAGCTGACACATGCATGAAACACCAATGCACAAAGATAAACATTTACAACCCAGGTGGGACTTGAACCCACAATCCCCAGCTCCGGAGGCTGATGCCTTATCCATTAGGCCACTGGGCCTACAATACATGATGTGTGATTGAGCTTTGTGGTTCATCGAAGGGCCATTGCTCCATAGACGGGGTCTAAAAACCCCAGTTGTCAGAAAAGTAAAGGTAAACAAAGCTGAAGTGATGAGGGACAAGAGCAGAAAGCCCTTCCGCAGCATCTTGGCTGGATGCTGGCGGAAGGGCTTTCTGCTCTCATCGTGCAGCAGGATGCCACAGTTTAGCAGGATCCTTTGTCTCCATGGAAATGAGTGTTCTCTCTCTCTCTCTCTCTCTCTCTCTTTACCTGATTTAAACGTCGTCGGCTTTGGTCTCTGCTGAGGAGGATGCGGATGAAGAAGAGTCTCTCCCTCCGGCTCCCTCTGTACCATCTCCAGAAGCTTCTGCCTCCTCTCCTCCTCCTCCGTTAAACGACCGTCCTCCCCGCTCGCTTTCGAGTCTTTCTCCCTCTCCCGGTTGGCCGGCTCGGCCGCGGGCGTGTCCCCGCTGTTGGCCGACCCGCTCTCCTCCCTCTCGCTCCCCTCCTTCTGCCGGACTGTCTCAGTCTGTGTGCGGCGCGCGACCTCCGCATATTTCGGGCTGGTCGCCGAGTCTTTCCGGACGGTGGTCAGGGGACGGGTGGGGCCTTCCGACGGCTTGGGCGGCTGCGTCGGGGGTGCGGGGGGCGAGGCGCTGTCCGACTGCGGGGCGTCCAGCCGGTACTGCGTCCGGAGCTGGAGGTCGTCGGCCCCTCCGCGACCGTACTGCGCTGGGTAGCGCTGATACTGCTGCTGCCGCTGCTGATGCAGGAGGAGCTGCTGCTGCCTCTGGGCGTGGTCGGGATGGTGCGCCTCGCCACCACCGCCGCCGTTGGACGCGTGCCCGCCGCTCTCCTCCTTGCTCCCGTCATACCCGCTCCCGTGCCCCACCTGCTGCGCGCTCCCCGTGACGCCGTGCTCCGCCCTGGCCTCCGACGGCCAGCCGTTGGCCGGACTCAGCAGGCCGGTGATTGTCTGGTGGCCCCCCGCCTGCGCGTGCGTGGGGGCCTGGCGCACCTTGGGCTGCGTCCAGTGCACCAGCTGCGTGTAGCTGCCCTGCTGCCACTGCTTGGCCAGGGGGTCCCGCTCCTCGCCGCGGTAGTGCTGCTGGTTGTGCTTGAGGTCGTCGTGTCGGTGCAGGTCGGCCTTGGACGTCTGGGTCTTGGGCGGGGCCGGGTGGGGGGGCCGGGGCAGGGCCAGGGGGAGGTGGGAGGGCGGGGGAGGTTGCTGCGGGGGAGGCGGAGGCGGGTTGGGGTTGCTCGCGGCGGCGGGAGACGACGAGGGCGGTTGGCACCTGCAGCTGACGTGATCCTCCACAGAGATGATGGCCTTGTCGTAGTGCGCTTTTCTGTTTATGTACTGAATCTTTATCACCTGAAACAGAGGACAGAGGGATCAAACTCCGGACCGCGGCCATTTTGTTGGCTGACGGCGGCGGCGTGGAGAGAGAGAGAGAGAGCGGCCGTCGCGAGGCTCGCCCGAGTACCTGCAGGCTCCTGGTGGAGGTGACGGTGGGGACGCACTGCAGCTGCCGGGTGTTGCAGCAGCCCGAGCACCGCTGCACCTCCACGCACGGCGGCCACAGCAGGAAGTTGGCGTTGCGGCGGTCCAGCATGGACCTGGTGACCTCCATCACTTCCGTGCGGACTTTGCAGGCCGCCTGCTGCGCCGGCTGCACCTCCGCTGAGGAAGCGGGGAACGGGGGAGGCGTGAGTTTCGCGGATTCGGACACAAAATGCCGCGAGAGACGCAAGTCGTGGAAAGAGACTCACCGAGACTTCTGATGGATCGAGCGTGGGTGTGGTTGCCGGGAACATCGTGCTCGTCCTCTTCCTCTTCTACAAAGACAAACAAGAAAGATTAGGGGGGGGGGGATTTATCTCGGCGCAGTTTTTTTCCACAACAAGGACGCTCACGACCAGACGTCCGTGAAACATGCGAAACCGTCGGGGGGGGGGGCAGTTTTTAGCCAAGCTCATTGTTCACTGCTCCAGAGGAAGCCATTTTTTTTTCTTCCTCCTCTCGCTAAAACAATTAGGCTATTTTCTGCCGCGATTTGTCTCGCCGCTGTCAAGAATACAGTTGGGGAGAGATATGAGCCGTTAAATATAGCCGGCGCATGGATCTGTGAGCATGTGTGTTTGCACTCTCACATGTCGTCATTTCATACTGTAGCGCCCCCCCACCCCCGCCCCGCGGCGCTAATTATATCCCCGGTATAGATTGCTTGCGGTCACTGTGTGCAGCACACAGATGCACAAGGTGTTACTTGGTCGCCCGGGAGCCCCATTTAACTTCCTGCCGCAGATCAGGTTCTCATTGTCCTCGGGAGCTTCTCGCTAATTTTATCGAATGATCGTAGGACTTTCATGTCATGTCGTACGACCCAGTCAGGACAATAGAAGAGAGTGCAGAACTAGTCTGTGCAATGAGGACGGACACCTTGGAAGAAACAAAGTCTTTCACGCGGACACTCCAGAGAAATGTGTCCAGCATCAGGATAAAACCATCATCCTCACACAAACACCAACGTCAAAAGGGTGGTTAAATGTGTTAAATTATATTTAGGTAACTAAATTGCTTTTGTTTGTTCTGTTCCAGTATGAAAATGATGTTACAGCGCGGGCGGTGTGAAGCCACCCAAACTGTCTCTTGATGAGATAAAGTGCAAAAAACGCAGAAAGGGGGCGAAACGTTTTACTGTCGTCAACTCGAGATGCTGCAGTTTTTCAGCAGGAAAAACCATCGTACCACCTTACGGTTGATGGACTCACGAAAACTCCACACAAACAGCCCAAGAAAAGTTCGCTCCTGATGAAAAGCTGCTCGCTGTGAGTCACTTCTTGGTGCCCTGTTTGTGGGCCTCCTTGCCTCTGCTGGCTCCTCTCGGCGGCCGCTCTTATGTCACTGTGTTATTTATGCATTATGGGATGATCAAAGGCCTGTCTATTAATATATGTATGTGTGACTTGGTTCCTCCGAGGGTTACCGCGATAAATCTTTTAATGGCCCGCTGATCCGCGCCCACGCGGTTTGTTTGGACTCTGTTTTGGGGCGGAGGCGTCGAGACGGATGGTGGTGTTTTTTTTTGTTTTCGGCTCCATTATTCAAAAACCAGAAGCGGCGGAACAATGCGGTGACCTTGCGCTGGAAGTTTTCTCGCTCTGTCTCCGGTCTGGTTTGACCGACATTCAGGGTTCAGCGCAGCTCGGGCCTCCCCGAGCCGGCTCATCCCTGCCTGCCGCCGCCGCCGCCGCCACCGCCGCCTCTGGCGGTTATCGCGGTGCCTGGCATGCCACGCCGAATCCACCCCCCCCCCCCCTCGCTACATTCCTTCCTCGGGGGCTGGCGGGACACACCCACGGGCCTGCCTCCTCCTCCGCGGCGGCCTCGTCGGCGCGCGCGTGCTCGCGTTCGTACCTATTGCGTTGGTCTCCTGTTGCAGCAGCAGCTTCAGGTCGTCCACAGAGGAGATGGGGGAGTTCCTCACCAGGTCGACCAGTGATGGAGGAAGCGGATCGCCCTGTGGGAGGAACACACGCGCAGCTTTAATGGGCTGCTGGCTCATGTGGAGGCAGCTTTCAGTGAGAGCTGAGAAATCCGGAAGACTGACAATCTCGAGGTGCAAGTTCTTGTTTTGAGTTACTTCTGCTGATTTCAATGAAAAATCTGATGTTAGAGACAAATTAGCGGCCCAAACCAACCAAAACATCGACAATAACTGGAAGGTAAAATTGTGTTGACTTCTCAGGAGTGGAATAATGAGGACAAAAGCAAAGCAAGCAGTAGATTTTCAAACCAGACATGGACGAACACGGATTTAACGAACAACTCGAGTGACCAATAGTGTTCAACCAATATTTTGCGTTTCATAAACTTTCTAACACAAAAACTGCCTCTCGCTTCTCTCACTGTCTCCGTAAGAACCAAAAAGCATCGACTCAACCCACCACTGGCTTTTTGTTTGCGTTGCAACTTTCACATCAATCGGCAAAAACAGAGTTCGACGTTCGCCACGCCGCCAGTCCGACAAACAGAGCGGCGCCTACGCTCACTCACGCTTTCGCGGATGTTAAAGATCCGCTCGGTCACGGACCGACCTCACGTTCCAGGAGTTTCCGAGGAGGTAGAAAAACGGGGAGAACATGCAAACGGTGCACCGTGACCTGCAGGCGACCCCGGGATCTTCTACACTTTGAGTTCAGAGTTCCAAAACTCCGCAACGAACCACAATCCTGAACTAGTCCCAGTGAGGCTCTGGAGGCACCCTCAGAGTGGTAATTTCCACACGCTATTATGAGGTTAAATAGATAGTTTGAGGCAAAAATTGGATTGGGTTGATTGATTTTCCTCGTAATAATGGAAAAAGCCTGACAGTGCATTAAAAAATGAGCCAGACAAATTACACAATTAGCTCCATTAACAGTAATTCAGCATCTGCAATTCATCCTGGCGAGAGCGTGTTTTGTTTCCGAGGTTTTTCCCCCTCGTTCTTTTTTAACTCTTTCTTCAAAAAGCCGCACGGAAGAAACACCCCCGAGAAGCCGGCGCACAAACACAAAGCCGACTCCGCACGTCTATTATCTGAGTCCTTGATCTGCCGTCAAAACTTGCTCCAGTTTCGCTTCCTCCTTCGGAGGAAACGTTCGTTGTGATTGCTGTCTGTTGCCGTGCTGTTGTCACCCCCCCCCCCCCTGTTTACACGCAAACATCACCGTT
>JASSRZ010000074.1:1194036-1204125 GCA_032164315.1 Malacoctenus gilli
CACACACACACACACACACACACACACACACACACACACACACACACACACACACACACAGACACACACACGCACACGCACGCACACACACACACAGCCCGCTTTCACTCCGCCAAACTGAGTGAAGGAACAACTCAATTAACCTGTTGATACGCATTGCAAAAGACAGCGTTCGCCGAATGCAGCCGCTTTCACGCGGTGTCACATTTTATGATTGAACACACCAATCTCTCGCTTCAAGGCTACACGCAGAGTCAATCACGTCGCTCTTGTCATAATCTGCTGTAAAATTGCACTCGAGGCGTCTCGTGTTGTTGCCAAAGGAAGCCCCCCCCACCCCCACCCACGCCCCCGGTAATTGTTATTCCCCACGCTGAGACCCGGGGAAGCATGAAGGGTGGCTGTAAACAACGGCTGGGAGCTGTTACTGGTAAACACTCGTGTCACTGGCGGGGACGCTTCCAGTGTGAAGACCTAATGTGTTGATCTCAGATACGTCGTTTATATCATAGTTGACTGAGCATCCTGGAACCAGTTTGTTTGTTGTTGTTTTTTTTTTTAACTCGGGATGTCCGAGTTAACGTGTACAGGTGACGCGATCGAAGCTAACGCGCTTGTCCTCGTGTCAACTTAGCCCAAACCAGACGCGGTGGAGGAAACGTCAACGTCGGCAAGTCACGAGCGGTTGGACCGCAGTCTGACGGACCGCCGCTGACGACGCAGTTCCCGCTTTACCGGAATGTGCTCTTGCTGTTGACTCCATAGCACGTTTTACCTCCCGTTTCTGCTCCAATCAGATAACTTGGACTTGACTGGAGCTGACACGGAGGAAATAAAAGCCCTTGTTGTTGTGGAAAATACATCAATCAAATGTAAAATGCAAGGCGCCCAAATCTCAAACACGAAGGTGCGAGTCGTCAAAGCTTCCTTGTTATCTTGTCGCGTCTTTTTTCAAACCCTGCGCAACCTTGAAAGGCATCAGGCCCCGATAGCGTCACGAAGACGCGAGCCTGAGTGCCACCCGTGCGTGCGTGCGTGTTTTCGGCGTCCTACCTGAGGGGCCGCTTCTCTCCGTAGGCAGTGAAGTTGGACTCGCAGATGAGGAACAGGTCGACGGCCTGCGCCAGCTCGTGGAAGCGGACGTGCAGCAGGTCGAACTCGTGGTTGACGTTGATGGCGTTGATCACCCTGCGCGGGGTCTCCCTGGGCGTCAGGCGCTCCTTGGTGGGCAGGTTGGAGTGGTACACCATGGTGGGGACCCCGCAGTAGGGTCCGTGCCAGCCCGGCCGGCAGACGCACTTGACCAGGCGCTTCCCGCTGCCCCTGGACCTGCTCTTGGACTTGGAAGGGGTGGAGGGCTGCTGTTGCTGCTGCTGCTGCTGCTGCTGCTGGAGTTGCTGTTGCTGCTGGACCTCCAAGAGCCTCCGCTGCCCCGCGGCGGTGGCGCGGCCGCCCTCGCCGGCCCTGTTGGCCACCGTGCCCCCGGACTTCCCAGAGTACTCCTTCGGGGTGGCCACTTCCGTCCCCTGCCGGAAGCAAAAGGCTCCGGCTTTGGTGCGGACAAAGTAGGGGGTTTTGTCGTCCTGCAGGTGGTGGGTGTGGGTGTGGAGGTCTCCCATGGATTCCAGGGGGTCCGGCAGTTGCTCCTTGATAAAAATCACCTGGTGCTCCTTCCCCAGCAGCGGCGCCTGCGGGAGCTCGGGCGCAGCCGACTGCTCCGGGTGGTTGGGGTTCGGCAGGTCCGGGTGGTTTTCAGCTTTCTTCTGGAGAAAAGAGACAGTTGGACAGAAGGATGAGGACACAGACCTCTCTCTCTCTCTCTCTCTCTCTCTCCCTCTTTCTCTCTCTCTAAGTAGTTTTCAACCTTTCTTCAGAAGTTGTTATTGTTATTAAATCACTCTGGTATCAAAACGAAAGAAAGGACGAGTTTACGGGTTCAGGAGATCCGGGCACGGTTTCACGATTGCCCATTTGATCCACTGTCGGCCCACCGGCACAGGGTCACAGTGGGGTACTTCCAGGATCGACACGCCGTGGAAGCCGTCTTCAAAGAGAATCGACGCCACCTTGTTGTGGACACGACGCGTCATCCAGTAAAAAAAGAAAAAATAATGGATGCAGAAACAGCGTTTTCGTTTCCAAAAGGGGCCTCGAGGTTCATTCTTCATTCTCTTTTGTAAGAGAAAGACCGTCTCATCCTATCACTCACCTGCCTGTCACTGCTTTCAAAGGAAACAGCAGCTCAAGACGTCTGCGGGTTCATCATGAAGGCGAAAGAGGGTTGAACAAAAGGATGTGGCGCTTGTGTCTTGTAACAGTTGCTATGGAACCGAGAGGCACGTCTGGGCCTCTTTGAGAGCGATTTCAAAGGTGAGATGATGAGTGTGTATGAGTGAATGAATTCAAAACTTTCAGCCAATTAATCAAACCCATCGTTTTTTTTTCCAGCCCAGGGGCACAGTGACAACGACAAGCACTCTGAGAGCGCAAACCTCCGCCGAAACACTCGTCAACCTTTCCTACCTTTAACCTCCTGCACGGTGGGCTGTCTTAAAGGGCCAAACCCTCTTATAACGCACCATAGAAATGCCGTTATTAATCATTTTGGAAGACCGGAGGAGCGGACCCCCACCTGTTCCATGTAACCCCCCCAAATGCAAACTCTATTTTAGTCAAATTTGAAGTTAAAAAGGTCAAAACTCACTTGTTCATCGTTTGACGACTGGCAAAACGACAATGAATGAAGTTGAAAAAAAGGATTTTCAGGCCGATAAATAAGAACATTTGAAGACCGATTATTGTTGTAACTTAAAGGTACCTTTGAAACAATTAAGTAAGTAGTATCCAAACAGTGAAGCGCCGCAACTCCCACAACAACCAGCACAACAGGAAGCGACTGCACTCGTCCACTGACGAGAGCTCTCGGAGTCTCCGAGGCGACGCCGGAGTGACGGCGGAAAGCGCGGCGAGCGAATCGCAATTACTTCTATCAAGATGAAATGTGATATCAGGGAGAGATGAGCGAGCGAGACGTGATCGGCGCTGTCAGGGGCGTACTACACTGGAACGAAGCTGCGAGGGGTTTAAGGAAACGTCTTCTCGACAACGTGATTATATAAAGTCATTGTTTTTTTTTTCCCCTCGCTTTATTCGAATTGTCAGGGTTCGAGGCTAAAAGAATAAGATTTTAAGGAGGGAACGTTGCGCGGATTTGAAACGGATCCGCCCGGTTCACTCGCTTTTCTGGGTCTGAGTTCTGCCGCAGAAGCAGCTGCGTTTTTTAGGCGTCGCTGTTACATTCAGGTTCGTTGAACCGTTCACGTGATTGGTTCGGTTATATTTCTTCTGTTTTTTTGGGTCTCTCTTGAGCTGCGAAACAAAGTGCGGTTGCGTCTCCACTGCTGCTGTGCGTTGCTGCGCGTCTGCAGGACGCGTTGTCGGCTGCAGCGGCTTCTCTGCTGCGGCGAAAAGCCACTTTGACTCGCATAAAACAGCGTCAGTAGTCCTCAGTGAGCTGAACTGACAGCAGCCTCCTTCCCAGAGACCAACTCCAGGAAGTCCAGTTAGGAAACACATTATAAATATATGTGTACTGTGATATATTGCAGTTCTACGCAGCCTCATTAGTTTGCGCCACATATTTCTCAGAGGGAGAGAACCCCCCCTCCCGGTGTGTTTTGCAGATAAAGAGATGGTTTTAAAGTCATCCAGGTGCTTGTCTCCGTTTTCACTCCCCATACCTCATTTGGCGCCTCTCCCAGCTGGTTCTCCTCGGGCTTCTCCCACGGGTGAGGCGGCGCCGGCTCCTCCCTCGCCCGCATCTCCAGGCCCGCGTGGCCGACGATCCCGGGACCCGCGACCGCCGCCCCGCCACTCTCCGGGCCCAGGCCCAGGCCCAGGCCCGCCTCCCCGCCCCCCACGGAGCCCGCCCCGCCTCGGCCCTTGGCGTCCGACTGCCGGAGGACGGGCAGCGGCGGGGCCTCCTCGGGGGAGGCGGGGCTGAGCGGGGTGGCCGCCGCGCCCTTCTCCCGCCAGAAGAAGCCGGTGACCATGATGAAGGACTTGATGTTGGGGTACGGGGCGGAGAGCTCGCGCAGCAGGGAGACGTAATGGAGGGCCTTGTAGTAGTGGAGGAAGGAGATGACGCACAGACCCACTGTGCACAGCAGGAACACCCTGTGCCGCCGCATTTTCATCCTGGAGGGGGGGGGACAGAGAAAGCCGGATGAGTACCCGAGTGAATGCAACAGTCGCGACTGGTAAAGTCAGAGTCTGAGAGAAGATCGTTAAAAGATCAGAAACAAGACATCAGGGAAGAAAGTCTCTTCTTCCAACACGCGAAGGGACCAAATTGAGCTTTTATTCTGAAGGGTCTTTCTGAGGTTCTTGCAGAAGTGGCAACTGTATTCGTGTGATTTGGACACAGTGGAGCTCAACCAACACAACCGACACCAGGTGAGATTAAAACATGCACGGGATGATCTCAAAGCTGCACAATACTTGACCCACCTGGCAAAGTTTAAAGAAAGAAGCTAAGTCGAAAGCTTTCGTGCCGTTCTGCTGAGAAAGTGGTTTAAAGCTGCAGTTGCAAAAACCAAACATAAAACCTGTGACAGTTTTTTTTCATTCCTGTTTGATCGCAATCATAACTGCACACAGTCACACAGTTATGGGTATCTAAATATTTGAACGACTTTCAAAAGTGACGACTGCCACCAGGATGTTAAACGCGTCCGTCCCGATGACAGCCGTTACACGTTCCCACGGCGTGCGTGTTTATTCTGATGATCGCATGGATAAAACAGCTTAGTATCCTTCCTGCAAAGTCTCGCTGACGGACGCGGAAGAAAAACAAAAGTCCAATTGCGTGCGCGCGTGATTCCACCTGCGTTTTTTTTATTTTTTTTATTAACAACAAGGACACGAAAGCGCTCTCAGAGCGTCTGACTGTGAACACCTGTCCCCCCGGCTTTTAAGTGGGATTTCCTCTCTCAGCCCCGCGCAGGAACGGGGATACTGCGTGCTGACTCAGCAAGTTTCGCCCTCGCACTCGAGTTTTAAAAAAAACCAACTAAAACCCTGAGAAACATGGAGGCACAGCGGCGGCGCGGCATTCAAAGGGACAGAGAACAACATGCCAAAGCGAGTGTGTGTGTGTGTGGGGGGCTTCCAGGCAAAGAATCACATGGACCTGAAGTTGCTTCTTCAGCGTATCCCCCATCGCTGGATGTGAAGTGATTGTGAAGAGGAGGGGGGAAGGAGGGTTCAGAGGAGGTGAGTGATGTCCATCTGAAGGAAGAAGGGGGGAGCATGAGGAGAAGGAGGAGGAGGGGGGGCTGGGGAGGGGGGGGGGGAGTTGTGCTCCTCTTGGAACGAGGAGAGCGACGAATGAGGCGCGACTCCGGCCTCAGATAAGCAAATGCCAGGACACGGCTGACAAAGGAGGCGAAAGGCCGCGAGGCCACCGAGGGGACATTTGCTGAAGAAAAACACAGAGAAGCTCCGTCGCAGGCTGGAAACGCGGCTTTTAACAAGCCAAGCGCCTGCAGAACGACGTCAGGTCACGCCACATGCGCAGTTTCTTCCTGGTTCCGCAGTCTGAAGGAGAAGCTTTGGATGTCGAGGCGCAGGTTCGCGTGAGCCTCCCCCTGAAATCCGCTCCACCCGCCGCGTGCCTCACCCGACCGCGAACCCTCACGGCTTCCACCTGCGTCTCGTCAAGTCCCCCTTTCCTCACCCGTGCGTGTGTGTTGCACGCAAACTCCTCCCCTGTACGCGCGTCCTTATCAAGATGTCGGCGTTATCTCCTCGCGGCGCATTCCTCCCTGACTGGAGGTTTAAAATACTTTTGTTTTCTTAATAGTTCCTTTGTTGTCTTTTTTTTTCTCCACAGCGTTGATAGAGATCGCCTCGCGCTTCACCGCTGCCTCGGCCCTCCGGTCCTTTTTCTCACGAAACCTGCTGGTATTAGTTCTCCTGAGTTAACCTGCAAAACAAAGCTCAAGCCTCTAAGTACAGAAAAGGTCCTAATCCGCCTACCAAGTCTTTATACGATATACTGTACTATACTACAGTGCTATATACTATATATACTATACTAAAAACAAACGCTTTCCTTCATGGCAAAAAGAAGCACCAACACACGAGTGAACTATGAAAGGCAAACTATGTTTGTTTATGTGTTTTTAAGCTTTATTTTGCAATCATTTCTGCAGATGCCAGTAATATAATTCAAGCCGCAGAGCTTTATTCGAATACATAAATGATATAAAGGTTAAACACAATGTCATACCCAGTTTAAAAACAGACTTTCTGTAAGAGCCACTCCCCCCCCCCCCCCCCCCCCCCGCGACTCCAAAAGCCTGAAGTCGCTGAAGGACTAAATAAATAAAAAAAAAGCAAGAGCAATAAACAAGACGTTGGTGCTGTTTTTAGGAAGCGCTCTCGACGGGGGGGGGGCTTTTCCCAGACTCCTCGTCTGTCTGTCGACGTGACGCGGCAGAAATTCTGGCAGGGAAAGCGCGGAGCATTCCCCTCCTCCAACCCCCGGTTGGACGGAGGCGCGGCCGAACGCCCCGACCTGCTCTCCGAGACGGCGCGGCGCGGCTTCGGAGCGCAGGAGAAAACTTCTCGGCCGGCATGAACGTAATTATACGAGAAAGGGAGGCGAGGGGGGTGGGGGTAGGGGGTGGGGGTGGGCAACAGAGAGGGGGTGGAAGCCTGTGGTGTTTCGGCGCGTTGCTGAGGCACTGCGCCACCTCGTTCCAACCCCCCCCCCCACCTCAACCACCACATCCTCCCCTCCGTTCACCACTTTATTTGTCATCTCTAATTCCCTCCCCTTCGCGTTCGCTGCCTCCCGCCTTCACCCCCCACCCCCTTCTTCTGCAGTCCCCGGCGCGACGCACGTTGAAACACAAAGAGCGAGAGGAGGCAAACGGGTGAAGGCTCGTCTCTCTTTGCACCCTCTAACACGGAGGAGCCAGGAGGGGCCGACACAGGAGGGAGCGAGGGAGCGAGGGAACACGAGAACGTTCACGCGTTTCTGGAAATCGAGGCACAAATCAGTGTCACCAGACTTAATGTAAAAGGACCAAAAACAACAAACGCAGCATGACTGTGTTGTTGTCCTTCTGCAGGTAAGAGATGAAGAGCTTGGTCAACAGCTCTTGGAATAAAGATTCAGCCCAAAAATGAGTCATTTTTCATTGTGAATATTCGTATTTCAAAGAGCGACACCTTTCTTTTTGCAAATTTCCATTCTGGCATATTACGGGGAACACGTAACTTGAAATAATTCAAAGGTAAAAGTACACAATCAACGCAAAACAAACCAGCAACAACATCTACTCGCCCCCAGAATTCGAAGTCATGTAAAACCACTGTGTGCCACTAGATGGTGTCATGAGTCCTCCTGGTATCAACTGTTTTTTTCAAGCAAAAAGGAAGGAAGAGGCGAATAAAAAAAGTTGTGGATGTAAAAGGCGAAACGCTCCGCCACTGTTTGCTGTGAGACAGACGTCAAAGGTTCTTAGAACCAAGCTGAAACCCCCTAATTGCTCACATTACTTTGACTGTTTTGTAGTACTCCTGGAATCACAGGATTGTAACTGAAGGAAAGTCAGTTTACGAGGTGAAATACTTCCAAAATGAGAGAAAAGTTAGAGATGCGCTTGTCCTTCAATCGCTACCAAAGCATGATTTGACTGGATCCTGGAATGTCCAAAGTGAGACAAGAACTTGAATGAACGGCAATTCGTTCTGGTGTCCGCTGCTATGCAATCTTCCGTGCCCTACGGGGCTTTCACACACATTATTACCCGGAAGCATTTCAGAAAGACCAAATTTCAAGTTTACTTTAAAAGAGGAAAAAAAAAAATGCCCAAATTTTTTTTTTAAAAGAAAGTAAAAATGACAAAAAAGAAGAAAGAATAACAAAAAAAAAGGATAAAAAAGACATGAAAAGGAAATCACTTTGCCACAGGTTGTTTTTCTCTCCAAAAAAACAAAACAAAACAAAAACACGTCGCTTTAAAAATCTCAGTCTTTGTTTTGTCGTAACACTTAGATGAATGCAGCTTCTCTGTCTGTTTCACATTGATTTGCGTCCGTTAGCTCCCCCCCGGTTGGCGGTTTTCGAAATGCTATTTGATTGGCTTTGCTCTAGATTCTGACTATCGGTCAGGGGTTCAGTGCCTTATCTCGGATATAGTGAATGAAAGTGGTGCAACATCAGCACAGATGTTCAGAAGAGCTGCCAAACTGCGGCTGTCTTTTCATCCAACTGGCGGTTGAGGTTCTTGTGCCCGGTACCCGTACTGAGACCCCCCCCCACCCCCACCCCCTCGGAGGTGAAACGGGGTCAAACTCGGACTAATTACTCCTGATTAGAGTTTGTGACAATCCTGTTTGGGAGAGTCACCGTAAGACAATCTGCCCAGCAAAACGTGCGGAGGGGGGGGGGGGGGACCGCACGTCTCCGGGGGGCGATAAGCCGAGCAAATTAAAACTGGGCACCAGTCCAGAGCTGGAATGCCTTGAACCGGAGGAAGAGGGGAATTTTCACCCCCCCCCACCTCCAAAAAAAAAAAAAAAAAAAAGCTTTATGTGTAGTTTCATTCTGGCTGCCTCCAGTTCCTGTGTTTATACAACTGTAAGCTTTTATTCGAGGGGCAGCCTGATATCAGGCGGGGTGGAGGAATCGGGCTGCGCCTCCCTGAAACGCTGTTTGTTTGTCCTGGATTGCCCTCTGAAAGGGGAAGGCAGCGCCGGGACGCAGGCAAGCAGGTTTATGTATTCATAGAAAGCCCGTTAAAGGACAGATAGACGTGTGGGCCGACTTGTTCTTTTGGCTGCAAAACACGGAGATTCTTCTGAGGAGATAAAACAGAGCAGCGAGCTTGAGTGTTGCTTTTTTTTGGGGGGGGGGGGGCGCCTGCAGCTTCAGTGTTATTTGTCAAAAAAAAAAAACAGATTGAGCCTTAAAATAATATCCCAGAGTCAGAGAACATTGCAAATCAAGTCGCAAGAGACAGATATCAGATCAATCTTCAATCAAACTCAGAGCTCTTGTCAGTTTTCTTTGCTATTTTAGGCTCAAATTGATGTGCTGAATCCAAGAACCATATTGATTTGACTCCATCAGGTCCGATTATTGAGCTCTGGCTGTCTTAATTAGATTTAGGTTCAGAGGACAAAAAAAGAAAAGGATGGAGAAAAACGAACTAAATTTAAAGTGACCGTAACACTAAAATAAATTGGTTGATTCAACAAAATGTGTAAGAATGTGTTCTCTTCTCTTAAAAAACTGGTTTGGATGAGATATAACGAAAAAACAAAGCTGTCACAGATATGGGATCGTTTGAGCTTCTAAGTAAAACTTTTCTTTCTCCGAATTTCTGTGTCCGTCTTTTTTTAACGGTCGCCATGTTTTATGGTATCCTGTTTCCATAGAAGTTGTTGCCATTAACGACCGTCTCTGACCCTGGACGAACCGGCTTACATTGTTGTGTGAACGGGAAGAAAAAAGATAAAGCTTTCCGGCCGGCAAAGTGACACAGTTTGAAAATCAACTTCTGCAGAGACGCACGAAGTTTGACGAGCATTTCGAACCTGATGTCTGAAAAGCGGCTACGCGCTGAAGGCGAGGACGTTTTTCTAAGAAAAAGAGAGTGAGCTTGACTTTTAGGGGGCCAGAACAATTCTGGCCGCCGTTCCTTCCGCATAAACACGTGTGACAAAAGAGACAAAAAAAAAACAAAAACCTCAGTCCGTGTCCTTAGAGAGGAAAGAATCCATTCGAAGGAATGACGCAGAGGATCCAAAGAAATGATTCAGATTCTGACTGATGGTTGATTAGGAGTGAAGGACATGACAACCCGGGCGGAATGTGAAGTCGCACAACTTCGATTTGAAGCAACAAAAGGCCCAACATTTGATTTTTCAAAGCAGAGAAATGCAAGAAAGCTGGGGGGAAGGGGGGGGGGAGGCTCCACTTTGGTCACTTGTTGACATATTTTAGGTTCCCCAAAGGAAGTTTGGAGACCCTCAGGGAGGGGGGTGGGGGGGGGGTGGCTGTGTCCAAGTGGT
>JASSRZ010000074.1:1230720-1243853 GCA_032164315.1 Malacoctenus gilli
CACACACACACACACACACACACACACACACACACACACACACACACACACACACACACACACACACACAGAGCTCTGCTTTCATTCGGTTTGAGGCGCATTTCTTGTCCGACAAGCCCATTGAGTATATTAACAGTCACACTTTAGCCACAGAACTGTGGAGAAGCGATGTTCAGCCACGATGGGCCACAACACACGAATGTACAGTAACAGATCACAGAACATTTGTGCTTTATAACAAGCCGGATGTCTCACATCTCCAGAATAAATGCTTGTCAAATGCTGCTACATCAACTCAAGTGTAGATTTACTGATGTACAAATGATACAGCTTTACTTTGAAAGTTAGAGCTGTAGTGAGCCTCAGTGACTGGGAAACCACCTTGGTCTTGCGTCTTTTTTTGTTTACATCACTTCACTACGTCTCCCGCGTTGATCTTTTGAAAAACAAGTTCCCAAGCGAAGTGTTTTGACACAAACCTAATCACAAGCGCCTCGTCTTTGTGTTTTACAATGCAAATGTTGCCAAAAAATGACAAAAAAGACGGTTATTTCAGTCTGTAAAGAACAAAACCCTGATGGTTCTGTCTCAGGACTTTCTCTGACCCTGTGCTCAAACTGTGGTTTCAATTGGCTCTTCTTTCAGCAGGAACAAGAACCCCAGACAGTCGGTGTGAGTCCAGAACTTACAACAACTTTTTCTTAATTGAGTGAAATTCGAGACACGCATCAGCAGCTTTGTCACCGCACAACAAAACGCAAGACGAGGTCGGCGCACGTTCGAGTTCAGTCGAATCTGAACGCACCGGTGTCCTCTTGGTTTGCACACTGCAGACAACGAAGAGAGGAGCCGAAAGAACTCAGTGATGAAAACAACACGTTTGGTCAATTACAGAGCCCATGATTTCCAAAATTGAGGAATCAACTCCGTATTTCACTGTCTCGTGTTGCATGCTGACGCTTTGCAGGGAGTCATGGCAGAGGTGAATTTAGAAAGTACAGCGGCAGCAACAGGTGCAGAGATTTGAGCACAGGCCTCCCTCACCTGGAGGACTTGGAGCCCAGTGTCCAAGGTTACCGGATATTACGTTTGTTTTCAACTGAATCCTTGTTGTACGTGTATTTGGTGAAAAAAATACAAAGTCAAAAACAAATTGAACATTTTTTTCTCACTTGTAGGAAAGAGCTTTGAGCAAAAGAGTTTTAAAATTCTATTTCTAGAAAAAGATTCCACAAAGCGTCTCACTACGTGTGTGTTTTTGAAAGCATCGCCTAAATGCCGGCAAAGCCGCGGGGGTCCTCATGTGATCTCCGGCCCCCGTTTTGGGATCAGAGTGTACGTTTTTTTGCTCCCTCCAATGAGCCATTGTCAGGAAGTTTCTGCCCTCTCAAAACCATCGACAATGTTGCAGCGCTCAAGTCACGGCTGTGGGTGCTGCTGGAACAGACAGAAGAGCAGACAGAGGGCAACGGATGGAAACGGCAACGCAGGTTAAGCCAGAGGTCATGTTGTGGGGAGGGGGGGGGGGGGGGCAAGGCTTCCCTTGCATGCCATTGAACGAAAGGAAACCTCTGAAAGAGCGCGGGTTGTTTAACGGTGTGGCGCGTTTCAAGGTTGGAGAAACAAGGCCAATTGGATCCATTGTCAGGTGAAGCCGCGTGAAGAAAAAAAACAAACAAAGTTGTGCAAACTTTTGAAATGCCACGCCCACAAACCGAGTCCCAGCCAATCGTGGTTAGCTTTCCTAGTTTCCGCAGCAGAGTAAAAATTCAGCAAAATGCCACAAGGGCCTTTTATTTACCCTGAAAGCACTCGAATTAAGCAGGAAGAAGCGGTTCCAAGATATTCATTGGGAGTTTAGAGGAGGGATGGGCAGGACCACGTGTAAGTTGGGGGGGGGGGGGCCTCTAGCTGGCCATCTATGCTTCTATCAAGTCCCCCCCTCCTGTTGCAATGTCTTCTCAGTGACAGTCAGAGAGTGGGGACAGTTCTTGTGAAACCATTCGACTCTGCCTCCTTAAAATGCTTCCTAAGGTGCAAAGGCCACTGATGTTCTGTTTGTTTGTTTTCCTGTGGACCATAAATGTGATAGGCAGTGGTACACAGGTGTTACTGAGCAGCCACGTTTGTTTGTGGAGTACAAAATGTGATGCGACTGTTACAGTATTGTCCTTGATTTCTATAAAATGGGTACAAATGGTCTTTATTAGACAGAACACCAAGTAATTAGTGTTCATGCTGAATGTTCTCGGGCTTGGTGGCGTCAAATAGGCTCCACCAGGCCCCTTTTCAACGCACAAGCACAATTCAAACATGTGAGTAAACATATCTATGATTAATAATTTAATAAACCTTTTTTATGACCATAAACAAACTTGTTTGGAGGGTCCGTCGCTCACTTACCCAAGACACGATGCGGAGAATGGTCTGAGGCTGCTGGAGGAAGGTGACGGGGTCGAAGGCTCCCCCGGCTTTCCCTGCTCCGTACGCCTGCACCCCTTCCATGGTTCTCCGCCTCCTCCTCCTCCTCCTCCTCCCCCTCCTCCGCTCTGCACAGCCTCCTCTCGGGCAACCACCCCTCCTGTCACCTTCCCACTGATGCTGCTCTCAAAGGCACACGACCGCCGCGGAGCACCGGCGACTCGACACGGGAGTGGGGGGGAGAAAAATCCCCGAATCCGCTCGTGCTACAACCCTCGAGCCGGTGCACGGATGGAGGCGCGTCTCTCCCTCGCCCTCTCCTCACGGTCTCCTGCGTGCACGGCCTCCTCCCGCTCCTCTTCCTCCTCCTCTGCTCTGCCGTTGCCGCTGCTTTTTGGTTTTTCTTTTCACCTCGCAGTCGGCGTCTTGGGCAGCGGCCACAGGAAGCGGGCAGCCAGTGTTTTGATGATGCCGCTGCTGCCTCTCGTTCAGTGCAGGGAGCCGGTGGCAACCACGTGAACGCGCTCTCCGTTGTCACGCCTCGCGCGGAGCGCGCCCGTTCTCACAGGATCGCAACTGAGTCACGCGCTCTCCGTTTGTTTGGATTTTTTTTTTTTTTAAAACTTACATAAACATGATAAGAATCAGAGTTGTATTGATTGACGTTGGAAGAAAATGAATTGAAACAGTTTAGTTTTAAAAGGCAATGTTTTTTCACCGTAAAAACTACGCAGTCATGCTTTCCATAAATATAATCGCAGGTTTCTTGGCTAATGATTAATGATTCAACCTGGTAACACCCTGACCTTCTCTTTCTCACATTAGGAGTGACTATGAATTTCTAAACAGGCTATTAAACTTCATTAGGCTAAAGTTCCGCTTTTATTTATTCATTTAGTTTTAACTTCATGCCTGTCAATGATTCTTCATGGGAGGGTCTGGTAGTTTATTAGTTTATTTTGGTTGATTAACCTCTATGATATGCAAGCATAACATAAGACATGCTGATATGCAAAACAGTTATTAGTTGGCACACAAAAGATAAAAATACGTTTTTTTTTTTTATCAAACTGGTTATTGTTCAATTAAAAAGGTGACTGAAACAGAAAAATAAACAACAGAACAAAACAAACACAAGGATGATATGTAAAGTCTGAATGCAGTTTTGTAAATATTAAAAAACAAAAGTGGAGAAGTGATCGGAGGAGGTCAGTTCTTTTAAATATCTCTGTTTGTTATTATCGGAGGCTCAATTGAAAGTGAAAAGGGAAAATTTCAAAACATTGTTTCAGCATTTCTTTTCCCGCATTGTTTTTCAGAGAAATGCAAGATCCCCCATACATCAGAATTTCTTCTGTCTCGACCACAACATTGACTTTAAACAAGCAGATGAACTGAATTGCCTTGTATTGTGTCAGGGGAAACTTGCTTTTTCTCTGCATAAACAATGTGACCATAGGAGTTTCAAACAGCACTTTCACAGGTGAAGTGTGTAAGGTGTCTGCGCGTGTTCATGCTATGTCTTTATCCATATTTATTTGTTCAAAGACGTCTTCGTCTTCCCGGGAAGGATTTGTTTTGGACAGTCGCAGTCCCTTCCTGACATACACTTGAGGAGCTCTGAATAAAACTTCCGCCCTCTCGTGGTCATACAAGACGTTGCCTGAGATAAGTCAGACCCTTCCATAAAATCAGTTTGCTCTCATTTCATTCTACTTTTTTTGTTTTTTCCTAAAATGACAGACTCTGTATTGAAAAAGCAACTTCACACTGGCTGTATTGTCCTCTGTGAACTCCTGTAGCAGAGACGAGAGAAAACAACACTTCCCACAGAGACGTTCAAGGAGACAAAACTCTCCGACGTCATTTGCAACAGCCAATGACAGCCCTCTAATGCGGTACACGTACCCGCTGGCTGGTCCAATCAAAGCGCTTCCATGCGTGGTTGCTAAGCGACATGTTGTGTCCATGTTGCCGAGGCTGGAAGAGTGATATTTAGATACGTTCGGCTGGGAAAAAAACAATAAGGCGCCCATGTGGGTTCCTCAGTGAGACGGGAGAGTTCACTCATAGTGTGTCGAAGGGGTCCGCTGTGATGGTGAAGCTCAGAGCGAGGTGTCTGCTCCTCGGTAAGGCTTTGAACGTGCAGTGCATGAAGCTCAAACGCAGAAAAGGTGGAAGCGGCTAAAGCTAAGCGAGCGGCTGCTAACCCCAGAGCGCTTCGTCAACTCTTTCTCGCACTTTATATTAAAACGACAAAGCTTCGGTCAATAAGTCGCTGCCCACGGCTCTTTTGTTGCCTGCACTGCGATCGCAGATTGGATGCGACAATCCGTTGCACTATGTCTCACCAGAAAGAACCCAAATATATAGAATAGAATAGAATAGAATAGAATAGAATAGAATAGTACTTTATTCGTCCCAGTCTGGGTAATTACTGTGATACAGCAGCAGCAAGAAAGACACCAATTACAGTTGAAAAAGGCTAAGTTAAATACTAAGTACAAAATACAAAAAAAACAGTGAATGTACTAAGTGATAAGTAAAATAACTGTACAAAAAGTGCAATTGAAGAATTGGCCCTGATTTGTAATTTTATCCAGTTCATGTTTCCCAAACTCTGACTAAACAGCGACAAGAGTTAGAAACAAATCAAGTCAAACATGCATTTTCCCAGATATGCATTTATGTCACACTGTTAAAGCGACAATTTAAGCAAAATGAGAAAATCTGTAGATTGAAAATCTGTTTCTTTCCTTCTCTTAATGTGTGTGTGTGTGTGTGTGTGTGTGTGTGTGTGTGTGTGTGTGTGTGTGTGTAGGTGATGCTGCAGTGGGGAAAAGCGCCCTCTCCCATGTCTTCCACAGTGAAGGTGCTCTGTTCCAGAAGAACTACAGCATGGTGAGAGCACGCCGGCGGGAAGCGGGTGGAGGGTCTGGAACTCCAGCTCTCATGCCTGATATGAATGTGAACCCTGTATTCTATTCACCTCACACAGCAGGAGGAGTGGAAGCGGGTTGTAAAACATGTTGAGGGATTTAAAGATTGGTCTGTGCTCGATGAGGATCCACGGGCTTGTGCTTTTACACTCCGACCGGGTAACTGGGATTCTCAGCGGAGGGAGAACCTCGTGGCTCTCGGCCAGCATGGGATAACAGGAAGCACATTCAATCAGTTTTGATCACACGATGTTTTTTGTGAGATGATTTTCACATTTGCATAGAATGTGGGCTCCGTCTAAAATCAAGTGCAGGTTTCTTTTCACCCCAACAGTCAGCCTGCCACCAGAGGGCAAGCAAGAGTTTAGCACTTCACTAAACAGCCTGACGGCCCATTTGCACACCTTGCACCAGCATCTTCACATGTCTCTACGTTGGACCAGTGTGATGATTCATACATCCGATGTCAGGAGCAGATAATGGAGGCGGAGCAAGGAGTGACAAAGCAGGCACTCTTTTGGGGTGTTATTGGGGAGTTTGGGAGATGTGGTGACAAAGCATCTGTCTCCTTGTGGCTTGTGGGTATAACTTGGTGAAATCCTGTTCAGGGTTGCAATCCTTTCATTGCATGTATTTGCCTTCATTTCGTGAAAATCCCTTTTACTGCCACCTAATGGATCGGAGGTGAACTGTAGTTTCTTCCGCCGCTCATCCACGCGTCATCAGTCTTATTCGGATAAATGTTTTAGATCTTCAATGTGCAGTGAAAGCGAGTCGCAGGAGTTATTGTCCCCAGATATGAAAAGAAAAAAAAGATCTTGGTGATAAAAGATCCGAAAGAACGTGGAAGAAGTCGGAAGGGAGCGCTAATTTGATAATAGCTGTCATTAGTTGCTAATGGGGGTCTTTCGCAAGCGTAACCTTGTTGGATATTTAGTTTCTTGGCGAAGACACTTTTCGAGCTCTTCAAGGACCTACAGAGGTCCCTTAAATCTACTAGAAGAATCACTGAAGTGCACCGCAGCATAATGTACCAATTAATGCTGATGCAGAGGAGGCTAATCTGCATTATTTATGCTAATCTGCGCGAGGGAGGGAACCGTGTCATTAACCTGACTCTGTGATATATGGGGTCACGGCCGCTCGCTGATTCCCTCAGTCAATGTTTCAAGGGCTCGGGACTAAGTGGATGCCCCCCTCTGCAGAGGCAGAGCCGCTGGCGCGCTCGCCGTACACGCGGCCCCGCTTGTTTCGCATGAATACTGCAGCCCACCGCACCCGCGCCTGCACCGCGCACGCACAGGGCTTACCCATCATGCCGTGCAGCTGGTTAGGGTACAGAACAGGTTAGTGAGCGAACGCTGGACGGGAGCCAAGTGCGCCCGCTCGAGTGTGTGTGCGTGCATGCGTGTGTGGGTGTATGTGTGTGTTTGTTCGGCTCTTGCTGTGTCTGCAGTATCGGGGGGGTTCTGAGGTGACAGGAACGTCGATAATTAATACTGCAGGATTCTGGAAAGCCACCAGAACAGGTACTTAACAAGCACGCACGCACACGCGCGTGCGCACGTACACACACACACACACACACACACACACACACACACACACACACACACACAGTAACAGTAATGTTTCTTCATACTGCACAGGCCCTTTTTCAAAATAAAGTCGAAAGATGTTGCAGTTTTCTTTAATTTCCACTGGTCCCATAACGATGCGTGTTGAATCCCACGCAGGCCTCGTCGCATCCACACTGCCGTGCGATCTGAAAATATCCAAGCAAATGAAACAAGTCCGCGAGGAAAAAACGTGTCAGAAATGTCAACGCGGTGTCGCAGATTCGACGGCGAGGCGGCTCCGCAACGTTGAAAGCGAGCGGATATAAATTCAGCCGAACACATGCGCTTGTTAATCGAGGATCTAGGCGCAGGACAAATGACTTTATTAGCCGGACGCACTCAAAGTAATGCTCCTCGGGAAGGTGCTGGTCACAGCCGTCGCTGTTGCCACGCAACGGTTAAGACACCTATTTGTTGCCAGCCGCGGACTTGATATTAGTGGGAAATATTTTTAACTTCCTACTCACTTGGCGGCGAGCGCACGATGTTAACCAGACCTCCACTATCGGGAACTTTTGAAGCGTTTGTTGGATCACTACGTTCTCGGCAGCTTCCTTTCACAAAAAAAAGAAAAGAAAGAAAAGAAAGAGGAAGCAACTGAAGGAAAAGATAAACAAAGCCCTTAAAGCGGCGAAGCGTCGCAGCCCACTAACAAGTGAGACGCAGGAAATGGTTACGACTGTTTGGCTCGGTCCAACAAACGGAAAATTTCCATTTAAAAAAAAAAAAACAACAAAAAACTGTCTTGCTGGGAACTGAGAAAACAGCATGGATACGTGTTAAAATATGCAAGAAAGGACTCACAGATTATGAAAAAAACAACTTTGGTCTTCAGAAATCACCTGAATGTCGAACATGTTGACGCCAAATCTCTCTGCATTTGATCTTATCGCACATGCACTTCAATAAACATCGTTTACTTGCCTAAAAGATATGTAAATCTATTTATTCGCTTGCTGGATATCTATCCCTCCTCCCTCCTCTTTAACCGCTGATTCGCTTAAACAAAAGAAGACCCTTCAAAATTAAAGCATTGGGATGTTTCTTTTTAGACCTGCTGTAGATTTCAGAGCGCGTCTTATTCCGGTTTCTCTCCACCAGCGTCGGAGCAGGTTCTGCCTTTTCCTTTCCTTTCTTCCTCAGGTCATATCTTGTCCCACAATATTATAACATATCTCCCTTTCACACAATGTTGTGCCCCCACCCCCCCCACCCCCGTGATCTCTGCCGCCTCCCGGCGAGGGGCCTCGGACCCCAGGTCGAAGACCGCCGGTCCACGGCTGTTTTCTCCCGGTGCCGACCTCCCAACACGTCTCCCCGCGTGGCTTGCGCGTCCTTCCGCCGCGATTAAAGGAGGACGAAGACGAAGCGTCCCCCCCCCCCCTTGTTCACAGCGAGCTCTTGTTGCAAACGCCCGAGTCATCCCTCCTGTTCTTCAACTTTGGATTTTGAAGGGTAGCCGAGGCTGTCGGCGATTCCGCTCACGTCCCCCTTTGAAAATGTCAGACGGCCCGTTAGCAATATTCCGAGCTTATTTGTTACTAATAGGCCCTCATTGACATTCCAGTGAGAGGCTTCCTATGCATCACACCAGCTCATTAGAGCGCTCTGAAGTGGGACCGCAGCGTGGCCTGTATGTGTGTACGCGCACCGCCCGGATGCTTGTTACGAACCGCATCTGTGTACGAAGCGAGTAAATGTTGGTCCGCGGCGCGGGGGCGTTGTTTGTATTTTGCGGGGGCGGCGAGAGCGAGCAGCGTGCGTGCGCGCGTGTGTGTGTGCGCGCGCGTGCGCGTTTGTGCCTGCGCGTACGTGCGCGTTCGCCGCTCGCGTTTGGACACGCTTCGTTAGGTGTGAGCTGCCGAGATCAGATCAATTTAGAGTCTGATGCTGACGCGAAGAAGCGGAAGGAAAAAAAAATAAAAATACAGGGAAAAAAGAAGAAAAAAAAAGAAAAAAAAACAAGACTTGCTTCTTCAAGGTCACCACTGATCTCACACCAGTGAATACACGGTGGAGAAAGGCAGCCTGCAACTGTCCACTCCACTTAGGACGCCCTTAGATCTCTCAGCTTGTAGAAGAAGGTGCAGTTATGAGCGGGGGGGTTGGTTACATCCATATCCTCCCCTGCCTGCCTGCTCTCTTTTTTATAGCCACCTCTATTTGCCCCCCCCGTATTCATTTCTGCCAAAAAAGGAACCCTCCTCTACTACTCCTGACTTCACCCTCAGACAGCTGTTTTTCCTGTGAACGCCTTGGCCGGGCTCGCTCCAGGATGCAGTTGCTGCTCCAGTCTCGTCCGAGTCGGTTCGATCCAAACTTGAACACTTTTTTTTGGGGGGGGGGGGTGTCGAACAGTAAGTGCAGCTGCTCGACGACGGCGTCTTTCATCCACTGTGATTCTTTAAGAGCAGCGACGGTTCGAGGAATCTAAACTTCTTCTAACTTGTCGTTCTGTCATTATGGTGCTTTTTTTGTTCTTTTTTTACCAAGTTTGTCACTTTGGAAAGAAGTTTTATTTCGCGATCCTCTCATTTTTCTGCCACAAAATCGGTAGCGATGGACATATTTTGGCGAGAGCTAAAGTGTTCATGCTACTTATTGGTGCCATAGCTCCTGATATACAGCGTAGTGACACTCTGCCACCTCTGATTTAGTCTGTCAGTTTGCCAGAACTAATTACGTTTTGCACGCAAAGATAGCAACAAGTTTTTTTTTTAATGCGTTCCACTCCTGTGACACGATTGGGTGACTAATTAATTGATTGAAGAGCCAACAGTCAGAAATCTTCCATTCATCTTTACCCAGCTTGAGGTGCTTGAGGCCAAAGACGGCCCCGAAATGCTCAACGTGACCCCGAAGCAACACGAAGTGACCAGTGAGGTTCCCCGCCGAAAAACCAACACCACACCCAGCTCTTATTGTGAAAAACCAATGCCTTCTCACCGTACGGTTTTCTCCCTACACGGAGCGACGTCGTAAACCCACACAGACCTGTTTTGTTGCGTTTTTATTGAGACATGACGGAGAAATAAGAGAAGGAGACGACTTGGACGGGAGTCGAGCGAGCGGACGGCGGAGCTGCTTTTCAAGCCGCGCGTCTAATTAGCAACGCTCGTGTTCTGACGCTCGCCATAAATCACGGCCGACAGCCTCTTGTGCTGCCGTTTGCCGCACCGACCTCTTTCCTCTCTTCCCGACACAGCGCCGCAGCTGTTTAATGAACGTGGACAGGCGCGTCGAGGATTTGGCCGTCCAGAATGATGATTCACAACAAACAAAGAGGCACTTCCTCGTCCGTTCGAGGGGTTTTTGGTGGTTGTTTTTGTTTCCCAGCTTGTTTTTGTTTTTTTTTGTTCTGTTACATAACCAAAATTATAATTAACCTGTTTGGGTTTGCCGCTCGGCAGACGCCAGGCGTGGAGCTGCTGATGAAGTGTGTCAACGTCCCCGAGACCAGTGACAGCGTGGTGAGTTTGGACATTGTGTCCCTTTTGTGTGTGTGTGTGTGTGTGTGTGTGTGTTTGTGTGTGTGTTTTTTTTCACCCACTTGCGCTGCTGCAAAATCGGGCGCGGTATTTCGGGAGCCGTCACTCGGCGAGGGAGGGCGCTTTCCCTGACATTTGATAATGTTAAGTCTCTCATCTGCATTTCGAAACCGCCGGCGTTGCGGGAGGAAGCCCGCAACACCCCTGATGAGGGAAATAAGGAGGTTCAAACGATGGAGTCGGACCGGATCGTCGCGTGTAACACCTCTCCCCTTCCTCTCTCTTCTTCTTCTGCTTCTTTTTGAACACCCCCCCCATCCCCCATCCCCCATCCAGGAACTCTACATCATCGACTCTGCGGGGAAAGAGACATTCGTGGAGGCCTGTGAGAAAATGGTGAGGCCGCCTCCTCCCTGTTCACACAGAGCCCAGCGGGATCCGCTCGAGTGTTTGTCAAACTCTTTCTCAGAAGTGTTTTTTTTTTTTTTTTTCTCTCAAATCCATGTTTGATTTTTGGATTTTGGGGATATTTCACCAGCATTTGCTGTGAGACATCAACTGCACACACAACAAACCACTAAGACTTGAAGAAGCATTCAGCACAGTGTTCGATTACCAGAACTCTCAAAAAATGCTCAGTGCAGGAAAAACTACTTTTATGAGTACATTTAGGTAAAGAACTATCTCTCAGATGCTGCTTTTTTGGAGTATTTTTTTTTTAAGATTCACGGATTTCCGCCAAGTCAGGCCAACAAGACACACTTCAAAAACAGGCCTACTCGAAAGAAGCAAAAATATTCCTGAATTGAGTCAATTTATCTTGTATGAAGCGAAAAAAACTTGCCAATGGGGTAAGCTTTTTTTTACTTGACAAGAATTCTTAAAATAAGCACAAAGTTCTTGCCTCTGACAGACTAAAATGGGTCTTAAAACGAGGCAGAAAATCTAAATTCAAGTAAATTCTTTGATAACCCCCCCCCCCCCCACTTATCTAACTATGCATGTTTTCGAACTGTGGGAGGAAGCAGGAGTACCCGGAGAGAAGCCACGCATGCGCAGGGAGAACATGCAAACTCCACACAGAGAGGCCCAACCTGTGCACGAACCCAGGACCTTATTACTGCGAGGCGAGCGCACGAACCAACACGCCACTGTGCAGCCCGTTTCTCGTTCCATTGTTAAATTGAGAAGTTGTACAGATGGTCTCTTACTCTTAAAATGAGGCAAATAATCTTATTGCTGCGCTGGGTTTTATTGTGAAACATTTCTCGACCCCGTTTTTGGTTTATTCCAGCTCAAAAGTAGCTGAAATATCTTATTAAGAAATAGTTAGCCAAGATTATTTTTTTGCTAAACATGCTTGTCAAGATTAGTTTTCTTTTGGGTCCAAAAATAAAACTTATTTCCTTGATACAAGGCTTTTTTTTTTTTACTTTCTTGAAATTCCTTTTTTTGCAGTGCCAGACCCTGTTGCTAATTTGTACAATGGCGGTTTTCCCGTATCAGTCAAGGCAGGAGTCACAACACAACTGAACAGCAGATGGCAGCAGAACCGCCCAACAAGAGATCTGCAGGAGCTACTTTGCTGCTAGCAAGAAGTAGAAAACTTGTTGTCATCAGTTAAAGTTTAGCATGCTTTCACGTCACTGTCACTGGACCTGAAATTGAATTTAGACCTGTCCGAGTTACTATCATTTTTTTTCTCCTGTCTTAAGAATGTATTTATGGGTTTAATGAAGTATTTTCTGCAGTACTTTATGCCACCCACTTGTCTTGAAGCCAGCACGTCTTGTGTCCCACAGTGGGGGGAGCCTTCGCTGCTCTGCCTGGTGTTTGACCTGACCAGCGAGCAGTCGTTTGCCAACTGCAGCCGCTGGATGGAGAGGGTGCGCCCCCACTGTCGGGGTCTCCACGTTCCAGGTAACAGACCCCCCCCCACCCACACCCCCCTCCCCGAAATGAGTCTGAGTGGGCAAACAGGCGACACTCGAAGTCAGCTCATTCACTCAGTCTAAAGGGATCACTGCAGAGAAAGGTCAACTAAATGTTTTGTTTTGTTTTGTTTTTTTTACTTCATTCTGCGCGTCTTGCAGGTGTCCTGGTGGGCAACAAGTCCGACCTGTCCACCAGAAGAGAGGTGCAGACGTCCGTGGCGCAGGAGTGGGCGCAGAGCCAGAGACTGGAGTACCACGAGTCCTCCGCCGTGAGTGTCGCGCCGCGCGGACGCCACCGCGTTCGCCTGCGCTTGGCTCTGAAGGGAAACCGTGCAAAATTGTCTCCCCGGTTTTACGCCGAAAGCGTTCTGACGTTGACTCAAAACGCCACCTTGTGGCTGGGAGTGTCGACGCAGGAGCCAGCAGGCTGCTGAATTCAGGGAGCGTCTTCGTAGCAGGGTCGATTAACGACGCGACCCCCCCCCCAGGCGACGATTAACGGTGCGCAAATCGCTGTGCTTGCTTGCCTTTGCAGAAGGAGATGGAAAACTGCGACGCGCCGCTCCTCAGTCTGGCCCGGGCCTTCCACGCTCTCTATCAGGAGCGCCGCGAGATCATCCGGAACCTGAGTCCACGCTAGAAACGATGTCTTTTTACACACACACACACGCACGCACGCACGCACGCACGCACGCACGCACGCACGCACGCACGCACGCACACACACACACA
>JASSRZ010000074.1:1288243-1298789 GCA_032164315.1 Malacoctenus gilli
CCCAAAAAAAAGCAAAAAAAAAAAAAAAAAAAAAAAACCTCGAGAATTGAAGCGTTTTGGAAAACAATGAAGAAAAAAAAAAAAAGGATGGCTTTGTAGTCCTTTAAAGCAGAGAGAGCTACACAGTGAAACAATTCTGGTCTCATAAAGAAAGTTGCCAGTCAGATCGCTCTCATCAGCCAGGTCCCATCTTCTCTCCGTCACATCTTCAAACCACATCAGATCAAAACGCTCAGAAAAGCACAGAGGCTAATAATAATTACTGTACATCTTCAGGCGGGACCCAAACCATCCACAGTATTATACTTTGTATTGGTAACATGACGCGTGTTGAGCACATTTCTCTTGGGATGGAGTTTGTGGCGTTGGTGGGCCTCCGCACAGCAAGCCCGGCTGCGTTTGACGCGCTTTGCAGCACGACAGGCTGCTGGAAGTTTGTCGAAGCCCACCGGCAAATTCTGGACCCTCTTCAAGTCAGATCTTTGACAGCAAGTTCGTATTTGACTCACACGGTTACTAGATACTCTTTAATCCATAGCAAAAAAAACCCCAACAACATTCCTGTATGTTCTTTTATGTTTGTCTCTATTCGTTTTTTCTGCTTATGCTGCAGGATTATCACTGGGAAGACTCAATGCCCCCCGGAAAAAGTCACCCTGAGCATTGGTGATTTCATGTGTGTTTTTCTACACTCGTTGTTATCACGTCATGTTTCTTGTTCATAGTTTGTATTAACAAGTGTGTGTGTGTGTGTGTGTGTGTGTGTGTGTGCTTGTAAAGTGCGAATATATATTTCTCATTTTTATTTTGGCTCCGAGTTAAATGCATCGCACTCGATCAATGGGCTAATGTATTGTGTGACAGTGGCACCACACACACACACACACACACACACACACACACACACACACACACACACACACACACACTATGCTTATGAGTCATGTGGCTTACAGATGACAGCATTGTTACTCCATCAGCTTGAACATATGTTACGACTTACTAACAGAGACTCGTGCAGGCTTCACCCCGCCTTCACACCGAGATCTGTCACTCTGCTGCTGCCGCCACCAGTGGGTGGGGTCACAAGCCCCAATGATCCCCCCCCCCCAACCCCCGACCGCCCACGAGCGAACAGACGCCGCCCCAAGTCGAAAGTTCAACTCTCACCCTCTTATATTTAGATTTTTGTTTTGCTCTGGCTCTACCTGTCTTCACGCATGCGTTGCACGGTGCTCGTGCACGTGCTCGCAACGCTTCCCGGTCATTCCCTTTGACTCCTGATGTGCGTAGGTTCCGGGCGCAGCCGGCCTGTCAGCACCTCTCCCACCAGGCGTTAAACAGGCTGTGTGGAGGTGCCAACACCTCTGCGCTACACCACACTCAGCCTACTTTACTGTAAAACAAAGAGCGTGACACACTGTTACTACTGTACGACGCTGGATGCCACGGTGCAACGCGGCACGGGGCGCGCTGTTATTATAGGGTGACACACAGCAATATTGTGACACACTAAATGAAAATATACGTTAATTAAACATAAATGCCTTGTCCTCTAACCAGCAGCGGCACGAGAGATTAAAAGGATTGGTTAGAATTGTTGTCTGTTGAGCGTTTACAAGAAAATCTGCATGGAGGAAGCAGACGCAGCGGGTGCTTGCTAAGCATACAAAAAGACACTTTCTGACCTGGAAACCTTTCATGCTGAAGGCTTCAGCTGTGTCATGTAAATGGAAGCTGTCGTGTCCACCAGCGTTTGGCTTCACACGTGACTGCACATGTCACCGCGTTTCCTCCAGTGCTCCTGTCGTTCCCCTAGGAGCCAGTAGGGGGGCCCGTCTACTTGTCTACCCAGGTGTTTTTTAACAAGCTGCTGATGCATTTTGTGGCGCTGCATGTCTGTTTCCGGTGCGACGGCTGTATTTCCCTTGGACGGCGGCGCAGTCGACCCCGCGCCAGCATCCAAGCCGGAGATGCCAGTCGGGAAAGCTGCTGCTCTGGTTAATCACGCGGCCCACTTGTGGCTCCGGAGTTTTGACAGCTTCCCCAGTATCCCCGATACTGGAAGCGACGGCTTTGCAGTTGGGATTCGACACCTCCCGCTCGCTCCCATTAGACGGCTTACTTGAAACACAGCGCGAGGCGCTCATTTGGCCCGCTGCAGCCACAACACCAACGATCGAAGCGAAATACGTGGCGGCAGCGGCACAAGAGCGGCAGCGGCGTCGCTGCACTTCGCTCCCGTTGCAGTCACAATACAGCAATGATGCAGGACACCCGGAGAGACGAGCGCGATACATACTACACAGCGCTCTCTGGCACACTCGCCTCCTGTCACACCACAGACTGCTAACAGCTCTGTCCTGTTGCATAACCCTGTTAGTGAAACACTCCAGCATCTGCAGCAGAACAAACACACTGCTGGACACGCTGCCGCAGCTTTCAAAGGCAATTTCAAGATTAACACCACGGGCTTTTGATACGCGGCACAGATACACACACACACACACACACACACACACAAACACACACAGATACACACACGCACTGAACATATTACAGCTTGCTATTAAGACAGAAAAAAATACACAAAACAAACGACATAAGCTGATCAAATAGAAGCTCAAGTGAAAGACTCAATAATAGCAGATGAAAAATGATGTTTTTCGATATGATGTCACAAATCTTAAGGAAAATATGAGTCACTCTCCATAATGTGAGTCATATATTCGGTTTTATGGGTAACACAACTTGCTAATAATATTTTCTCGTGTCTTCTTCATTTTAAATCTGATCCTAACCAAATAAACAGAAGATTGAGGCATAAACAATCAGGTGTGTTTGTGCAAGAAACAACACTGAGGAACACTTTGGTGACACAAGCTTGTCAGTTAAGGGACAACTGTCAACAGGAACCATAAAGGTTCCTTGGACTGGATCCAAAACCAGAAGGTCTCGGGGTTGAAGCCCTTTCGTTCGGAGTTTCCGCGCTCTCTCTCTGCACCAGTGGCTTTTTCTTTTTAATTCGCTTTCCTGCCTCAGCTCAAAAAACATGCATACGAGGTCAACTGGCAAGTCCAACGTGTCCGCGCTCGTCCGGTGATGGACCGGCGGCCTGTGTGCCGCCTCGCCCTGCGGGCGAAGCGGTCCGCGCGTGGGTGCGTTCGAGGGTGGATGGCGACCAGGTGGATCTCGTTTTCGCGGCGAGGCGGACGCTCAGGTGCGAGCCAGCTGTGTGGCGTCCGTCCAGACTGGTGGACGTCAGCGCCTCATGGATTTCCTGTCCCGGTCACGCGCTTCAGAGGGAGCGCAAAGCTTGGCGGCACCGCGAGGCTTTTTGTCAAACTGCGTGTATTGGATGTATGTTGGCAAGCTTCACTGAAGGGGCAAAAAAAAAAAAACTTCCTCGAGGGCCGGCGACCCTCCTGGAAGTGGACATTCGTATTTAGCTCGTGAATTAAATGAATTAAATATAAATGCAAAAATGATGAGACGCAGAATGAGTGGAGCCCCCTAATGGAAGCAGCATGACTGCGAAAGGAACTTAATATGTCTCCTTGAAACAAGACGCTTGTGTGTCCTTGTGTCTCTATCAAACCTGGATGTGTCCATGTTGTTGCATGTAAACGTGTCCTGTGGGTTTGTGACCGTGTCTGTGTGTGTGTGTGTGAGTGTGTGTGTGCTTGTGCGCGTGTGTGTGCGTGCGCGTGATTGATGTCCCTCCCATGGCGCCGAGCAGAGTGTGTGTCAGTCCCAGGTGGTGTGTGAGCGCTCGTAAACACTCCCTGTGATTGAGAGCCCGTGATGCCTGTTTGACAGGCGGCCTTGTGCTGCCAACGGAGAGCGCCGCATCGCCATAGTTACGCGGTGTCATGTGGCCACAGACGCATGGCAATGCCACCAAGAAGGACAAGGAGAGCGGCCACAAATAGAAGGTGGAACGGCTGCATTAATTAGTTAATGACAAGACGGGTTTTTTTCTTTTTTTTTTTCGGGGTGAGGCAGTGGAAGAAAAAAAAAAGGACCTGAAACTGAAATGAAGCAGCTTTTAATCCTTATTGATCCAGTACTGTTATTCCATCAGTGTGTTTCAGAGGAAAATAAAACACAGGACGTGATCTGAAGTGAAAAATGAACCACTTCCTTTACAGGATAGACAAATGATAAGAAAGACTCTTCAAAATAAAAGCACGTTTGCGAGGTCTGCTTGCGATTCTAAAGAGCGTCTCGTGTTCTGGTTTCCTCCCAAATTAGTGGTTCTAGTTTGGGGCACAACTGTGATCTATGGCGTCCTACGAGCCGGGGGGGTGGGGTGGGGTCCAGTCCAGGACCCCTGATTGCAACCAGGCGGTCTGAACACAATCGGTCAGAATAAACCAGCTCCTAACGCGGCGAGACGATTGTTTATGGATGTTCTGTTTTGTACATCTGTGGCTCCCTGCACGACAACAGCTGGCTGAATGTACACTGAAAAAAAACAACAATCAGCTGTCATTTCTCTTCTTCCTCTCAACATGTTGGAAACAGCATTTGGCAGTTTTGAGGGGGTGAAAGTCCTGCCGCCACTTCACCAGTCATACCTGCTTTCTACCTGTTTCTCAGAACATATATGACTTTGCACGACACAATAATATAACGTCACGACGGAGCAGAAAGCATGAATAAACCAAAGAAGTCATTCATTCCAGGTTACCTGAATTTAAGGGGCTATTAAATCGTTCATTATCCGACCCCGCGATGGGGTCATAAAATCATGGCCTGCCGGCTCACAACTTTGACTTTCAACTGTTTGTTTGTTTTTTATAAAAAAAAAACAGACTAATTTCTTTTAATTAACGTTGCGCTAAATGAAAACTCAAAGGCCTGAAAGTGTGAAAATAAACAGTTAACCTTGAGGAAAAAAAGTCCAAAACCGAATGAAACCCGATCAGAAGGAGAAGCAGGACCCCTCGTACCCTTCGCAGCTTTTCATCCCCTCCGAGGAGAGAATGAAAGCCCCCCCCCCCCCCACCCAAAAACACACACATACACACACCCATAACACAGAAGAGCCAGCATTTTGTCAATCCAGGGAGTCATTAAACGCGGGGAGGTTTGGAAAGGTTCAGCGGGTTCAGATGGCCGCGATAACAACGCGATCCTGAGTGTGATAGAAGCCCCCAAAACTGAGCGGCGGCGCAAACACATGCGCGCGCTGCACTTCCAGACACTCACACCTCATTCCCAGAAACATATCTCCTGTCACCCGCGCCTCGCCCGCTTTCAAGCCCGCCGTGATGGAGATTAATAGCCGCGTTTAGAGCCCGCTGAGCTCCACCTGTCAGGGATGAAAGGGGAGGGGGGGTGGGGGGGGGGCGGCGGGGCCCCCCAGGGCCAGCGCCGGCCTGTGCCTACCAGCCAGCCGCTGTCCCGGGGCAAGATTCATCACGGAAGGCCGGCGACAGGCCGGGATCTCGGGGGCCAGCTTCCGCAGCTGGACCACCGGCGCGGCGGCCATCCGTCCAGGGTGACAGGCTCGCCGAGCCCATCCGACCGCAGCGGGCTTGATGGCTGCTGGACGGTGGAGAGCAGGGGGGGGGTCCGTGGGGGGAGTGGGGGTAGACAGGGGGGGGGGGACGTGCAAGCTGGAGCTGTCGCTATCACGAATACATATTGTTTTATGCTGGATGTTGTTTGACCAGGCGAGACCGAAGGGGGACGCGGGATGTTTTTGCTTCTTTTGTTGTTCAATTGTTGGACATCTTAAAACATGCACCGTTCAACACTCTTATTCCGTTGTTAGTTTGATGCGATGACAAAATTTCACCCGTAAATATAAAAAAAAAAATGTCACTCTGATGTCGTAACGCGCCGAAAATAAGAAACACTCCGGCGTGAGCGGCACTTTTCACAAGCTATTCGATTCAATAGCTATTTTAAAGGTGCCGTATTTATGTAACGTGCGTTTTTTGGACAGCGGAGGGAAAAGAAAAAAACAAAAAAAAACAACAAGATTTCAGATTTGTTGTTTTTTGTTGGGGTTTTTTTTGTTGTTGTTGCTCTGATGTTTTTGTTGAGAAGAGTTTCCGGGAGCTGGGCGGCTGCGGCGCGTTGACGGCTCCAGCTTGACAGCTGCCTTGACCTGTCAGTCACTTCTATTACAGTATCAACAACAGCACGCCCACAGAGCGCCGCTGGATGCTGACTGTTTGCAAGCCTCCGTGCAGAGGCAGAACAATGGCTGCCGTTTCCTTCCCCGGCACTCCTCCGTCAGACAGCGGGACTGGCACCTAACGCGTTGTGTTCGCGTTTGGGGGTTTTTTTGTTGTTTTTTTTTGAAACAGCTCGACCCTTTTGGCACCTCTACAACCTCACGGTGTCATCGAAACGGCTACTTTGTGGCATATCGGAAAGATTTGCATTTTTGAAACAAAAACTGACATCGTTCTTTATACGGACGGGAACCAACAGGCGGACCACCCGGGAGGAGGAAGCTGGCTTCCAAATTGTAAAGATTCTGAAGGATAAAAAACAAGAAAACAAAAAACTGGATCCTAAACGTCAACAACCTGCTGCGTACACTTACCCCCCCCCCCCGCCCACGTGACCACTGGACACTCTCAGACCGCTGGAGTTTCTTACCTCCTGAGGTCAGAGCATGTTTAAGAAACAGTGCCTTGTAATGACGAGGTCAACGACGAGAGACGGAATGAACCTGGTTAACTGCCATTTGTTCGCTTGTGTCACTTTTACACGTATCCAGCAAAAGTTGATTTATCTTCCAATCACATGATCCAACAAATATCGAACGGCAGGTCTTGTAAGCACCAGCCGTGTGCTTTTGTTTGTGTGCGTTTGACGATTGAATCACACGCAATTCCCCAGTTGCCGCCCCCACCGACAATGGACGGCCTGACCGACGCTTGATACCAAAGGTCACCAGGCCTTTTTTTCTCTTTGCCCCCCTGCTCAGATTACATCAGGTAATCAGATTACTTGAAGCAATCAGATTACACGTCGGCTCCCCACTGACATACTTTTCCACTGGAGCTTTCGATGAGAGTCGTCGTCTTGCTTTTATTATCCCCCCCCCCCTTTTCCTTCGCACCATGACGGATTACATTTGGTAATCTGATTCCTTGTAATGAGTTACTCCCTCAGCCTATCATTAACCGGAGGCCCAGATAAAGAGGCAGCGGGCTCTGATGATCGCCACGGCGACGCTGACGGAGCTGTTGGCTATTAGCATAATTAATGTCATCGCCGTAATGCACTGGGGTTCTGAGACAGCCCGCTTCAAACACACGCAAACGCACACACGCGCACGCACACACACACGCACGCCCCGATTGCACCACACCACGGAAGCGCGATCGGCTCCGCGATAAAAAGACCGGGAAGCGCGGCGGCGTGACAGCGTGACGCGCGATCGTACCTGTTTTGTAACGCGAGCGTGTCACGCCGCGAACAAATCGGAGACAAGCACTCGCGAGCATCCGCAGTTTATGCACCGCGTCTCCCGAGCGTTCAAATAACATCATACAGTGTGACGTGTTGTGTTAAAAGCCGGGGCAGGATAGGTTAGATAGAACGTGGGCCTGTGTGTTAAAGATAGCACAGGATGCCTGAGGGGGTGTGACAGCAAACCAGGGCTGCCTGCTCTTTCTCTCTCGCTCTCTCTTGCCCCCCCCCTTCGCCGCCTTCCCTCTCCTTTTCTCTCTCTCTCTCTCTCTCTCTTCCTCAACACCTCCCGACTCCTCTCTTCCTCCCTCTCGCTCTCCTCCGCGCAGCGATAAAGCAACAGTCGCTGTGAGGGCGAAGCAGGCAGCGCGCGCGCGCGCGCGCCGGATCCCTCTCTCAGATCCCTTCCCTTGCTCTTAACCATTTCGAAAAATCTCCGGTGCCAAGGACACCGAGCGAAGCTTCGAGTGTGAAAAGTAAAGCCACTTAGCGCGGGGGGGGGCAATGAGCGCGTCACGTGGAGCGAGTTGGCGTGGCCGCGTTTTTCCACGAGCGTGCCGGTGATTTTTGACACAATTTCGAGATTCCAGCCAAGATTGTGTTTTCTTCTTTTGTATCTTGTTGGGTTTTTTTTTAATTCGCGCGTGTTGCGTCTGGAATAAACGCTCCAAGCGCTCGCCCGCGGCCCGGTGTCGCAGGAGCTCGCGAAAACTTTTCAATTTTTTCGCCGACCCGTTTCCCGGTTACGTAACGCGGACACATGGCTGATCACTGGGAGCTTTTTTAATCGCACCTGCGCGGAAACGAGGCGATTTTCCAAAAAAAAGAGGAGCGACGCGAAACAAGTTGCTCTCTGCTTCTGTGCTATCAGTGAAAAGAGCGTAAATGCGGCGGAGCTAGAAAAAAAAACAAACAACAAAAAAACAAAAAACACCATTAAGTGTCCAACAGGAGCCCACCACGGTTCTGTTTGAAGGAGTCATCGTGGTCCACGAATGAGCCTGACGCTCAGCTGCCGTTCCCCTTTCTCACAGCTATTTTGCAAAGCCGACATTAGCGTCTACGGTGTTAGCCTCCACGCTAGCCATGTTAGATCTTTGTTCGGATCTCCCGATTCAAGTGGGCTTTTAACTTCACTCCTACAGGTACAAAAGTCATGTTTTGCCTCTGTGTGAGCAAACCGCTTCCGTGGAAAATGGACTGTTTTTACCTCCCAACGCGTGGTTTCGAGCGAATGCGATTGGACACCAGCTTCATCATCGCGACATCTGCTGCTATACAGGGACTTCAGGTTACAAGTACCTTCAGTATCTGTCATTATAGATGTGTTTCTGACATACATGCGGGACTAAGCCCTCATGTTTGTAAGAACAAGTCCCTCATGCAGTTTTGGCAGCCTAACGAGAGCAATCTTACGATGCTGAGCTCTCCTCTGAGGAATACTCTGCCACCTGCTGGTCAGACCTGGGTGTCAGCGTTGCAATGGGACCCATACGCCCACTGAAACAGCGTGACCCCGAAACGCACAAATAAGGTGACGCAGACAAGCCAAAAGACGAGTGAGACGTCCATGTTTGGCAACAAGACTCAACTTCTCTTTATCTTCAACTAGTCCGTTGGGTATCGTTCTGAATCCCTCCTTTGGGTGCTGTATTTTCCAGCTTTTTTAAAAAAATTTTGTTGTGTTTATGACAGTTTGTTGACGAGTGTGATGAGTTTGGGTGATCTCCAATCAAATGTCCATCACTTGGGTGTTTTACATCCCATTTTGGTGGCGTGAAGTCTTTCAGCGGGGAAACGTGACGACTCAGTTTTGCCCCTTCAGATGTTTTAAGCCCCCTGGTAATAAAACACAGACCAGATTTACTGTTTCCAACCTGCATAACTGTATAAACCAAGAACAAATGTGTATACATGACTGAATTTTCAGTTTGAGACAGTAAGTTTAAAAAAAAAAAACCCAAAAAAACCCCTGCATGTTATTTCCTAACCTACGTTTTTCTTTTTCCTCAAAAGGTCAACACAAGACCTGACCTTTTCACCCGGCATGTGCTGAAATGTAAAAATCAATTCGGAGGGTAATGGAGACAAATACTGGCAGGCAGGATGTCGCGTCCAGTTGTGTTGCAACACTGCACCATCCCAGCAACCCGCTTGGTACTTGATGACATAAAGACGCACGTGAACTGGTTCAAATAAGTCTCTACGTGTAGGGTTTTGTTCCAGTGACCCGTCGTGAGCTTTTATGGACACTGCGACGAGCTTAACGGAAAAAAGGCCAAAGCGAATCGTTAAATTTGGATACGATTTATGCATCTCGATGTCGAATCCATCGGGAAGCAACGTTTTGTCCTATCTGACGCCTCAGCTCCACCTGCCACATGACAGGGCGCGATCCGCTCGCGGCACCCGCGCGAACCTGAAAGGACGGGATCCAAGAATAGTTTAACCTGCTATGAACTGATAGGAAAAGGAGAGAAAACATTAGCTAACAGCTTTCGCTTGGGGAAAAAAAAAAAAAACCCAAAAAAACAGTGTGAAACCTTGAAATCGTGTCAGAGTTTACCGCGCGAGAGCTGAGTTTGATAAACGCTAATTAACGGGGAACGGGGGGCCCAAACAATACCAACCTTAAAAAAACAAACAAAAAAAACCCCAACTGCTTTTACAAGCCACAATTTGGTTTGATTTACACGCGTTGGTGGGACATTTTTCTGCTGGTCTGTTGCTCGTCTGCGTCTTTCACCAGCATTTCCTCCGTTTCGGGCTGACGGCTCTTCCGCTCGACATGCAAGCATGGCTTCAGGACTCCCGATGAACCGAGGCGACAGGCTCATTATAGTTTGTCTTATAATAGCTCCTAATGAGGCCTGGCGAGGATGAAGGCCAAGGTGTGTGTGTGCGCGCGCGCGCGTGTGTGTGTGGTAGTATCATCAGGCTGCGCGGCCCCCACCGATGGGACAAAGTGAGGTCACCAAGAGGGGGGTGGGGGAGTCACGTCACGGTGTCAACACAAGCTCACACGCACACGCACACACACACACACACGCGCACACACACACACACACACACACACACACACACACACACACACACACACACACAC
>JASSRZ010000074.1:1337436-1357644 GCA_032164315.1 Malacoctenus gilli
CCCCCCCCCCCCCCCCCCCCCCCCCCCCCCCCCCCCCCCCCCCCCCCCCCCCCCCCCCCCTCCATCCATCCATCCCCCATCCCTCAGCTCCTCCTGCTGTCATGATATCTACGTTTATAAGACGTTGGAGGGGAAAACACGTTGCCACGGCGACAATTAAGACATCACAAACAGATCAGAGCTTAAAAATAGACCCAATTAAGCCTTGATTAGCGTGAGCCAGCGGCGCTTATTAAAACGTCCGTCCGTGAGCCGCAGCGACGAGACGAACGCAGCGAGGAAAAACCTTCAAAATCGCCGATTTCTTTCCCTGCGCCACAACAACAGCTAAATATAGTCGCACAAGACAACAACTACACCTGATGTGGTGAAGCTGAAGGTAAACACAGGAGTGTGTGTGTGTGTGCGTGTGTGTGTGTGTGCTGCGGCTCGCCACAGGAGCGGAAATGCCAACACCTTAGCAGCGGAACGCCGCCGCGGCGCTGAGTGGAGCATCCATCACAAAGGTCAGCGGCTCTGACAGCCGCTGCACTTTAAAAGGTCTGCAGCGCTTCCGGTGGGGGAGGGGGAAGGGGGAGGAGCCTAAGTGGGCGGAGACTCTGATCAGGCGCTGCATTCAGGTGCACAAAGTTCATCGATGACATTGTGATGTTTTGAGCTGGAAAAATGACCACGTCATCACATCAACGAGTTAATTTTCAGCGGGATAGTCTTCGGGAAGCTGGACAGGCTTTTATTTTGTAGTATTTTCTTCGAAGAGCTCCCTGGGAGTTCGGTCGTGTTTTTCTGACTGATCGCCAGCGTCGCTGGAGCCGAACGGCAGCACGCCGCTCATTGAGCGGCGGCTCAGATTGACTCCTCGGCTTTCAGACGGCGGGCGATGAATACTAAAGCGCCGGCTGTTTGTCGTCCTGCTCTCCGAACGCCGTTTACATAAACATGAACGCCGGCGGGAACACTTTCCGTGAGGAGGCGACGGGCTGATTTGCGTTCGGCGTTCCTGGATCACTTCCCGCTGCAACGCCAAACAATTAACCGCCGGTTGTTAGTTGAGGCCACCTGTTGGACGCGTGGGCGTCGCCGGGTCACGTGACCACGGAACGGGTGCGAAGGGGGTTTGTGCGGTCCGGACTTCCTGCTGAGGATCGCGGCGTGCTCCTCCGGCACTCGCCGCCGCCGCCGCCATTCCGAGCCAATTTGGCGGAGACTCGTGCCGCGGCATGCTGATGGGGAATACTTTAATGACAGCGTCCTGACGGGTTTTACTCCAGCACCTCCTCCTCCTCCTCCTCCTCCTCCTCCTCCTCCTCCTCCTCCTCCTGCCTTTGCGAGGCTTAAGAGGAGCGAGGAAGGCTTCTCCTCCGGGCTCAGTGACTCACACAGACTTAATCAATCCAGCGATTCACACGCACAACATCCAATTCAGCTCGACTTTTAAGCTCCGCTGACCTTTTCCCGTCTTATCCGGCTCTCGTGTGTGAAGCGGCCGTCAATCGTTCTCGCCGAAGGGGGAAAAAACGAGCGGAAACGCAGATTTTCATGCTCGATATCGAACAGTTTCCACCAATTTACATAAACACGTCGCAGCTTAACACGTCGAACCCCAACGAGACCAAAATAACCTTAATCCACTGCAGCTGTTCACTTCATTAATGGAGATTCTTTCATCTCTGAATGATATGATGACTATTTTACTTAAAATTTATTTTATTTCTGAGGAAAAGCAAATATTTTTTCGCCAAAATCAAGTTTATTCCAGGGAACGCTGTTTTTTAAAAATTATTTTTTAGGCATTTTTTCATTTTTTTATTATTAGTTAAAAAAAAACAAACTAATAATAAATATAAATTTTAACTACTTACAGAAAATATTTTTAAACCATATCTTTCCTGTTTTTTTAACTACCAAAATAATAGTTTGTTTTTTTTTAAATTGTGCGAACTTCTTTCTGTTCCAGCTGGTTTGTTTATTCAGCCTCATGTTATTTGTTGGCACTCACGTTAAGTTGCTGTGGCAAACAAAACAACTTTGGCACAAAAGGAGCAAAATACTCACCAATATCTGTGTCATCACAGCAGTTATTTAGTCTGTGCTGATTAAAAACTCAAACTTTCGGTGCTAAAAAACAATGAAACTAATGACAGATGTTGACGTGAGAAATTATTCGTATTGTCTCAACACAAAACTGACGAACATCATTAAGATTTCATCGCTTCAAAAGACGAACTGAGCTCCACGTTGCGTAATTAGGCCGATTTATCCTCGTTAATTCTGCCAGATATTACACTGCGAATCGGGTTCTTTAACTGCCCATCCGCGCGCGTCCGCCGCACCGACGGCCAGTGTTTCGTCCCCACTGAGTCGTTCTGAGGAGACGTTTGGCGGCGGGAAATCGCGCTCAGACGCAGCGGGAAACGCGAGGAGCTGGCGGGAAGATTCAGGCCCTCGAAAACGACCACAAGCGTCTTCGTTCATCTGATGGAAACCATCAAACTTGTTAATTTCCTCCACGTTTATCTATTCGATGTCCTGTCAGTATCTCCTGCTGACAAACCGATGTTAAAATAAGCTGTTAACCAGTTATAGAACCAGAGGAAAAAACTAAAAAAAAAAAAACCCACAAAATGCAACAGAAAAGACAAGAAAACAAGTTCGGATAAACAAAGACGAAACAAAAGTTTAGGAAGCAAACTAAAAAAGCTTTTTAACCAAAAAAATGTTCAATAAAAAGTACCACAAAAATCAAATAACGACAATAAAACTACACGCAAACCAAACAAGCAAAGTGACTCAAAAAGACACAAAGAAATGAACCAAAACTACTGAAAAATGAGGAAAAAGCGGCAAAAAATGGGGAAAAAAATGAAAATGTGCAAAACTGGAAACCTTGAACACGTCATCATAAATTCATAATCGCAAACAACCAGATTACGTCAATAAAATAGTGTTTTATGTCCCCAATCTGTGACTTTGTGTCAATAATCTGAAGTTCCTCCGTTCGCGTCTGGTCCACTCGGTCCTCACTGTGGCGGAGCTCCGCGGCCGTTCGCTCGCATCTCGGGATGTTTCCTTCCGACCTCCATCCATGAACCGCGGCAGGACCGAACGCTCCAACTTACCCCGGAGCTGCGCACTCCCCGCGCCGCCGATCTCCCTCTGCTGCCGGGGGGGGGGGGGGACTCAGCGGCGGACCGCCGCCGGAGGAAGTGCCGCCGCGCTCGGTGTGTTCCCGGCCGGGACGCCGCCGACTCGCATCCTCCGCGGCTGCCGCAGCTTCGGCGACTTCTCGGCGAGACTCTGCCCGACTTTCCGCTCCGGCGCGACGGGCTGATGCGTCCGGAGTGTCACCGCAGCAGAGCCGGTGGCTCCGTCTCTCGCCTGTAACTAGGTAACAGCTCTGCTGCTGCTGCTGCCAAGAGGGAGGCGCGCGTGCGTGCGTGCGTGCGTACGTACGTACGTGTGTGCGTGCGTGTGTGTGTGTGTGTGTTGGGCACAGGTGCTTCTCTGTACCTGGACCAACAAATCCTGCAGAGTGCAAACAAAAGAAAACACTTCATAAAACCAGAACGGTGTTTTTCTTTCTGGACGTCGTGCAGCGGCGAGCGCCGGCGCCTCACAGCGGGAGGGTTCCCGGTTCGATGCCGGGCGGCAGGTGGAAAGTCAGAACCTTTTAAGGTGCTTTTCAAGGTTAATTTTAGAGCAGTTCTCCTTTTTGAACATGGTGCAGAAGTGGTTGGGCGCTCTGCATGTTCTCCCTGAGCAGCGCCGCGTTTTCCTGGCTCGCCGACTCTTCCCGGCAAATCAGTCGCTCATCCGTGAGACGCGGCTTCTGTGGCGGTCCCGCGGTTTCTCCGCGGGGACCCCGGCGCGACCTACTTTTTAGGCAGCGCCGGGGCAGGTTTCGCTCCATCCGGCGGTTTCAAAGGTTCCCGCAAGCGTGTCGCTCCGACACGACGCGGGAAGCGGGAAGAGCAACAAAGAGCGCGAAGAAGAAAGAGGCCGCAGCTCGGAGCGACAAAGACGCTTTAAAAACACCTGAAAAGTCCCGAACACCTGCAGTTGTACTGGAAAGCGTCTTTGTAGGAGGGTTTTAAAGGACCTGGAAGGACAGTGGGGGGGTTTAAGCATAGGTTGGGGGTTCAGGAGCCCCCCCTGCCGGATCTCCGCCCCTGCTCCTCTAATCTCCTCCTGCTACATTTCTTTCCTCCTCTGCCGGTTTCCTCTTGAGCGTCTGACAGAGGAAGCAATAAAAAAGCAATAAAAACGTCACATTTGGTGTCAAATCTTCCGACGATCGGGGTGAAAAATCGGAGACGAGCGTTTTTATTGGAGTTTTCTCTGGAAATTGGGTTTTTTTTTTTGTCTTCGCGGCGTGTCGGAGCGTCTCCGTTGTTTCCCGCCGCGCTCCCTCTGTGACGTGAAGGATTTTCTCCCGCCGAGCGGCGGCGGTGGCGGCGGCCTTCAGCCGCGCGAACGTGCCCGTGACAGCAGGGACGAAGGGGCCCCATCTGCTGCGAGCGCGGCCGGCTCGCGTACAGTTCATGTTACACGAAGGCGGCGAGAACGAGGCGCCGCAAAGACGCGTAACCTCTGCGGAGCGAGTGGGCGGACGAGCCCGAGCGTACACGCTGAAACTTCTCTCCGTTTATTTCTTCTTCTCTCACAAAGAAGAAGGAGAAAAAAAAAAGCGACAAAGTGAGAGTTTTTATGCTGAAGGTTTCACGTTCTCGTCACACCTTTTGTTCCCGACAAGGTCGCGTCTTTTTCTCCTCAGAGAAGCGTTACACAATCGGACGAGTCCGCCTCGGGGTTTTTTTGATAGTGATGAAAGAAAACCTCGATTTAAACCCAAAAGAAAGAAAGATTTTAGTTTGAAACGTTTCTTTTTTTTTGGTCGATAGATTTTGCCCTCGAACCAGCGGCCAGGAATCGGTTCAGTTTGCGGAGCGTCCACAAGAAAACCTCCTCGGCAATGCGTCCGGAACACAGCGTCTCTGCTTTCCAGCCACAAACGTGGTTTTTCTTTCTGTTTTTAATGACAAGATCGGAGCACAAACACCGGACTGCGTATCGCGTCGCGTATCACGTTTGCGTTCCCGGCTGAGGCTTCAGAAAACGCCGCCGCCGCCGCCGCCGCCGCTCGCTGCCTCCGCCAGGTAAGACCGAGGGTCGTGCGTGTGCAGCTATTCGCCGAGGCGGATCACACGGCTCCTCTGGCGCCTCCTCCTCATCCGGTAGTTTACCGCGGCCGTGCCGGGCGGAGCGCCTCTGGGAACAAACTCCTACAGCAGCGGAAAGGTCAGCGGCGCTGCCCACGTCTTTCCTGCCTGCTCGCCGCCGCCGCCGCCGTCGCGAATAGCCAGACCAGAAGGAAACAAAAAGAAAAATCCAGACTGTCGAGTTCGTTAGTGGACGTTTTTTCACAGAGGGGGGGGGGGGTTGAGGAGGCAGAAACTGGCAGGCGGGGAATCACCCGCCGACTTCGTGCGTTCGCCAGCGAGCGCCGACGCGTGATTGGTCCCGCGGCGCAGCGGGAGAACAATTTAACAGATGGTTAAACAGCCAACAGACGACGGCGTTGAGTCAGATGTGAGCGGCGAGGTGTGGGTGACCGGCGGCGAGGACCGACGTCAGACGGTCGCACTCGACGGCAAACAGAAGGAGGAACGAACGCGCAACGACAAAAAAACTGCCTCTTAAAGCCGCAGTCGCACTGATTCGGTTTCACTGCCTGCTTCTTTCAGTTCGTTAGAGCCAATTATCAACCTGAAAGTTTTGGGTTTACTCGCAGTATTGTAGTTCTGTGAGTACAAGATGAAGCGTCTCAGCTCGCGTTGATTGTTGATGCTTACCGAAGCTGACTGAGGCTCTTAGTTACAGCTTGTAAACGTCTTTTATTTGCGTTTTTTTTTCTTTCTGTCACATTTCTGAGTTGATGTTTGTAGCTTTTTTTCACCCGCTTGTAGCGAGCTGTAGATTCTACTTGTGAAAGGTGTCATAGAAACATTATCTTCATCGTTATTTATCAGGAAACACCTGGAAGCGAAAGAATTCAGTTCGATTTACAGCTTTAATATTCGAGTTGATGCTCGTTCACCTTCAGGCTTCGATGGTCTTCTGGAGGAAAACAAATTATCTCTCTTTATTTTTTACATTATAAATGTTATTATACACGTTTCCACTATTCAACAACACATTCATAAGTTTCCACTATTGATCTATTCAGGCATAAGCACAACTGAAACACGACACAACACACACACGTAGCAGAGTACCTTCAGAGACGGGTGCCCGTCTTAGAGGCGGAGCCAGAGCAACAACGAAACTCACGGCGGAAGAAGACCCGGCGCTCGACTTGCGACGAGTCATGCGGCGCCCGGCACCGGTTGTATTTCTTCCGGTTGTAAGCCGAATTTTGCAGATCTGCTACCTTTGGTTCTAGAATTTCAGTTCTCGTTTTATTGACGTCCGTTTGCTCGGACGATTCCCCAACAAGAAAGAACCGCGAGGGGGAAAAAAAACACGTGGTCCACGAAGCAGCTCTGCACGCCGGGGCCTTTGGTTCCCAACGAGCCAGAGTCCGCAAATGTTTCCCTTACAAACCACACGTCGACTTTTCTTTCTGTCACTTTCCATTCGTTCTTTTACTGAACGTCGTTTGTGAGAGAAGAACAGCAAACTTGAAAACTGGAGATGGTCTAAATCAGGAGTGGGCAAACTTTTGGACTTGCGGGCCAGAATGGGTTGTAAAATTTGACCGAGGGGCCTCAGAGGAGCATTTCGATGTAATTGATCAAAGGTGGGGATTGAAATGTGTGAAAAAAAGACACAATTCAAGGTGCAGATTGAAAGAAATCAACGTTTTGTGGAAAAAGACCAATGGAATCGCTTCAGAAAACATCGAAAGAAAGGGGTCTTTCAATTGAGAGCGATGTGCAGCGTGTTAATTAAGCGACTGTGCTATAATTAAGCGTAAATTTATTTCAAAACTCACATTTCAGCGGAAACCGTGTTGTTGTTGTTCTCCCTTTTTTGCCTGGAGTTCGTTTCGTCGTGGCCGTTCTCAAAATGGATCTGAGGTGTTGCTCGGTTAACCGGGCTTTGTTGACGTTCATGACGCCGAAAGTCTGCTCGCTCACGTAGGCGGAGCCAAACAACGGCGGCATCTTCGGTGCCGTCCTTTGCCGTCCGTCGATCAGACTTCAGTGACAAAATATTGTGTCGTCCGCTCCTTTTTTAGCACTCGGTGTCCACTTTTCTTTCCTTTGGCCCGCTCATTTTTACCAAAGGGGGAGAAAGTTACACTCCGACTAAAGTCAACGTATCGAGACTAGTGCGCCATCTATCGGCGAAATGAGGGTATTGCAGGGGAAAGGGGAACGAATGAGGTTTTTACTAGAATTTGGACAAGTTCGGCGGGCCGGATTAAAAAGCCGAACGGGCCGTTAATGGCCCGGGGGCCGTAGTTTGCCCGTGTCTGCGCAAATGGTAACGAACTATCTATCAATCTTTAAGCCTTTAATCACAGTTGGCGCTTCTTTTGACGTTTTTCCTTCGTTTATTCCAGCAGTCGTGTTGATTCCAGCTCTCATTTAACCTTTCACTCTTAAGCAAATGTTTACTTTTGTACTTTTAATCGTTCTCCTACTTTGTCATTTCCTACATGAGGTGTTCTGTCAGTTCATGGACACACCAACAACTTCCGAGTCTCCGTTTCCTGTTCGACGCTCCAGAGCGGCCGTGACTCGTGTTATTAGAGCACAAGAGAACAGTCATGGCTGGAAACTAGCTAGTAAACATCAGGTTTGCTCGTCATCGTATCAAAGGGGTTTTTTTCCTCTTGTAAAATGAACGAAACTGCGCGAGCTGCCGCTCGAAATCCCTCCAAAAAAAGCGACATATTGGGTGTCATTTTTTCCGGATAATGGATAACAAATCAGGTTTTGTTCAGCCACAAAGAAGTGCGAGTGACCCCCGAGGGGCTGATTGCGCTCGTCTGAATGAGCGCGAGCCTCCAAAAAAACAGGTTTTCATCTCAGGTCTGATGGAGCTGATTAGGGAGATTTTCTCTTTAATGACGGCAAAGCCGCGCCGAGACGGGCCTTGACCATCGCATGCGACCGGCTCGTCTTCGGCGGAGGTCGCCGAGGGCCAATTATCCCGCGCCGGCTCCGTTAATGGAGCCTTGACAGCGGGAGTACAAAAGGAAGCGAAAACACGAGTCCCTTTGACACCTCCCCTCCATGCGGACGACCTCCGAGGTCAAAGCGCCGCCGCCCGCCGGCGGGGAAAAAAAAACCGAGGGAGAAGTGCCGAGAGCTCGTCCCGCACGCAGCCCAGCGTAATTAATGCGCGGCGCCGGCTGTAAACACACTCCAAGACCGTTCAAAGCGCGCGGCGTCCGCCGAGGGCTGGCGGCGCCGCCGTAAACAAGATGCCGTCCAGCTTATTTGTGAGGCAATCATGAGAAAACCTTGCTGTTTTTTTTAAAGGCCGCCTTAATTATTGAAGAGGAGCCGCCGCGTTCGTGCGCGTCGAAGCGGGTCCGCGAGGATCGGATCGCGCCCAAAACTCCACGACGGCGCTTTCAAGCCAAAGATCTGCAGACTGACGGCTAAAAAAACGAGGCGCGTGGAGGGATTTAACGAACGGATACGCAGCCGCGGCTTCTCCGCGTTTTTCCTCGCTCAAGACATTTTCGAACCCTCGCCAAGGATCCAAAAAAAACCTGCCTCTCCAACGTGAAGAAGGAGTTCAAAGTCGGGCGCGGCGCCGAGCAGGTGACGCGCCGCGAAAAGGAGAGCACTTATCTCAATCAGGGCGACAGCTGGCGATAAAAACGGCGGCGGTGGCGGCGGCGGCGCTCACGGAGATAAACACTCCAAACAAGCCGCGGGCGCACCTGAGCGCGCACAGCGTCGCATACGAATGACCCGAAAGCTCCCGAGGTTGGTGCCGCGTTGCCATGACGGCCCGGCCCGCCAACGGCGACGATTAGTCGCGACGGAGGTCCGCGGAAAGATCGGGAGGAAGGAGGGAAAGTCGACGGGATCGAACCTCATCGATCGCTGGAACTCGGAAGTTTTGAGATCGATTGTACTTGTAAATCACCTCGATGTCGATTTCGTGGTAATAATTTGAAACGGAGTCGTTTTACGCTGTTTTATTTACTTCGAGTTGGATCTGAATTTGCGTGTGATAAACTGCTGTTTACGTAAACATTCCGATGTTTTTACCGTCAGTTATTTGTGGTGTCTGCTCAAGTAGCGTTTGATTTCCGCTTTCACTCGAGTGTTGTTGTATGAAAGTACTACAGTACAGTTCTTGATACTGTAGCAGCCTGTGATGTTGACACGGGAGAGTCTCCGTCCTTGTAGTACTTGAGGCTGAGCGGCGCTCCGATTTCCAGCCGCCTCCCTCTCAGCGTGACGGCGCCTATTGTTCCTGCAGCTCCTGCGGCGGCGGCGGCGGCGACCCAACGCGCCGCCAAAACGCCTTGAAAAAACAAGGAGGCCTTCTGATTGGATGTCGGAACCTTCGGGAGGACGAGTGGCTCTGAGAGGAGCGTCGGACGGGTTCCGAGCAGGTACTGCGTTCGTGAGAGCCTGATGAAGAAAGGAGGAGGAGGAGGAGGAGGAGGGGGAGGGGGAGGGGCTTCATCTTCGACTCACTGGAGGGTCTTTCATCATCAAAGAGCAAACACTTTGTTTTGTTCTGTGACGACTGACAGGAATACATTTATCTAATGAAGGTTACCCAGCTTTGATCTGCGCTTGCGCGCGTGTGTGTGTGTGTGTGTTTGCTTGTATATTTGTGTGTGTGTGTGTTTGTGTGTTTGTTTTTGTGTATGTTTGTGTGTGTGTTTTTGTGTGTGTGTGTGTGTGTTTGTGTGTATGATTGTGTGTGTGTATGTTTGTGTGTCCATGTTTGTGTGTGTATGTTTGTGTGTGTGTATGTTTTTATGTGCTTGTGTGTGAGCATGTGTGCGTGCCTGTGAATGTGTGTGTGTGTATCTGTGTGTCTGTGTATGTTTTTGCGTACGAGTGTGTGTGTGTGTGTGTGCGTATGTGTGTGTGTATGTTTTTGTGTGTGTCTGTGTATTTGTATTTTTGTGTATGTGTATGTTTGCGTGTGTATGTTTTTGTGTATGTGTGTGTGCGTGCGTTTGTGCGTATGTGTGTGTGTATGTTTTTGTGTGTGTCTGTGTATGTGTATTTTTGTGTATGTGTATGTTTGCGTGTGTATGTTTTTGTGTATGTGTGTGTGCGTGCGTATGTGTGTGAGTGTGTATGTTTGTGTGTGTATGGTTGTGTGTGTGTATGTGTGTGTGTTTTTGTGTATGTTTGTGTGTGTGTATGTTTGTGTGTGTGTTTTGTGTACGTGTGTGTGCGTGAGTGCGTATGTGTGTGTTTTTGTGTATGTTTGTGTGTGTGTATGTTTTTGTGTGTGTATGTTTTTGTGTGTTGGTGTGCGTGCGTGCGTGGGTGCGTGTGTGTGTGTGTGAACCTGCTGAACTTTCGCCGCCCTTCGATCTCTCGCCTTCGACGCCGCAGATTAATCTGGACTCACGTTCACGGAGACTCAGTTCGGAAACAAAACGAAGACGCTGGTCTACGGCGACGCCGCTAGTCGCCACGAACTCCTCCAGCACGCGAGTGACAACCGAGAGCCCCGGTGGACAAACACCGCGACCGCAAAAACACACACAAAAACACGCTCCCAAACTAATTAAATACGACGCGAACTGACAGAAATGGAGTGCACGGAGACACCGGAGAGTCGGTCACAAAGAGACAAAAAGACCAACAAGAAAACGTCGCATTCAGATGCAAATGTTCAATGAGAAAAGAAACATTCAGGTGAAGGAAAAAAAAGCGACAAAACGGACACAACGAGTTGCAGACACACAAAAGATCGAATGGAAAGAGACCAAACGACCGACTCAAAGGACTCGCAGACGTAACGTTTCAGACTCATTAAAAGAACCAAAGGCGGGACGCGTGAATGAAGTACTTCAACAGTATTAAAGTGTAACGATGAAAGTATTCGGAGCACCTGAGCGAAGGTTCGTTTCTCCCGGTTTTGAAGGCGCCTCTGAAGAATCAGCCGCCGACTCTCCGGCGAAAGAGGCGCTCGTCAGCGGCTTTGTGAGGCGGCCGTGAGCCGCGCAAACGCGTCCTTTCTGTCCGCGCGCGGCGAAACCTTGGTTTCTGAGCCTCTCCAGCGCCGCGGTGAAAGGACGACTTTGAGTCACCGCCACCGCCTTTGGATTCGTCACCGAAGCCGCAATCGAACGGCGCCGTCCGGCGTGGAGTTTTCTTCTTCTTCTTCGATCAGCGGAGGAGGTCAAACGTGCGCTCGGCCTCGCCGCTTGGAACGTGCTATTTTTAAATCTCGCGACAGGACTCGTCAGAAGCCCCGCCCCCCCTCCCCCGACCCCGCCCGCCATAAATAAACCCGCGTTTTTTCACCGACGGTGTTCTAATCTGACAGCGCGGCATTGGCGTGATGAACACCCGGTTGCCGTGACAACACACCCTCACACGGAGGCTGAAGAACGCCGTCAAGCTTCCGAGCGCCGTCGCTTAATGGCGAGTCCAAACACGAAGGGGACTCTAAACGGCACAAATTGGAGAGGACGGCGCCGCCGTGATTTCCTTGATCAAGGTCAATTTGGCTCCTCCTTACCGCCGGCAAGAAAAAACAGACTTTTCAAGCTCACTGAAGAGGAAACTGTGTCTGTTTTACACATTTTGCGTTTCAGATTTGGCTTTTTTTCCGTGTTTCTGTCGTGGTTTCGCCCTTCCGAGGGTTTTTCTTTCTTCTCGGCGGTGACTCTGATCCGTCGAACTCGGTGCGTCTTCGGCAAACGGTTGCCGTTTCTCGATACCGAGTCCGCCGAGTGCGGACTCCCGAAATTCTGAAGCTCGGACTTGGATACTCGGAAACTTCCCGAGGACGGGAGTTCGCAGTACGGTTTTTCGGCAGCGTACTCGTGACGTCACTTCCTTGACTTCGCCGTCTGCCGCCGGTGATTATCCCAGAAATGTCTATTTATATAGAAAATATAAAAAAATAAAAATACATTTTTAATAATTTATTTTATAATTAATTTCTAAGATATTATAACTCTTATTTAACATTTTAAATTTTTTATTTTATTCAATAAATTATTACATTTTAAATAAAATAAAACAAACACCTTACTCGTTTTTTAAATTACTGCTTACAGTTGTGTGTTCGCTCCTCCGCCATCGCTGGTTGTAGTGAAATGCATTCTGGGATACATGGCTGTCCGAGTCCACACGAGTCACCATCCGACGCATCCTCGGTAAAATGGGCAGAACGAGTTCACATCCGGGTATCTGACCGGACTTGCCGAAATGCGAACTCGTGTATCGGAACAGGACTTGGGCTGGGACTGAAGTCCGCGAGAACCCAAGTACAGACAAGTACGTGGATTGACTATAAGACTGGAGGAAGGGGTGTGGCCAGGGGGCGGAGCTTCAGGGGGCTAAATTTTAATAACAATAAAATAATAACTACATAAAACAAACACCTTACTCGCTTTTTTTAAATTACTTACTTACTTACAGTTTTATGTTCGCTCCTCCGCCATAGCTGGTCGGAGTGAAATGCATTCTGGGATACATGGCTGTCCGAGTCCACACGAGTCACCATCCGATGCGTCCTCGGTAAAACGGGCGTGACGAGTTCACGTCCGGGTATCGAACCGGACTTGCCGAAATGCGAACTCGTGTATCGGAACAGGACTTGGGCAGCGACTGAAGTCCGCGAGAACGCAAGTACAGACAAGTACAAGTACTGAGAAACGACTACGACTCACTCGCCTTCTCACGGAAACACTCCACGAACTCTTTTAAAGGAAACACACTCTAAAAGTCGCTCACGAACCATCACAATAAAACTCCGAGGCAGTTTTACTCCTCTATTCATGACACGGAGCTCGACGGAAGAACCACTTGTGCAGTCGCTGGAGAGGCAGCGGATGGGGTCACTGTGACGGCCCATTTTGACACCACGTGACCCATGCCAAACCCCGTCACCATGACGACAAATTGAACCAACAAACGAGTGATCAAAACCCAAAATATTGATTATGGCTCCTACAACTTTCTACAAAGATAGCAAGTACTAAACTTAAGGAAATGTCCTCTTTGGGAATGTCTTGGTCAATTTTCGTAATCAAGTGACGCCATTATCGTCGCTCAGAGCTGATAGCTCGTAGCAGCCGTCACGCTGTGTCCTTGTTTTTAGGCCTCTCGGAGTAAATTCGTCGCGTTTTCCGTGTTTTGAATGAAACGGTCCAAAAGTTTCAGTCGTTAGGAGGAAATCAGCGGTTGTGGAGAAACGTCAAGTGGCAGCCGGCCGACACCGGGAGCTCCGTCGGTGCAAAACCACGGCGCTAAATTGCTGCGAGCTGCCCCCTCGTCAAATTAGTCCCGTCTCCCTCCGGCTGCCATTCAGCAGCACTGCTGGATGGGGAAACGCGGTAATCTTCCCGCTGCAGCTGCCGCTGTGATCCTGCTGTAATGGCGTCCATCATTGTCCTCTTTTGTCCGTAATTGAGCGCCGATTGTCCCCACGGGTCCTCGCGAAGGAGGACGCGAGCGAAGCGGCGGCGGGAAAACTGGCGGCGGATGGCGAAGAGGTCCGAGAGGTCGGCGGCGCCCCCATCGGGCGCATCAGCGCTGAGGACGGAACGTCCGCTCTTGGGCTGATCGATCAGACGCGCCGACAAGGGCCGAGAGTCCGTGTCGTCACGGCGCCTGTCAGTGGTCATAATCTTATGGCTCAATCATTTCCGGGGAATTTCCACCGAAACGAGTCACGTCACTCTCGGCTCGGTTGACAAATGCAGACGTGCGATTAAAATGCGATTAATGGCTGATTTTTCTCTCCTGAACTAAAAGTCGGTTGAAGAAGCTCCCGATTAATTAATCAAATTAATTTTTTAATCTGTTTAAAACACTGATTTGCGATTAAATGCGATTAATTATGGTTGCAAAGATCCTCAATAATGTCCGCTTGTCTGTTTTTAAGTATAATCCCTAAACAGAGTGAGGTAATTTAAAAAAAAACCTGTTGCTTCCTGTGTTTAATACTGACATGCGATTAAAAAGCAATTAATTGAGATTAATCGCTTGCAAAGACTCTGAATAAGCATCTTTATTGATATATTGATTTTGGTATTCATCACAATGAGTTAGCTTAAAGTCATTGCTTCTATGTGGGACACTGATGCTGGATTTTAATGATTAATTGTGAAGCTGATAATTAATTCGTTATTTTTTAACGGGAAAATGATTCATTCTTTCTTTGATGACTTTTAAAGTGGATTTGGGTTTTCTAAAATATCCAATCTGCGAAAAGTGAGTCAAACAAAGCCTTTTATTGTGCTTTTACACTGAAAGAGGCGTTCGCAGCAGCAGCAGCAGCTGCAGTTGGTGGTGGTGGCCGTGCTGCGGTCCACCAGGAGGGGGCGCCAGCGAGGCTTCCGGCAGCACGTTGTGGTTCGTCAGCAGCAGCGGGCCGCAGCGTCACCGTGCACTTCCTGTGCAGCTTCAGTCCCGCTGAACAGCAACACCTTCCTCATCATCTTCATCATGGCTCTGCGCAGGAAAGACAGCTTCCTCTGGGGGAAAGGTACGCTACTTCAGTTACTTTGATACTCAAGTACTTTCACGCTGTTTTAGGGGTCAACGTTTCTGTAAAAATACACGTTGAAAAACTTCCCACAGTACAGCTGCCTTTTCTGACAGAATTTGTGCTGCTGATGGAAATACTCATGTACAACACTGAGTACTCTTCTTGAAAAGGACTTGGAGTATTAATTACTTATTTCCCTGCATTTCATTGAATATTTGTTCAAAAACTCTGTAGTATAACTTTTTTTTGTCTCACATTTTATTGCGTTGTTTTGAAGTAAAAGTACTGTTGGTACAGTGACTTGTATTCAAATACTAGTATGTTCCTGACAAAACTGCTCAAAGTATTACTTTACTACTCATTATTTTGCATCGTCAATGAATACAAGGAGTTTTCTTTGCAGTTCTTCAAAGTATTTGGTACTTCTGACCTACACTGAGTGGCATGAACGATAAGTATGAGTTCCGTTGGGTATTTGGGCGTACAACTCGTAATATTTGATGTTGAAATAACTCCCGGAGAACACGTAGTACTCTTGGAGTACCTGAAAGTACCGGTTCCAGCTGTTTGCCACCTTTGGTTCAGCTGGAGGTCCGATGGTTTCTGCTCAGACTCGCTGCTGTGAAAGAGGAAGAGCGGCGGCTATTTTTAGCCCCCCCGCTGTGGTCCACTTCTTCGAAGGGTTTAGTTCCTCTGAGAGGTTCTTGAGGCAGATCGCAGTTCTTGCGTGTCTTCACCCCGACGTCTCACTTCCTGTCTCCCCCCCCTCCCAACAGTGGCGGCGGCGGCGGCGACGGGGCCCGGCGACGCCGTCAAGACTCACAAGTTCGAGCTGCTTGACGACATCCAGGTGCGTTGAGTGACGACCCCACGTGTCCCCCTTCAGAGCCGCTCTGGCGGCGGCGGCGGCGGCGGCGGCGGGCGGGTGATGTGATGTCAGAGCCGTATCAGTAACGGCGGCGCTCTGCTCCTGAACAGAAGCTGAGGTTGGAGATCGACCCGGCGACGGGGGCGGCGCTCAGCGCGGAGCTGAAGGAGCAGAAGTGAGTCAACGCCTCACCGGTGGTCTCCGACGGGCGCTCGGCGCCAACAGGGTCCTCAGGGGTCAGAAGAGTCCCGGCAGAGACCAGGACGGTCTGCCGACTCAAGTCTCGGGGGGGTCCCGGCAACACATCCATGGAGGAGGAATAGAACTTGAAAGAAATCAAAGAAATAGACACGTTTTTGGAAGCTTTTGGACGTTTTTAAGAGGAAACTCGACGTCCAACGTTCGTCCCGACCAGACCTGCGGCGGTCTCGGTCTCTCGAGCTTCGATCTCGTCCGTCTTCTGTCTTTTATTGGACCTTTAAGTTTCTTTATGTTTTGCTTGTTGAGTCTCGGTCTTGTTTTGAGTTTCAGCGTCCAACTGTCTCGTCTCTCAAACTCTTAATCTTGTCTTGGTCTCACTGGGACTTCTCGGAGTCTCCATTGGTTCAGTTTTGTCTCCGTCTTATTGTCTCGTCTTGGTCCGTTTCTCTGTTAGTTCCCATCTGAAGTTGATCCTTCGAACCGCTTCGGCCGCTTCCTTTGACGGATTCTTCCTCGGCGCTGACGCGTCACCGTGACAACAGCATAAATCATGCTGTGACATTCGGGTCGTTTCTTTTTTTGGAGGCCGTCCGACTCCATATTTGGAGTTCCTGTTTGTGGCTTCAGAACCGATCAAATTGAGTCAGCAGCAGATTTACGACACGCAAGTTCAACCACAAGCACTCACACCGAGAACGCCGCACGTCGGAGAAAAGGACTCAGAAAGTTTCGCCATTGAAGACCATCCTCGTCGATGTTTACTCGCCAACAAACAAACAAGAACTGCAGTCAACGAAAGTGTTGTTGATCCCAAACGTTTCTCTGTCGTTGCAGTAAAACTCTTTATCGGAGCCGAAAGTTCTTGCGAGGGAAAAAGAAATTCAACATGGATCCAAAAACCGTGAGTTCCCGTTTTCTTCATCAGTCAAAACATGACATCATCAGCTCGCGGCTCACTGATTGGTCAGAGAGCGACGTCGCCCGATGACTCGCGAGAACGAGGTTTTTTCGTCGCGGCGTTTCGTTGCGACTGAAACCGTGTAGAGTCGAGTGACGCTCGCGAGCGGCCTCGTCGGCGTGACGCGTCGCCGCACCCGAAACCGCATCGGAACTACGAGGACCTCTCGCCGAAGGGTTCTCCAAGTCCTTTCAGAGTAAAAGCTCTCCAGCTCTCTCGATGAAGTGCATCCGGTTGCTTTTACTCGAAGTTTAACCGTCGACTTGGAACGAGCCAAAGTTGTCGGTCGGCTCCCCAGAATACACGAGCGTCGCCATGCCGACGCGACTCCCAGAACAAGAGGATTTCTACTGTTAGAACCTCCTGAGTTGGTGAGGAACCAATCAGGATCCTCATCACTGACAAGAACCAACGTTGGCCTTCCGAAGGTGGTTCCTCTCTGGAACGTGAGACCGTTAGTCGGCGCGTGACTCAGACTTTGCACTTCGAATCGTCGAGATTCACACCCGTCAGTTTGTGTGAGAAGAAGAAGGACGGCGGCCGCCGTCCTTCGCCACATGGGTGGCGAAGCCTCGTGGCGTTCGCCCGCAGGTCTTTTTAATTTGAAAGGCTGCATAGACGGACTTTTATTCTTGCGGGGCTGCAGTCAGAATTCCGCCCTTTCACTCACTTCAGCTCCTCTGAACGCGAAGGTCAGCCGGCGAGCGAGGCGCCGAGATGAGATCCACTCTCGGAGGATGTGGACTCGAACTGTGCGAGCTCGTGTGTGTGTGTGTGTGTGTGTGTGTCTGTGTGTGTGTTCACAGACGCACAACTGTAGCCGAAGCGAGAATGAAAAAAAACCCACATCCTGTTTCCCCGAAGTGGGGCAGAGACGCCGCTTCGCTGCCGCCGCGACCCGCGTCTCTTCCAGCCCGTCGGTCTGAAAGCGCCGTCTCCTCTCGACCTGCGGCCCCGAAGTTTTTCAAAGAAATCCTCGAGTGTTATTGATTTTAAGAAGTACTCAGCGGGAGTGCGCGCCACAGAGCTTTTACTCTGAAAGGACTTGGAGAACCCTTCCAGATGAAACAGCGACTTCAGGCAGAAGCTGCTGAACAGTCCTCGGCTGATTAATGGCGAGACAGTCGAAAGAAGAGGGAAACTTACGCACGCACGCACGCACACACACACACACACACACACAGACACACACACGAGCTGCATCGAGCACATTGACAGTGGAAAACTTGGCGTTTTCTACTGAGTTATGGTGACTCATTCCACCATCTTGTGGTTCAAACTGGTATTGCAGCAGTGCGATTATGGGATTAGCTGTTAGCTTTCACTAATGTATTAATAACTAAGACACATTTGCTCTTTTTTATTTGTTCTAAGGTGTTTGAACAACAAAATACAAACAAACTGTTTATGTAGGACTTAACGGCGACTCACTACTGCCCCCTAATGCTCAATTCATCAGTTTTCGTGCATTAGCTTCGAAGATATTCGACTGAGACTCATCGTGAAGAAGTAAAAGCGTCTTTTAGCGCTGTGACTGAACGGAAACGTGAAGTTCACGCAGAACGCCGTCGCTCTGTGTCGCAGGGGATCCGGTACCTGGTTGAAAACCAGCTCCTGGAATGGGAGGCGGAGTCAGTGGCGGAGTTCCTGTACAAGGAGGAGGGGCTAAACAAGTCGGCCATCGGCAACTTCCTGGGAGAAAGGTAGCGTACTCGTGAGGGCGGAGGAACACTCGTCTTCGTCACACTTTGTTCCTCATTATTTCTCGCTGACGTATTTTCGCCAAAACTGGATAAAAAGCGGCGCCGCTGCTTTGCGAACTTCCTCTCGCACATCAGGCCGATGCATCAGTTCGTGCTCACGATTTCAAACGAAGTGACGCGGCGCCGCCGCCGCCGCCGCTTCAGCGATGTTATCACGTCTTCGTGTCGCTCTGTGACTCAGGGAGGAAATGCATCTGCGGACCCTGAAGGCGTTCGTCAGTCTGCACGAGTTTTCCGACCTGAATCTGGTGCAGGCGCTGAGGTTTGTGGCTCGCTTTCTCTTTCTCGATGGTTTCTCTGCGCGCCGCTCCGTCTTGACGCCGGCGCTGCACCTCTGCCGCCTTCCAGGCAGTTCCTGTGGAGCTTTCGTCTGCCGGGAGAAGCGCAGAAGATCGACAGGATGATGGAGGCGTTCGCGGCTCGCTACTGCGACTGCAACCTCGGCGTCTTCCAGTCCACAGGCACGACTCGGTCTCCCGCTGGGATCCTTTGAAGTCCCTCCTTGATCGCGACGTTCCTCGACGTCTCCCGGTCTTGTTTCCACGTTTTGCGTCGCCGAGGTGGCGACGTCAGCGGCGTTTCGACGAAACTCACCCGTGGTTGTCGTTGACAGACACCTGCTACATCCTGTCCTTCGCCATCATCATGCTCAACACCAGCCTCCACAACCCCAACGTCAAAGACAAGCCCGACCTGCAGCGCTTCGTCTCCATGAACAGAGGCATCAACAACGGCGAGGATCTGCCCCACGACCTCCTCACGGTGCGCTTTCTCGCCGCTGAAGCGTCCGCTGTCCAATTGAAAACCGTCTCCCTGACAACTGACTGGTACTTCTCTTGTACTTCCTTCAGAAACTCTACGCGAGTATTCGCAGCGAGCCGTTCAAAATCCCGGAGGACGACGGGAACGACCTCACGCTGACGTTCTTCAATCCGGACCGAGAAGGCTGGCTCCTCAAAATGGGTCAGACGACGCGACAAGACGCGACAAACAAAACACAACACAACACGACATGACAAAACACGAGAAAACAAAACATGACAAAACATGACAAAACAAAACACGACAAAGCAAAACACAACACGACAAAACATGACAAAACAAAACAAAACACGACAAAACACAACATGAAAAAACACTGCATGACTAAACACGAGAAAACAAAAGGCAATATGACAAAACAAAAAATGACAAAACATGACAAAACAAAACACGACAAAGCAAAACACAACACGACAAAACATGACAAAACAAAACAAAACACGACAAAACACAACATGACAAAACACGAGAAAACAAAACACAACATGACAAAACAAAACAACATGACAAATCACGACAAAACACATCATGACAAAACATGACAAAGCACAACAAACAAAACACAACAAGACTAAACATAACACAAAAGAATGCAACAAAACATGACACAACAAAGAAAACATCTCAAAAAACAACATGACAAAACACGGCACGACCAAACACAACACGACAAAACACAACACAAGAAAATACATCTCAAAACACAACAAAACATGACAAGACACGACACAACAAAACACAACATGACAAAACACGATTAAACACGACAGTAAAACAGCGTCAAATTGGTTCTGATGGTTGTTTGTGTTTTTGTGAAGGTGGTCGAGTCAAAACCTGGAAGAGGAGGTGGTTTATTTTGACGGACAGCTGCTTGTATTACTTTGAGTACACGACAGTGAGTTTTCTGAGCGTCCGTCCGTCCGTCC
>JASSRZ010000074.1:1362109-1373172 GCA_032164315.1 Malacoctenus gilli
ATATATGACTATCACTGTCATTCCTATTTGAAAATAGCTCCATGGCATTTATATTTCATCCAGTGTCACAAGTGTCACAAGTGTTTGTTTTACTGAAATATGCAATCAAATTTGATTCAAACTTCTTCCTGCTTTTTTACGGGAGGCCATGGAAACATTCCCCTCTCTGGTTTCTAAATTCAATGGATACAGTTACTTCTGACTGTACTTCTTTGACCAAAATGAAGCACTGAACATGTGGTTTGACCAAGAAAGGTTCATCTGCCGGGTCTGAACAGACCTGTAGCTCTGAGGTCTCATGAAAAGTTCTGTGTAGGACTCAGGAAAGGGCACTCAAAGGTGTTTCTTGTGGGAAAAAAACGGAGGTGTTATGTGTTTGTGTGTGTGTGTGCGTGTGACAGACAGTTTCTGTGGAGTTTCCGTCTGCCTGGAGAAGCTCAGAAGATCGACCGCATGATGGAGGCTTTTGCCACACGTTACTGTGACTGCAACACTCACGTGTTTCAATCCACCGGTCAGTAAATCGTTCAGTTTCCCATCGCTCTCCTCGTCACAGCAGCCCATCCTGCCGTGCGTTTGTCTCGAGATTTCTCTTTTCTGCGCACGCGACCCACTTTGCCCAAAAAAAAACCACTCACACTTCCTCCTTTCGCCCTCTGATGTGTGCGCCCTCTCTCTCTCTCTCGACACCAGACACGTGCTACATCCTGTCTTTTGCCATCATCATGTTGAACACCAGCCTCCACAACCCCAACGTCAAAGACAAGACCACCCTGGAGCGGTTCATCTCCATGAACAGGGGCATCAACAACGGCGAGGACCTGCCCAACGACCTGCTCTCGGTGAGAACGCCGCTCACGGCCAATCACGGCGTCTCACACTGGAATCAGGAAGCGTTCAGTCAAATAGAAACGAATGTCGACGTGTTGCAATCGGCTTGACACTGTTGAACCCCTCGCAACACCAGAAGCTGTACGAGAGCATTCGCAACGAGCCGTTCAAAATCCCAGAGGACGACGGCAACGACCTGACCCACACTTTCTTCAACCCGGACAGAGAAGGCTGGCTCCTCAAACTGGGTACGTCTGCACAAACGCGGCGCAGATACTCGAGGGTCCGCTCTGATTGGCTGTTTTCCGATCAACGCCCGATGAAAATGAAGCGAGAGCGTGAATGAAGACCTCGATGTCAGAACGAAGCCCAAGCGTTCTCCCTCCTCTCTGTGTTTCAGGAGGCCGAGTGAAGACGTGGAAGCGGCGGTGGTTCATCCTGACTGACAACTGCCTCTACTACTTCGAGTACACCACTGTAAGACGCACACTGTGCTCCAGAAATCCGTTTCAGGCCAACCAATTTTCATCGAAAAGTCTCCTAAAAAAAAAATGGGAATCTTCGGGAATCCGTCTCAAAAGTAGCAATCAGTTCTCAAATGTAAACAACAAGAACAGACACTGAGGTTGTCTGCCGTTGTTTGGTGGATTTGAGCAAACAGTACGATTTCAGGTAAAAAGACAATCGACGGTGTGTTTGGAAAGTCCCCTGCATCTATTTCCTACATGTCTACAGTGCAACTGACCAAAAGTTTGGTCATCATCGTGAATACTCGTTGGCGGACGTTGTAACGAAAGTGAAAACAAACCTGTTTTAGACGTACGGCCAGCGAAACATGGTCTGCAGGTGGGAGCCCAGAGGCGTCAGAGTCGTGCTCATCGGGGAGCCTAAATTGGGGCCAGACCAGAGACAGCGAGCGCTTCGTCACAGATGCGTGGGTCACTTTGCTAAAAGTGTTTGGCTATAAAAATGCCACCTTGCTCATGAAAGAAACCAGTTCCGATCAATTACAGCTGTTTCCAAGTCCCGCCCCCGCCCCCCTCCCCTCATTTGGTTTCAGCTCAGGAACCCTGAGACAGAGCGGCTTAACTGGTGTTGAACAATGATAGTCGCCATGAAATACAATCTAAATCCAAAATTTGATGAACTTTGAAAAGCCAGATGAGTGCATGTTGTGTGCTAAGCTGTCAGTGTTCCCTCGGCAACCAGCGTGAGCGAGTCTTGTTTTCGCGGCCCTGTTTGTGTTTACCTTTCATTGCATCCTGACTTTGAGCTGTGGCAACCCCTGACTTCCCCGTGACAAGACATACTTTTTCTAAAAGCGTCACATATTCTCAAGTTCCTGGTCACGATTTCTCGTCTCCTCTGCTTCCGCTTTTTCTTTTTCTATACTTTTTTCTTTCTTTTTTTTTTTAATCCATGGATCTTCCTCCTGGCCACGCTTTTGCTAGACTCAGCCATTCTCTCTGTGTTCCATCCGCAGGACAAAGAGCCCCGGGGCATCATCCCTCTGGAGAACCTCTGCGTGAGAGAAGTGCCGTACCCTCGCAAACCGGTGAGTCCCCCCCCTCCCGTCCAAAGTTTGCCCCCCCCCCCCCTTTTTAAAATCACGCGCGATGAAACCGGGTCGAACTGACGATTGTGACTGGTTGGTCCGATGTCGCCTAGTACTGCTTGGAGCTGTACAACCCCAACAGCCGAGGGCAGAAAATCAAGGCGTGCAAGACGGAGACGGATGGGAGGGTGGTGGAGGGGAAGCACCAGTCCTACACCATCTGTGCCGCCAGCGCCGAGGAGAGGGACTCCTGGATCGAGGCCATCAGGTTGGACCACGCACGCACGCACGCACACACACACACACACACACACACACACCATCTGCAATTCTGTCTGCGGGGGCACTTTATGACTCAAATATGGGAAAAAAAGTACGGATTCAAATCAGACAGGCTCATTGGTCCTCACAGGATGGGTGAAACAAGCACACTCCCTCCCTTTCATAACCCCCACCCCCTCCCCTTACCACTCCAATGACCTCCACCTTCCCACCACGCAGAGCGAGCATCACCAAGGATCCCTTCTACGACCTGGTGTCGCTCCGGAAGAAGAAAGTGATCAACCACGCCCCCCAGGATTGAGTGATGCCGTGCCATCCGATTCCTCCCTGGAGGTCCTTGTGAAACACCTGTGCTGGGGACAGCACTAGCTCACAAATACACTGACATTGTGGTTCGGGGGGAGGGGGGGGGGCGTAAAAGTGAGACAACTCTTTGTACTTTTCTTGCCCGAGACTGTAGGGGGTAATAACCCCCCCCCCCCAAAAAAAACCCCTGTGTGAAACTTTGCCAGGTTTTTTCTTGCTTTGGAAGGACCAGCCAGAGTCAAAGCCGGAGCTATCAGGGCTGCTTTTGTCCAAAGACGTATCCCAAAGTGTCTCCGTCCTGTAATGAGACGGGGGGGTCGGGGGTTCGTTTTACCGGAGGACGTCTCTCTCTGACGTCTGGGCTCTTGGAGATACGTCGAGCCTGTGGCGTCTCAGCAGTTCTACGAAAGCTAAAAACAAACAAAGAGTAACACTCGGTTTCCTGATGGTTCTCACAAGGCTCAGAAATGGACTTTTAGAAGGAGCAGACTGTAAATAGCTTTCGTTTGCCTTCGGCTGGGTCATTATACACTTTATTTTGAAGGAGTCTCTTGATTCGACGCTGCCTGAATTGTAGTGACAATGTAAATAAGACCTTCAGCCTTCTTTCTGTGTTTGTACTTTATAGTCATATAAAAGATTTAACAGTGCAATAAAAGCAACACAAATGGTCTGCATTGATAAAAGAAATCCTTCCTTTTATTTGTGTATTTTGATGCATTACTACATCGCTGTTTCTTGTGTTCTGATAGCTATTTAACAAAAAAAATGTACTCACGTCTTACTTGTTTACATGTGGAATGGTGGGAGATGGGGGGGGGGGGCTCGTGTTTGTGAGGCTCGGCAGCAGCTGCGTTTTTCAGCCGAGCGCGGTGCAAGTGAAAACCATCCGGCCACACCTCACTTCCTCATGTTTACTGCCTCTGAGCGGGTGTCGATGGGCCCCGTTTCACATCCTCGCACTTTTTTCCGAGTTCGACTCCGCCAAAAAACACGTCGACGGACTGTTGGTTCATCGCAGGGAGACCCTCGCTTTCCCCGGCTGGCCCACCGCAAACGTTGGGGAGGGAAAAAAAGCCTTTTAAGCTAAAAGCCGGCAGTATTACTCACTCTGTATTACTCACATCGACCGAGGATGTGGCCGCAGTACATCAAGAAGTTGATCCAGCTTGTATTTGGCAAGATCTCAGTACAATTATCATTGAAATGCTGCATATTTTGGGGGATGGGGTTATTTTTTGAGAGGGACGTTTTGTTTTTGGCATTTTGAAAAACCTGATTTTTTTTTTTTTCTGGAAGAATCAATACAAAGAGTCTGAAAATCCTATTTTGAAGTGAATTTTATTTTTGGAATAATTTTTCAATTTCCCCCAAAATTATTTTGGTGCAGCAAATAGAGAAATAGTGGGGTTTTTTTGGCTGTATTTATTATTTTAAAAATAATAAATACAGCTTTATTTTAAAAAAAAATACCATGAGAAAAAAATGCTAAAAAAAAGTGCAGTGACTTGAAATGTAATAAAAAAAACATGTAATGGAGCAGAATAGATTAAAATAACATGTTAGACAGGCTTTGGCTCACTTGATTGACATGATGAACCTCATCAGGTGCCTGAACATCAGCATCTCCTGTTAAATACTTAAATTCAAGTAAAATAATGTCATCTGTGTTTAGACTTTGTTACCGACAACTACCAGCTGCTTTTCAGACTAGATTCTGAGCAGCGTGTTACAGGAAGTCAAATATATTTATGCCTGCAGTAAACTTAGCCTTTATGTTACTGTGAGGAGCCCCCCCCCCTCACTGCAGCGCCGACTTCCTGTTTCGTTATTGCACCACATCCCATTCGCAACCCCCTCCACCCCGCCCCCCCCCCCCTTCAGCTCGAGGGCGAGTTCCCATCAGCCCTCGTTGTTCCTCTCTGAGGTCTGAGCGGTTCGCAGACGCCCACTAAAGAGGAGCGGAGGACGACTGTGAAGTGCGACCATCTATTTTCTCATCGAACACATGCAGTCATCTGTCACTTGGACTTTAGACGTAGAACATTCCAACCTGTTATTGTTTTTCAAGCTTCATCTCAGCTTTCACAGTAAAACTGTGAGGAAAAGTCGTGTTGCAAAACATGAAGATGTAATAAAAAAATATTTTTAATTGAGTTATTTTAAATAATAGGACTGGTTTGACATGGCGCACTTCCTGACAACTCAACATAATTTTCTAATAGGCATTTTGAAGAGAACAATATTCATTGTGGGCTTTTATTTTACAGATTTATGCATAGAGAATATTCTTAGAAATCATGAATCATTTAAAATAAATGTGGCATTTTTAATAACTAATGACAAAGGAAAAATGATTTTTTTTCAACATTTAAAAGAAAAGTTTCATTTTGAACATCTGATGTATTTTGTTCAAATAACCCTGAACTTTTTTATGAAGTGCATTTGTTTGTTTATCATCACATTGTTAACATTTTCCCTATTGGAGATTTTTTTTTCAAAGGATTTGGATGAAATTTGCAGGGTGTCTGAAAGGGGAACAAGGGAATTGTGGTGACCCGGTGACCCCGCCCCCCCACTAAAGTGCTGTGAGGTAAACATTCCTGTGGAGTTTTAGGAGTGTGGTGCCCTTTAAGAGAGCCCGGCGTGCATTCGGTGAAGTGATCATCGAATCACAGCCGAGTTCAGACCTTCTCTCCTTTCAGCGCAGCGTGTCATAACGTGACCCACGATGACGCCGCTTCCTGACATGAAACAGTTCCTCTACCTGATCAACGGATTACTGCTCTATCTTTTTGTTCTTCCTGCTGGAGCTGTTGGAAAGATTCGGATCCGTCTCGGTTTGAGGGTTTCAGCTCTCCGACAACTTCGATTTGTCTGTATTTTCTTCAACTGTTTCCAGGCTACATTTTTAGGGGTTGTTTTTTTTTTTGTTGTTGACCGTGTTCAATGTTCAACTGCCGCCACCAGGAAGCGCTACAGTCAAACTGATGGGCTGGGTTTGGCGCAGCGAACAGTGCAACCTGGCAGTTCTTTCACTGTCGTTTGACCACTTTGTACTAGAACGAGAGTTACTTCACTGAAGCTTTCAAACCGTGAGAGAACGTGCGTCCAGGCACGTTTCTATGACAGGCAAAACCCTTAAAAAAAAAACAGACATACACATATCCACACAAATAATGATCCCACACTTTACTTGCGTATCAAACACAGAGTCTTGGCAACATCCCGATAAATTACCGCAATAAAAAACCCGACGATAAAAAGGTCTCCAGTCCAAAGCTGTGCCTGCTTAATGGTCCAAATTATTACCTGGGTGCCAAAAGATGGCGACTTCTCACTTTCTTTTGTAATTATATGTCTTTGTGCGCGATGAGCTCAGAGGAATCCCTGTTTATCAGGGAAGTCAAAGTGAATATTGGTAGGAAGTTTCGTTATTTAAGGGCACGCATGGAAGGAAGTCACTTTGTCTGCTTTGAACAAACTTCACATTTTGTACAACTATACAAACAGTGTCCAGCACAGACGCCAGAAGCCCCAAGAAAAGGTCCAGAGGAGACAGAAAACCAGGACATTTCTCAATTTCTCTCTTTCCGCACGCGAGAGTGGACGAGACTCCGACACCTCATGCCCTGGCACGTGCACGCGATCGCGGTCTTCTCGCCGAGACCTCGGCGAGACGCTTTCACTTGTCCAGGAGGGGGGGGGGTGCGGGGGGACGAGCGTACATTCCGTCATCCGTCTCGTTCCGGCGGAGCTCAGGAGATTTTGCACTGCTGTTTCTCTGTCTGCTGACTTTTCCCACCTGCGGGGAACAAAACACGGCGTTACAAAAACAGCCCGTTTCAAAGGACACAGGTGCGATGCGAGATCTGCCGATCTGCCGATCGACATCTCGACGAACGAGAATTACTGGGTGTCAGCCTGCCAAAAAACCGCTGAGCTGAAGCTGAGCTCGGCTGTCGTGTCGGCCACGTCTCACGTAGATTACGTAACGTAATATGTTAAGAAGTCGCCTAACATGAGTTATAAAACACAGTTTTCGAGGATAATGTGTTTATAGCCACATGTGTGAAAATGATGTTTTCACCTTTGACCTCTTGCTCCTGTTATCTAACAGTGACGTGAACACCGGAGGGGCTGTCGAACCACAAGTCGCCGCCGCCGAATCCAGTGGAGTTCTGCTCTGAGATCTCGCTGAATCAATCGTAGATATACTCACGTTGACTCGACTGTAAACATGCCACTGTGCAGTCCAGCTCCGAGCTCAATAGTCAAGTTACATCAGATTTTTCCAAATACACACGCGGAAGAGAAAAAGGGAATTTCTATCCAGCTACATCAGACTGCGCCTCCATAGATGGGGCTGTGGCGCATATTGAACAAGTTCCATGTCCGTTCTTAATGAGGTGACTTTGTTTCGTGTCTTTATGTGACGACAGGAGAAAAGTTTGCACTGCAAAAAATGAATTTCAAGAAAGTAAAAAAAAAGCCTGTATCAAGGAAACAAGTCTTATTTTGGGTCCAAAAAGAAAATTAATCTTGACAAGCATGTTTGGCATGAGAAAATTTATCTGATTTTAAGAAAGCGTGGCTAACTTTTTCTTAAGAAGATATTCGAGCTACTTTTGAGCTGGAATAAACCAAAAACAGGGTATAGAAATGTTTCACAATAAAATCCAATGCAACAACAAGATTATTTGCCTCATTTTAAGAGCAAGACCATTTGTACAACTTCACAATTTAAGAATGCAAAGTAAAAAAGAAATGGGCACGATGGCATGGTGGTTCGCGCTCTCGCCTCACAGCAAGCAGGTCCTGGGTTTGTGCCCAGGTGGGGGCCTTTCTGTGTGGAGTTTGCATGTTCTCCCTGTGCAAACATGAGTTCTCTCCGGGTACTCCGGCTTCCTCCCAAAATCCAAAAACACAAATAAGGTCAGCTGGAGATCCTACTTACTTGAATTTAGATTTTCTGCCTAGTTTTAAGGCCCATTTTTGTCCGTCAGAGATGAGAACTTTGTGCTTATTTCAAGAATTCTTGTCAAGTAAAAAAAGCTTACCCCATTGGCAGATTTTTGTTGCTTAATACAAGATAAATTGACTGCATTTAGGAATATTTTGCTTCTTTCTCGTAGGCCAGTTTTTGCAGTGTGTGGTTTAACACCTGTAGCTAAAATGAACTGACTGACGATGTGAACTCAAATCTTCACGATACCGTAATTTTCCACAACTGCACAGACAACAAATGTTCGCACATCAGGTGTGTATTCATTGTATTCATCGCCCAGCTGCAGTTCTGGGGTTATCTTGGCTTTCGTGACTCACCCTGGCCGTCCTGTGCAGTGTCGAGGACTTGTTCGGACTCCGCCTTCCGACCCAGCCTCAGCGACTTCCTCATCGGCTTGGACGGAGTGATGACGGCCACCTCCACGCTGTCCTCGTCGTCCCCCGTCTGGCTCGTCTCCGTCGACGACGGGAGGTCGCTGATGCTGTCGGTGGGCGCCTTGGCGGAGGACTTGCCCCTGAAGAGCTTCGTCTTCCACAGCAGCCCTCCTTTTTTGCTCATCCGGAGTCCCCTGGGCTTCTTGAAGATGTCACTCGGGGCCTCGGCGGGAAGCGGACTCGACCTGCTGACCTTCTCGCTGTTGGCCAACCGCGTGTCCTCCTCGTTCTCCTTGAGCAACTTGGATATCGCCCGGACCGTCTTGTGTCCCGGCTCCTGCAGCGATCCGGTCGGACGGATGTTCCCAAATGCCAGCTCGTACTTCGGATTGTGGAACTTGTGCGCCGGAATCTTGATGTCGGTCTTCTTGGAGTCCCCCAAGGTGACCTGGAAGCGGGAGGTGGTGGCCGGCAGCGGCGGGCGCTTGGAGCCCGCCCTGGAGCGGGCCGTGTCGCTCTTGTGAGGGGCCGGCAGGCCGATGTGGAACTCCTTGTAGAGGTTCAGCTTCGTCGAGATGGCGTACAGCTCCCGGAAGTCCATGTCGAAGAAGTCGACGACCTGCCCCGTCATCACGGTGATCATGTTTCGATCCATTCGGGACGTGGACCAGGAGAAGCTGGGAGAACGAGAACACCAACCGTTAGGATTTTGGAGGCATTCTGTCTGTATTTGCTTTGCAGGGAAACAAGAAGCCGCGATGAGTTCGAACGAGTTCGCCTCTCGTGCAGCTTGAGAGACAATTAATTATTTTCACACGTCTCACTCCCTTCAGTTAGTATGCAGAGTTAATTTCTCTTTCAGTCATTATGTCGATGAGGCAGCCAAACCCTCAAGCGTGACTGTCAACCACCAAACGTCCACATTTTGGAAAACGAGACGTTCAGGTTTGTCGCCGGGCTGCCCCGGCCACAGGAACATCGCACGCGGGCGCGACCAGGCGTGGTGGAATGGACTCGTTATGTAATCAGATGCTGCTGATGCACTTTGGTGCAGCCGCCCGGGGATTATCGCACTCGGACACTCTGTGTTTTGTTTAGGTCGAAGCCTATTGGCAGCCGTCTGTGCAGTGTTTGTGAGAGAATCTCTGCGGATGCTGCGTCAGATCCACAGCAGTGGATGCAGTCGTCTCTCTCCTGGTTCCACCAGACGAAAACAAGTTCAAAGCCAGAGCGGCATTGGCTTTCAACGTGTCACCTCAACAAAAACACGCACGCCCAAACACAACAACAACACCAAAGAGTTGAGTCTCACCTGTAGGAGCCAAACATGACCTTGTCTCCATCCACCAGCATGTACTTGTTGCAGACTGCGCCGGGCAACCGTCCGAAAGACAGGCCGAAGCCGACTCCCTGAAGGGTCCGAGCTCTCATGTTCTACAGGCAAAGATCGAGGGACACAAGCAGGTGGAGGAAAAAAAACAAGTGCATTAGATCACGAAATAGAGGAGAAAAAGTTACAAACATTACAATAAATGTACTACTCCCAATGTATCTTTATTTAAAGACAAAGCTTTTATTTTGAAAGCCACTCAAATGTGTCTCCACTCTCTCTTCGTGACGTCTGAATTCGTGAATGTCGCACTTTCCGTGAAAGATCTTACCCGAAGGTGGTGTGCACCAATCTGCAACCTGGAGCACATGTCCAGGAAATGCGGCACGCCTTGCTGATCCAACAGGATGTACACGGGGACCCCGCGCCGCCACGCCGCGTCCATCAGGTCCTGGAGAATCTGGACGTCCGTCAGCAGGTCCATAACTATCGCGATCACCTGCAGGGAATCCCAGCACAGGGAAGCTTTGATAGCGTTCAGGTTGAGATTGATCAGGATTTTTTGCTTTGCGGTGAGTTAAACTGCTACATGGGAAACAAAGGGCGATTTATCACCTGAGAACTTAATCAAAATTCAGGGCATGCATGAGCACACAGCCACAAAACAGGGAGGTTCCCAGGAACTCATTAGTGACAAGCTGGCATAGAAAGCAGTCACACCACTTCCTGGTAAATCGCATCCGCCAGCCAGAAAAAGTCCAACTATCGGTACTGTCTGCTCAGGCTTCCTCAATGCATGTTGGGAAGACTGCTCAGGAAGGTGCCAAAGAAATGCAACAAGGTGACCTTTGACCTCTGCTAATAAAGCTAGATGGTAAAAGTACACAAGGACAGAGAGAAGTCTGAGGAATCTGATTTCAGCAAGCGTGTTCTTAGTAACACTAAAAACATCTCAACATTTCGTTAACGCCCAGTTTTGGAGTGGTCTCATTTTTCGACCACTCAGGTGGACAGATAAAATACTTAAAGACACAATGCCTCCCAGAGAGTCCAAGGTGGCGAAGCTCATGTGTTACCAGGCTCCTCTAAGAGCCTCTGCTGCCTGCCCGAGCGGGAACAGTCGCTCTACTATCCATCTACCGGGTTCCAGTGAAGCCGACGGGTGGCGCCGACAAAGCTTCGTAAGACCAAAAACGAAAGGAGTTGAGGAACTCAAACGCATCTTCCCCAAACAGGTTCTGGTTGCTCCTCTTTGAGCTTTTCTCTTTCCTTTTGACTTGACGGGGAATTCTTGAGAAGCCACTGGCTCTGTGTGTGTGTGTGTGTGTGTGTGTGTGTGTGTGTGTGTGTGTGTGTGTGTGTGTGTGTGTGTGTGTG
>JASSRZ010000074.1:1445431-1455431 GCA_032164315.1 Malacoctenus gilli
TGTAATCTATTAATAAAGTTTGACTGACCTATCTGACTGTTTTGTTGACATTCCCTTTCGCGCAGCTCCTTCTAATGCATGCATAAAGTAGCCCCAGCCTCCACTGTAGCGTCTATTCTATGCGCCTTATATTGCGGTGCGCCTTATATATGAACAAAGTTTTAAAATACGGCATTCATTGAAGGTGCGCCTTATCGTGCGGAAAATACGGTACGTGGTCCAAACTTTGACTTGAAACAGTCAAGTTGCACTTCATCCCAAGTCGGACTCCGTACGTCAGTTTGACACCTGCTGCAGATGAATAAAGCTGCAAAAGTTGACAACACATCTCACATTCTCGACCGCTTCGATGCCGTGTCATCAAAGAGTGGCGTCGTGCTCAGCTCACCGGCATTCTTGTCCGCCGCCAGCCTTTTGAGGTGGACTTACGCATTATCTCTCGTCACGGAAGTCGGCATTTAAAACCGCCGCAAGCCATTCATTGTGTTCCGAAAGCAAACTGTGAGCATCTTGTCGACACCAACGCGTTTTCTTTTTTTTCTGCAGCGCTTTCTCAAAACACAGATACTCCAATCTTTAGACGCGCTGACGCGGCGAAGCCTTTAAAGGTTTTTAGCAGCGTCCGTCACGCTGTTTTGCGCCGCTAATGCTCCACCTTTTTGAAGCTGCTCGGGAGTGAAACGATCCGTCCAAGCTTCTTAGTGGAGATGCTGTCCCACATCGCCGTGGAAACACGTCTTATCGGGTCGGCATTCTCGTGTTGGCGCGAAACAGGAATCGCTGCTTGAATCGAGTCTTCTTTCGCCCTCTTTCTTCCACCTTGAAACTGATTCTTGCCTCCGTCCTCCAGCCGTTGCTCTCTGAAGCCTCCCGACACGTCCGCAGTCTTTTCTTCCTTCGTCCTGTCAGAGTCCTGCTTGCCGTAACTCCCACCTGACCCGTCCACCTCTCCGTGCTCAGGACCGTGCAGCCTGCCGTTGTGTGCTGCTGCTGCTGGCAGCTTCACGCGCCGAAAGAACAACGCTGGGAATGTGCCCGATAGAAACACGGTAATTTTCATCATATCTCGAGGACTTTTTGCTTCCGAACGCATCCGAAACCAAAGATATTTTCAACCACTGTGTTGTAATGTATCTAAACTAATGGCGGGTGAAGTCTGTCGCGAGGCTTTCACTACACTGATCAACTTCGAGTCAGTTACACCAAGTTGAATAACAGCAAACAAACATCCAGAGTTTTATTTTTAGTGTTTATGAAGAGACCAAAGCTGCGTTTGGGTCTTGATTCTCAAATTTAACACTCAGTTGTTGTCGCAGTCTCTGTCTCGCTCCTCCTCCCTCTGCTCCACTCCGCCTGCCGGCTCCTCCCACCTCATCAGGTGAACTCGGCTCACCTGCCTCCACAGCTGCGTCTCACCTAATCAGCCCTGCTTTTAAACCTCCCCAGCACGCTCTCCCGTTGCCAGATTGTTCCTCCGCAGTATGCGAGTCTTTCCAGCGTTGTCCAGCCGGGTCACCTGTCGCCGACTCGGCCTGTTCCTGACCAGTCCTTCTCGCCTGCCTCCCCGGTAAACTCACCTGCCTTCTGTCATCTGCCTCGGCGTTTCTGTTGTCAGATTGCTCTACGGAACGGGACTCTTCTCCCTGGTCTTGACTGCTCTCCTGCCTCCTCCCCGTCGGCGCCTTTTGCTTCCGTGGACCGCTCTTCTGGTTTTGACCCCTCCGCGCGTGCCCCTGACCACCCGTCCTGCTGCATATCTTGCTGGTCGTGAAATAAACCTGATTCGTTACCGACCCCTCCTGCTCTTCTGTGTTCTGCATTTGGGTCCGAACCACACCTGTCAAAGTTGTAGGTAATTGGATCCACATTGACCCGAATTTGTCACTCAAGAATTACATTTTAAGCCAAGCTACAAAAATGCCATCGGTACCGGAAGCCTCAGAGATGAGGAACGAAGGAGACCGATTCATATTGGCTTACAGTCCCTTAGCCAATCAGGACGCAGAACACAATGAATGTTCATACACTTTAAAGTGGCCCCATTTAACACATTTTGGATGTCTTTGTCTTCGTATGCAAGTCCACAATGACAGAAATTCATCAAGCTCTTTTTCTCAAACACCGTATTTCATCATATCTCGATCGTCTCCCTCAGCCCTAATAGACCCCCCTCTTTAGAAACGAGCAGAATGAGGCTCTTCCACATTAAGCCCCACCTTTACAAGATGCAGGACGCCTCTGATTGGTTAACTGCTGGTAGCAGTTGTCGGGAGCGCGCCAATACGCCCAGTGTAGAGAAGTTGTCCAATCACTGAGCCCCCCCTCCTTGTGATGTCAGTGAAAAACTGATGTGAAAAAAACTCCCTGAAACAGACCGTTTCTACCACCATCAAAACTGAATGGAGAGGCACGCTAGACATCTCAAACATGAGTTTATGTGAAAAGAGGGGGCGCTGCTCACTTGTCTGAATGAACTTTCAACACTATTACACTGTGAATAGTTGAAAAAAGTCGAAATAGCTTAATAGGGCTCCTTTAAAAAAGCATAAAAAAACTGCACTAAAAAAATCTGTGAAACAGTAAAGCCGCGATGTAGTGAGTGTCCACTGTAAGGACATTTTGGGTCACTCCATCACTGGTTTTGACGAAGGTGAATGATTCATCAGTGCTGTCTTACACCTGCAGACGCTCATCGTGTTGCAGTCTGAAGCTGCAAAGATCCCAGACAGTCAAACAAAAGGCTCTGAAGGCAGCGCAGCTCCACCTCACAGGTGAAGCCCTGTGGGGGTACAAGTGTTGGGAGCAAGTCTTGGACTTGTCGAAGTGATTTTGCTGGATTTTTTTATCAGTTATCATATTATCACACATCCCAACCACATGATGAGGTGACTCATATTCCCTTAGCAAACCCAAACAATTTTGTGCTCAGGGTCGGTGACCGCAGGGGTCCGTGTCAGACGTTCGTGTGATGTTCGCCCCACCGTAACTCTTGTTGGAGGATGCGATCTGCTACTTGCGAAACGTTGTCACAGAGCCCGCCGCGCTGATTCCTCTTTATCCTTCTTCTCCCCTCCCCCTCTGTTTCTGTCCCTTCCCTCCTCCTCCTTCGTCTCTTCTCGCTCCAGCTCCATGCTGTCCCCCCTCTACCCGGACCATGGCGGCTCGGCGGTGTGGCCTCAGACTTCGTCCTGCTCCTCCTCCTCTCAGGGCCTCCACCGGCCGCTGCGCTGCCGCCCTCCGCCAATCAGCGGGAGCAGCGTGGGGCCCAACCCCACCTACTACCACACAGTGTACGACGTCCGGGTGGAGCAGTACAGCGAGGTGCCCTTCACCGACGAGGGGGACGGCGGCGGCGGCTACGGAGTCCGCTCCGGCCGGGGCTCCATCTCCCTGGTCGCCGGGAACAGTGACCCCACGGTCCCGCTCATCCGCCGGAGGGGAGGACTGGTGGACCACCGGGACGTCATCCTGGCTCACCAAGCACACAAGCTGCACAACACGCCGCAGGCCCGCAGGAAGCAATGGGAGTGAGTACGGCTCACTTTCTGAGATCACTTTGAGGCCGTGACACGAGAGGCGATGCTGACTCTGAGCTTCGTGTTCTCCCACTGTCCCGGCGAATAATTTAGACCGTCACGATTCTGTGTGGAAACACTCACCTCTAAAGATTTCTGATAAGTTCTCCAAATGACCACCTTTCCCATCAGCCTCAGTTAAACACATTCGATGCATTTTTGCATTGTTTATCCATAGAAATCTGGTCGGGCCATTGCTCAGTGGTACGTTTTTGTCGTCCCGTGTTTGTTTTTTTTTTGAGGTTTGTGAAATATCACAAGATCTGACCGTTCGAAAGACTCCAACACTTTGAAACGCTGGATTTTTCTTGTGTTTGTCGACACTCTAGAGCCGTGATCAGCAGGTGGAGCCTGTGAGAGTACGCGTTGAATCACGTCCTCTTTAATGCGATGTTCAATGACGGGCACGAAGCCCTTCTGACTGTCCTTTCGTTCAGCGTGTTGTTCTGTACGTCGGGTGGCAGCTTGCGGACTCAACGGGAGCGATACCGGCAGGAACGGACAGGGGGCAGCGCAGTCACTGAGCGTCATCGAAAGAAATCAAAGGAAGAAATTGAAACCTCGGTGAAAACGGCAGATTTGAAAACTCTCCATCCTCAGAGTGTGACGCTTCAACGCTCTTATCGCTGCCTCTGTTTTCCCTCTTTCGCGCTAGTTCCGTTTTCGCCGTTTCTTACACAGTCACCCTGTTTTTTTTTGTTCCCCTCATCGTGTCCTCTCCATCATATCCAAAACTCCCCGAGCGCATCTGTAGTCCACCTAAACACAGGACTCTGCGTGGGATAGCGAGACAGGGAGGAACCGTAGCGCGTAATTACAGCTACCCAGCAATCAGAGCTTGTAATTACCGGCTATCAAAGCTCCTAATATGTTGGCGTGGATGTCCTGAGGACACAGTGACGGTGCATCAAATTGTAACATAATCACTGCAGCGGGAGCAAAACGCGGGTTTTGATCAAAGCTTTAAAAGGGGAGTTATCGTTTGCGTGTCGGAGCCGATCGGGTCTGATTGAAAGCAGGGATGGAGAATAGTAGTTAACCTTTTCAGGGGGGGGACATCGAGTGGTGCCAGCACAGGCGTCTCCCAGTGTGAACACCTTGAATGGCTGTTACATCACGCAGTTCATGAACCTGCGAAAAACAGATTCAAAAACAGCGGTTATGTAAAACTGTGGCAAGTACACGGACAAAGTTTTTCTTCAGAAAGCACAGGACGATGAAGTCAGAGGAGCAATCCGATGTCCTGCGGAGATCGAACGGTCTCAAATCACTGAACCCAGATCAGACGGTTTCAGGTTGACGGCGAGGAAGAGAGACCCGAGACGGGGGACGTCCCGGGAGTGGAGGTGTGACCTGAGCGTCGCGGAGGCGGGTGAATGACGGGGCCGCTTGCCAAGAATGGATTTATCAATGAAGTTCTGCCATTGCGCACGCCTGTGCGAGTAGAGTGACGTTCAGCTGGCTAGCAGACACCAAATTTGGCCTTTTATGGCACTTTTTTCCCCATGAGGCCCCCTAATCGGTCTTGGTTTCAGAGAGTCCCATTAGAAATATGGCGTCCATTCCCCGATACTTTTCTGGGAACTGGCCGGCTGCGGTGCCGAGCGGGCTGAAAACGGGACGTCAACAGGCAGCAAGCCGCCGACCGACCAACAGACGAATAAAACCGCAGCGGTGACGTCGATGTGAGCCCTCCGTCCGTCACGCGTGACTCAGGCTGTGAGTCTGCAGGTTTCCGCCCGCAATCAAAGGATCTGGCGCGCCGCGCTGACCGATTCTGACGCCGTCGCCGAAATGCCGGCAATCAGTGAAACGAGAGTGAGTGTGGCAGCCATGTGAACATGCAGCCCCCCCCCTCTGTCGCTCTTATTGCTCACCCAACCCGACCCGCTCGCCGACCCCCCCCACCCCTACCCCCACAGGCGAAAGTTGACTTCCTGTGTCCTTGGGCCTGTCAGGTGGTGGGATTTCAGGGAGGATAGCGGGGTGGTGGTGGTGACAGGGAGACACTTTACGCTGTCTTGTGGGGTTTTTTTGGGGGGGGGGTTGGGGGGTGACAGATGAACGAGCAGACAGTCAGACAGCTGCTGACCCAGTTGCGGATCAGACCAGGTGTGTCAGCGCGGCCTGGAGGGGCCGAGCTGATTTTGATCACAGGCGACAGGTTAAAACCCCACTTACCCTGTCAGCCGGCGGATCCCTGCCGGAGAGACGGCCGGTGGACCGCCGGGATTCTTCCTTTTTTTTTTTCCCACCCTTCGCTCCTCCCTCGTTTCCCAATGCCCCTCCCTCCCTCCCCCACCGTCTCCATTTCTTTTAGTGTCCTCCAACTGGAGCGCGATCACACCCCAACGGCAAATTCTGCAGCAGGACCAGGAGCCGTATTTCATCCCTCCCCACCCCCGTCCTTTGCTTTTAACTCCCACCCTCTAATTATGATTGAAGGCGGCTGGTGCTGCATCACCTGCCTGCGCAGGAACACTGAGCTCCACGTGTTGCCAGAAGAGATCAGGGCGATCAGATGACGGTCCGTAAACAAAAAAAAAATCATATTATTTTGTAAGGATGGGATGAAGCATATGAAAAAAAAATGGGAAGAATTAGTGCTGCAACAACGGATAAAAGAAGCTTAATAGTTACAAAGTTTCAGCGTTCTATTTGAGGCGAGAGCTGTCAGACAGTTGAAATGTATAATTTTAATCTTCACACAGTAATTATAACTAATCAGGATGAATCTCTGTTCAAAGTAAATATACCAAAAAAAAAACCTCAATCTTGGATAATTACAACCTCTCATCATTCATGAGGAAGAGACATACAGACATTGTATCTATGGCAACCGAATAACACAGCCAACTTTTGTGTACTTTCTCAAAACTCATCTCCATTGACCGCAAGGTACTTTTGGTTTTTTTTCAGAAGTTTGGTCAAAACATGATTCCGATGATTGCTACACTTTATTTTGAAAATACAGGAAATCTGGGATCGAAGGAAGTGAAGAATCCATTGTGAGTTTCACTTTCACCGCTTGTTGTGTGTGTGTTTTAGACTCTCTGGAAAACAGCATAAAGTGGAACCAAAAAAGGTCTTGGGGGTAAAAATGTTGAAACAACATTCACAAATCCTTAATGGTTATATTAGATAACAAACAAATTTGTGTTTGTGCGTGTTTGTGCGTGCATGCGTGCGTTTGTGATAGACAGAATTGTCCTGCATCGAGGTTCTATTTAGAAATGAAAGTTAGAGGAGGAAAAAAAAAAAAAGCTCACCACACTTATTTGGTGGAAAACAGCAGCCAGCTGTTTGGTTATTGTTCTTCAAAAACCTCTCAGACTCTCAAGAACTGCGACCACCGCAGTGGAGGAAGCAGGAAGCTTTTAGCGACCGGGCTCGAGAGCTTTGCCATCCGTCACAATGTCGTTGTTCTATTTTGTCCGTCTTTGACTCATCTAACAGACGTTGTATCGGATCAGAGGGGTATAAACGTGGAGCTCTGTTGATGGTCATCTACTTTAAACTCGAGGCAAACCATCATTGTAATTACATTTTTTATATGTCTCTTATTTTTTTGCTTTGGGCGTGTAGGTTAACATATATTCTCTTTGTAGTGAAAGTATCTCAAAGGGAAACAAAGAGTGCACGCGGATGGTTGTGAGTCCAGGCAGCTGGATTTAGCCTCTGCAAAGACTTTTAGCTCCATGCCAACATCAGCATTTTAAGCTGCTCTCTTGGGCTGGAAAAAAAGGAAGGTGATCGCATAAGTCATCGACTTCTTGCTCTTTGACCATCAATACGGAGGGGGAAAAAGGGGAAAAGTGTGAAGCTTTGAGGGTATATTTAACGAATACACTAATATAGACTAATCCCTCTCAGCGTTTCACCGATTGGTTATTGTCTGATTTGGGTAGAATAACTTAATTTCTCTGAGAGATTAGATTCCAAACATTCAGGTGTTTCAAACAATTTGCATCTTTAAAAAAAAAAATCCCCCAATAAATTTTAGGATTTTATCTATTTGATGTTGCTTTTGGGTTTTGTACACTGCGACTTGTCATTCGATATCCTGCCTTTTCACCCTGCCAAAAGCCTGAAAATCAACCCAGTCTGCAGCCCGTCGAAGCTCCTCCCCGCCGCCGGACGCCGGCAGCAACCCGGTTACTGTAGCCGACTTTTTAGGCCGGCGACATTGCCGAAGGTCACAGTAAGCTGAGAAAGCCTGTGGTTTTGGGAAGGAGCGTGGCGGCGAAAAATAGGCTGAGGCGGGGTCAGAGGGAAGGGTTGACTGCGGCTGGGCCTCGAATGATCACGCGGCGCAAGAGAGCAGAATGTTCCGGAAGACGAAAGGTGGGCCAAAAATCGGGTACCCGACGGTACCTACCATTTCCCTTCACCACCACCCCACCCCCCCACCCCCACCCCGAAAGGATCCCCTCCCCTTTTTTCCTTCCACTCCCGTCTTTCCCGTTCCTCCATTCGTCTAATTTATCTCCTCTTCATCAATGGCGGCCGATCTGCAGTGTCCTCACGCGTAGGCTCGCGGAGCGATGCCAGCTCCGCGCCGTTAACGCACGCACTCGCAACAAATCGCCAAACAGGCCGTACGACAGCGCTCTTTGCCACTGCGCGCAGAGGGACCTGCGTAGAGAGAGGGGAAAAAAAAAAGAGAAGAAGGCTCGGCGTCACGTGGGCCCCTCATGTAATTCATTGAATAGCAGTTAATCATCAGCATAGCTGCACACCGTGTGATCATCAGCGCTGAAAGGAAGAGCCGAGCCTCGGCGCCATCACTCACGGGAGGGGGGGTGGGGGGAGTGTCCTCACTGGGCGACGTACCTTTGGAAGAGCACCAACTCCTCCTTTTTTTTTTAATGTGCGTCACCCAACTTTCCCAGTGAGCGCAATTTGCAAAGTAGTTTTTTTTTCTTTGCTTTAAAACTCAAAACAACAAAAAAAAACAAGCTTTTTCTTCAGAAATTAACTTTCAGTTAGTTCAAATGTGTTGGGAAGGTCTATGTACCTTCAGTTTTCACCCGAGTTTCCACTTTTGGAGTGTGTATTGTTTCTTTGCTTGGTTGTTAATTGAATTTGTTCTAAAGTACCACTTCATTAGGTACACTTGTACAATCTAATTTAACCTAATACCAGGGCCGGATTTAGACAGCCCCACTAGGGGGTGCAGGTAGAATATCAGGGGGGGCAAGTGTGGTCATGCCGCTTGCACAATCGTAAGATTTTGGGGGGGCAGTCACGGCATTTGGGGGGGCATTGCCCCTCTTAGCCCATGCCTACATCCGGCCCTGTCTAATACTGAAGATCTGATTTTTCTTTCGTTTCTTCGGAATGAAATGCTCAGAGTGGTGAGAATTGAACTATACTCTTAGATTTAGGGGGGTTGTTGTTAGTTTTTAAGACAAATAAAACTCAAGGTGAAGTCTGGAGCAGGCTGAGGTCACTGCTCCAACATTACCGACCAAATAAATCCGTACAAACGGTTTGAGACAACATCTTTCCTGGGTTGAAGTAAGAAGGCCTTTTTTTTCCTTGGGTTGACGGGAAAACGTAGCTTTAGGGGAAATGACTAATCAACGAGAAGCGTGTTTTTTTTATTTACATCCTAAACGTGTCTGGAGGCGATCCCGAAGTACTAATTACCACCGAGTAACCTTTTCCCGTCTCAGTGCGATGGTGTTGCAGTCTGAGCTCCTTCGAGCCCGCAGTGGAAACACACTTAATTCAGTTAATAGAGAAAAAAAAAAACTAAGTCCACAAAACGTACTTTAACATTGAAAAGAGGAGAAAAACTGAAGCTACAGGTCAAAACATTGACAATAAATAAAAGGTCTATGAAGCAGGGGGGTTTGATGAGACATGGGTGGAGCCAATAGAGGTCAGTGACCAGGTGAGGGACTTGTAAGGCGGAGCATTTGAGACACTGAGATTCAAGGACGGGACGAGAAACTCTAAATATAAACTAAAACACAAACTAAAGGAACTACATGAGAAAAACACAGATAAAAGTAAAATAGCTGACAGAAAGAACTTCAAAAAGGTTCAACGAGTCAAATAACGTTTGGGGCAAACGCTGGTCACTTCTGCTGACGGCAGCAGGGATTTGTGACGTGTTTGCGCGTGAAAGTGTGGAGACTGTGCAAGTATTGTCCCTCGGAGGGACTGGGGGGGTGGGTGGCGGGGTGGGGGTCCGACAAATCCCAAAAGTGACGTGGAGTTCGTCGGGTCCGCGCGAGAATCAACCTTTGTCGCGTGTCGTGCGAGCGGCAGTTGCTGGGGTGGAGGGGGGGCGTAAAACGTCTCTGTCTGCGTCCCTGCCGCGGTGGCCGTCTCCCTGTTGTGTTGTATTAGTGCCAGCATCAGTCAGTTTGTTACGCTGGCTTGACGACGCCACTCTGCTGCCAGCTGCACTCCTG
>JASSRZ010000074.1:1521739-1534180 GCA_032164315.1 Malacoctenus gilli
GTTGTTGTTGTTGTTGTTGTTGTTGTTGACCTGTTCCCGTCTCTCTGCTCAGGGGAGATCATGGACGAAGTGCCATGCGGCAAAGTGCTGCCGTCCCGGCTGTGCCCGAACGGCACGGTGTGTAGAGGCGGCTGGCTGGGACCCAACTACGGCATCACCCAGTTCGACAACATCCTGTTCGCCGTGCTCACCGTCTTCCAATGCATCACCATGGAGGGATGGACAGAGATGCTCTACTACGTACGTCCGCCGCGTGCTGTAACTTTTTGTCGAGTGCCTCGAAGGAAAGGTGGGGGGGGCTTTTTGACTCTCCTCCAAGCTGACCTTTTCAATTCAAAGCGCTACTTGTCGCCTCACTTGCGTGACATGTAAGCCCAAAGACAGCTCGCTCTTGTGATCTGAACCCTGGAATTGGTTTGGGCACGAACGCGGTCCTTGAGACCTTCTAAGTAGGGCAGGCGGCGCTCGCTGACCTATGTGTCGAACAAATCAGGCTACCAACGCTGTGCCCCATTTCCAGCATGCCGGTGATAAAATGCTACAAAGTTGGGTGACCTTCAAGCTGGCCTCTCCATGGTGGAGTCAGTTAAGCGATATCTCAAGTGCTCACTGTCCCTAAAAAAAAATGGACCTGAAGGCCTGGACAGAGACGATCACTGTCAGCAAGAAGGAATGAAGAAGCATTAATATTGTGATAAATGACAATTTAGTCTTTTAAAATTAAAGTCTTTGAATCTAGAAGCACCGAGTAGATCTTAAAAGCTAGACTTTTTACGTGACTTCTTTTTATTTTCCTTTTCTTTTTTTGTTTGGTTTTATAACAATTTATCACAATATTGCACAATAGAGCACAACAGCTCTGCTTTTATTTTGAAAGTGCGAGCCTTATGTTTGTGCTCATGGGCTACCTTCACTGGTCTTTACATTACTTTTTCGCTAAGCTAACAAGCATCACTCTGTAAACTTGTGTCCACTTCGTGAAAACAGGAAGTTTGGCACAGAAAGCAGTACAACATCCTCCAAATATCCTTTTAACATTGGTTTGATGTAGTACGGAGACGCTTTGAAAATGTTGATCGTCAACTTTAATGAACCACCTCTCTTTTCACAAGTTCCCTCTCATACGGTCGCTAATGCTAATTCAACGACAAGGTTGCAAGCCTCACTGCTCCATTTCTACAGGGAGATTTTCCATCTGCCGATTAGCTTTTGGTCCCAGAGTTGTGTAACGCTTTTGCAGTGGACAAATTAGGAATGGTAGCCTTTTTTTTTTTTCTGTTTCCAAGAAGTCGAGGTGTGTTTTTACAAGGGGGGGGGGGGGACACTCACTGGGGTGGGTGGGATGGAGGACTGAAACCTGGCTCGGAAATTGTACGCCGCTAAATGAAGCCCGACGGAGTCTCGACTCATAACACCATTTATTTGTCCAAGAAGTCGTTTCCCATCCATCTCCCTCGCGGTCATTATCTCTTTGACTTCCTTTATCCGTCTTCTCGTCCGTCCGTCCGTTCCCTGGCTCAGCGAGTCGCTCTCGTTTCCCTCTCCGCCTCCTTCTTCCTCCACTCTCTATTCTGGTCCGTCTCACTCTATATTTAACATCTTTTGCTGATGGATGGAGGCCGACTTTCACACTTGCATAGGCAGTCGGGAGGAAACCGATGAAAGTTTAATAAAGAATGGGCTGCTTTCGCTGTACCGTGCAGTGAAGTGACCGAGTGCGTGCGCCGAGCGTTCCCGGCAGCAGATGAGATTCGGCCGACGGCCCCATTAAAGCCTGTTGTGGGTCGAGGAGAAACAATAATCTCCTGTTGTGTGAGTTCCCTGAGTTGATTGAGTTTGTTTGGTGAGACGAGGAGTCAATACGGTGTCAAACTTGAAGAATCAAAATCACCCATTTTACAAACAAGTACCAACCTCATATTGTTCACAAACACGGGGAACAGAGACTGTTGGACTAACAGTAACTGAATGCATCTCTTAGATGCACTTAAAAATACACACTATCCATTTAGTGCGTTTGCTTTTTTTTTTTAAGACACAATCAACAGACACAACGTCTTTACGACTGCGCTCACTTTGGCCAGGCATGAAAACAAGTTGCGAACCAGCTCAGCCTTTACAGGAGATGCTGTTGTTGGTATCTTAGTGGCATCCTCTCGACAACCTAATTCTCCGTCTAGATAACATTAATATTCTGTTATTCACCTAAAAAATCGTCTCATAATGGAAGCACATTGTTTTTTGCCGTCGATTCCATTGAGTCTCTTTATCAGAAATGAGGTGTTTGTGTGTCTGCGTGTGTCTTGCAGAGCAACGATGTGGAGGGCAGCGCCTGGAACTGGATGTACTACATCCCCCTCATCATCATCGGCTCCTTCTTCATGCTCAACCTGGTGCTGGGTGTACTCTCAGGGTACGGCTCTCCGTTTGTCTGCCGACGGCTCGGACGCCGTGCGGCCGTCCGTCTGTTCCGATGCTCGTTTTTCGTTTACGGGAGGCAATACGACCGAAAAAAGCTCTCTCTCTCTCTGCATTCGTTCCGTTGGACTGAGCATACGCCAAATGTTTCCCCGCAGTGAATTTGCCAAAGAGAGAGAGCGAGTGGAGAACAGGAGCGAGTTCCTCAAGCTGAGGCGACAGCAGCAGATCGAGAGGGAGCTCAACGGATACCTGGAGTGGATCTGCAAAGCAGGTCAGTGCCAACTGAAAAAAAACCCCACTCACAACACACACACACACCATGTCACACACAGACATTACAAAGACATGCAGGACAACCAGCTCGGTCGTGACACGGGCTGACATCTTTTTCTGTCTCGTCCCTGCAGAGGAAGTGATTCTGGCTGAGGAGGACGGCACAGGAAACTTTGATGGTAACTGTTCTCCTCATTATAAGTCGCTCGTTTCCACGCGTCGACGTGCGTCTTAGCACGGGGAGCCAGCCGGCGACAGACTCGGTGGGAAGACGCGAGAGGGCGGCATGTGACCGAGAGGAAGATGAAGAGACGTCTCTGCTCTTCTCCCCTCCTGCCAGGTTCAAGGCGAAGGCCGACGATCAAAACCAAAAACAACAAGACGGAGCTGCTCAACCCCGAAGAGGGAGAGGACAACATGGGGGACGCAGTTGGTGAGTCGACCAGAGGGACGGGGGGGCGGGGAAAGATGCTCTTAAGTCAGTGGTGTCTACGCTTTGGGTCCGGGACCCTGTCAGAGCTCAACCAGACACTTTCCAGGGAAAACTGCCCGTGCTTTTATTTTGTAAACGCTTACCTTCTGTTGATGAGAGTGTGTGTTTCTATTCTATGGCTCTAATGTTTTGGCTGAAATCAAGGCAGAAAAGGGGGTCCGCAGCCTTTCGTACAAGCGTTGTGGTGGTTTAAGAGGTTCACACAGATCTGAGTCACATGTGGGAGTGGGATTCCTCTTTCCCATCTGCAGTAATTATCACTAATTAGAAGTAATACTGACACCTTACACAGTAATACTTCAACAGCCAGAGTGAGTTTTGTAACTCGGCTGCAATTAATGCAATTTAAGGAGCGGGCACTGTTGGCAGCCCCTTCCTTCTGGTCCAGTTTACACCAGACCCCAAATAGATGTGGCTGCACTGTCGCGGGATTAACACAGGAAAGACGGCGATGTACGGGAACAAAGAGTGTGACGAAGATGCTTCAGGAGAGCCCTTTTGCTTTATGTCACTTTTTAGCCCTCCGGTTTATTTCACAGAAGAGGCGACGCAGAATCGAAAAGCTGACGTGTGCGCCTCCCCTTCCCGCAGGTTTTGCCCGGTCCAGCATAAAGAGCGGCAAGGAGGGCTCCAACTACAGCAAGAGGGAGCGGCGGCTGCGCTTCTTCATCCGCAAGATAGTGAAGACGCAGGCTTTCTATTGGACGGTGCTGTGCCTGGTGGGCCTGAACACCATGTGTGTGGCGGCGGTGCACAACGACCAGCCAGAGCTGCTCTCTGACTTCCTCTGTGAGTTCACGTGTCTCAACATGCACACATCCACACAAAATGTCACATTTTTTTCCCACCGTGAGCTCTTTAAAACGTGATGCGAGATCTGCACGTACGTCGCCAGTACAGACGGACACTCGGAAGCGTCCACTGCGCTGCTGGGAACAGGAAACAGGAAGTGATCCCCCTGGGCTGGAGGATCCTCGCAGAGCCAATCGGATTGAAGCATCTGGAGCAGAACGACATACTTTTGCACACACATTTTTAATTCAGCCGAACGGAAAAGACTCGCTCGCAACCCGCTGGAAGCGTTTCAGACAGTCTTTGATGGCGCGTAGCCCCAGTGCTCACAGGTGATACAGGAGAGGAACGACTGAGTGAGAAGATTCAAAAACATGCCCAACCTTCCCCATCGCTGAGCACAGGAGCGTATCTCGTTTCCGCGACGATTGTGCCAATTCGTTTTTTGTTTTTTTTTTTTACCCGTCGACCACCTTTTGGTGGCACGTTCAGCGAGTGTGAATGAGGCTTTAATTGAGTTAGTGCGTCACTGGATCTGCTGATTCATCGGACGTGAAGTGGCGCTGGTCCAGCTGAAAACTACGGCTGGGCGAGAAGGCCAAAAAGGTGTCAGGAAAGATGTTTCCGAATTGTTAATGATGATTTTGTTGATACGTGGCGTGAAACGAAAGGGAGCTTTACTGAGGCTAAGTTAAAGATTGCAAAGAGGATTTTTTTTACCTGCTTCTATAACCTGCATCAAAGGGCTCCCTTAAGTACTGTGAGGTGAAAGCGAGCCGTGCTAATTATCACCCACCAACTACGGATTGGATTGTATGTTCGAGTTGCATGTTTGAACAGTTTGACACTCAGTTTTATTAATTTAATTCATATCCTGTTTGTCTGTAACAGCTATTCAATTCACCTTCGTTTCAGTTTACACACACACACACACACGCACGCGTGCGCGCGCACACACACACGCGGAGCGTCCACTCGTTGTCCCTGGCTGGTGTCCAGTGTCATTAGCATATGAAGCTGTAGCTGCTGATGGAGTCCATTCATCAGCAGCCTGTCATCCACCGCTGGGCTCGCACCACTATTGACTTTCACTCATCTTCTTTCATTCTTTCACTCCCTCTATTTTTTTTTTGTTTTTCCTCTGTTTTTTTTACCTGATTTTCACGCTCCTTTTCTCCCCGTCGCCACTTTGCCTTCGTTTCATCCTCCTTCGTCTCCACGTTCATGATTCCCCATCATTCCCTTCTCCTCCTCTCCCCGCTCACCTCCTCTCTCTGCTGTTCCTCCTTTTTTTTTTTTTCTTTTTCTTGCAGTCTATGCAGAGTTTATCTTCCTCGGTCTGTTCATGTCTGAGATGCTGATCAAGATGTACGGACTGGGCATCCAGCCCTACTTCCACTCCTCATTCAACTGTTTCGACTGTGTGGTGAGCGCACGTACACACACGCACACACACGCACACACACGCACGCACGCACGCACGCACACACAGTGACTAAGTGACAAACGCAGCTCCAAAAACGCTGGTTTCTGTTGATGAATCCAACAGTCCATTTGATCAACAGATCGGGAAAATGTTTTTTTTTAATCCTCTGGTGACAAAGACACGGTGACGCAAAACTTGTGCAGCGCCACTTTTTCTCACAATTGCGGTCTCCAGCCGCTGTGCAGTCACTGCATGGTAATTCATCAGGCTGAAGTCACATCGGCAGCTTTTTCCGTGCGCCACGTGCTGACGGCATGAGAGAAAGCAGCAGCGTGCACCACTGCGTTCAGTCAGCTGCCAGAGGACAGGACGTCAGTGGGGTGGTCGGTGTTTCGCCTCCTTTGTTCATTCAGTTCAACCACTTTTGGGGCATTGCCTATTGCAAAAATGGGCTGAAGTGTCTCCAAGATGACACTGAAACATTTGTGTTCACTGAGGAGGTTTTTTTTTTTAAAGATTGCGACGGAATTCGTTGATTTGGTTCGAGTCTCTGCTGCTCACAGCTGCCATCTATTGGTCAATGGTCGCAAAAGTACACGAAAGTAGTCTCAAGGGTGTTTTCCTGTAAAAACACAAGACTCTGAACTCGATCCCTGCTGGACACCAGTTGAAAAAGCAGAAGGAAAACAATCAGTGTGTATTTGTCACACATATCATTTCCGAGAAGCTCCTCCCCTCCGCTCATACAGACACAAATCTGAAAGCAATCCAGCAGGACCGGTCGTTCTCACTCGGCGCCGCTCGCATGTTGCAGGTCATCGTCGGCAGTATCTTCGAGGTGGTGTGGGCCACCATCAAACCGGGCACCTCCTTCGGGATCAGCGTGCTGCGAGCGCTGCGACTCCTCCGCATCTTCAAAGTCACCAAGTGAGTCCTCGCGTCGCGTCTCCGTTTGGACGCTTCGGGTCACTTTGACACTTGCGCTGATGCTCCCGTCAGGGGAGGCTTGCAACCCGACGGCGCTCACGTCCGTCAGTCCGCGTTGACTGGGCGGGAACTTCCTCAACTGTCACCAACGTTGCTCATTAGGACAGCGTTCGAGCATAAGATGTTTTTTTAATGTGAGGGTTGTTGTGACATCAACGCAAGCGCTTGAAGTTTAAAATGTGCGTTCAGAGGAATAATTATGGGGTTTTGGGAGCTTGCAAAGGTGTAAAATTACAGCTCGTTTTGTCTTTTAATCTAATCTTTGCCACCCAAACAGTCAGATTCTTTTCTAGCCTTTTGATTTGGCAATTTATCAGTCGACTGAAAAGTTCCAGTGTGTTACGACCCGCCCTCCTTTTGCTGAGAAGTGTCTCCCTCCCTCCCTCCCTCCCTCCCAGATATTGGGCGCCTCTTCGAAACCTGGTGGTTTCCCTGCTGAACTCCATGAAATCCATCGTCAGCTTGCTGTTCCTCCTCTTCCTCTTCATCGTGGTGTTTGCCTTGTTGGGGATGCAGCTGTTCGGTGGACAGTCAGTACCGACATCAACAGCTTCTTCCACAGTTTACAGCATGCGAGTCACTTTTTTTTTTTAATATAATGACATTTCTATTGTCCTTTTTTTTTGTGTCAGATTCAACTTTGAAACTGGAACTCCGCCCACAAACTTTGACACTTTCGCCGCGGCGATCATGACAGTCTTTCAGGTGAGAGGGGTCACGCGTGCATGAGTCTGTCCGAGAAGAGAGAAGCAGAGCCGTGATCAGGTCACAAAGAAAAGCACACTGAACATCATCAATCAACAAACACTCAATTTTGTAAAGATACGAAGAAGTGGAACCATGGAAAATGTTTCACCTTGTCATTTTTACCCTCTCTCGGACTCACTCGAACCAGTTTGGAATGACTAATTCTTCTCATCCGTCCTAATTCTTGGTCCTTCCCTCCGTCTAGATCCTGACCGGTGAGGACTGGAACATGGTGATGTACGACGGCATCGAGTCTCAGGGAGGTGTGAACGACAAGGGGATGGTCTTCTCCATCTTCTTCATTGTCCTCACACTCTTTGGCAACTGTATCCTGATTTCTAAAGCACCGGCTAAACTGCATAAGACTAAATTAGAGCGAGCATCTGGATCATAATTGCAGATGTGGTAAATTCGGTAAAACGCTCATGTGGTGAACACTGAAACTCGTCTCTTCAGGACTTAGAATCTCTTTGGTTTGGGGGATTTCCCTCGCACTGCTCTTTCTCCATAACTCTTGCCACCACAGACACTCTGCTAAACGTCTTCTTGGCCATCGCTGTCGACAATCTGGCCAACGCACAGGAGCTCACCAAGGTGCGGACCTCACCAGGAGACACTGGCCCCAAAGGCGACGGGCCCCCTTATTGTCTGATGTGAAGCCTCCGAAGCTGCAGGCTGAACAGAGATGGCTGTTTCTCTCCAACAGGATGAGGAGGAACAGGAGGAGGCAGCCAATCAGAAAACAGCACTGCAGAAGGCCAAGGAGGTGGCGGAGGTCAGCCCGCTGTCTGCAGCCAACCTGTCGATTGCTGCGTGAGTGCGCGTGCACACACACACGTGCACAAACACAGACACAGACACAGACACAGACACAGACACAGACACACACACACACACACACACACACACACACACTCATTGCCATGGGGACGAATCATCTCCTGAAAAGTTTCAGCCCCGCATTCACTTGCAGCTGCTCTCTCTGATGGAGGCTGCGGAGGGGTCATCCGCTATTGTCTATAGCAGCCTCCAGTTTGTTCCTTCACATCTTGAGTTCAGCCTCCTGCTGAGCGCAGAGCTGCCTCCAGTTATTTTGACATTCATTTTGTCCCTTCAATGATTATTTTTGTTCGTAAAAAAAGACTTTGTTACCCATCATTACTGACCGTGTGTGATGGAACATCAAACAACTGCGACTGTTCGGAGAAAATGCATCAAGCGACAGTCTGGGCGACAGTGACAGGCAGGAGGGGGACCGTTTCCCCGAGTCGTCCCCCAGCCTACATCCTCACAACACGTGCATCCATAAACTCATTTGTGTAAACATAATATTTTCGATAGAAAAAAAACACACGTCGAAAAAGGTCTGTCACGTATTTGTTTGGCAAAGTCTTTTTCTTTTGCTTCCTGACTGACTGACAGCCACCCGTACACTCACAGTCGCACACTTACACACAGATGTGCACCCTCACAATATTCCCCCTCATCCTCTAAATCGTGATTACTCGATTGTTCTGGGACTGAAAGGAACAGATTCGGCGCTTTGTTGAAGCGGAGCGAAGCGCGAGGCGGACGCTCTGTTAAGAAAAAGAAAAAAGAAAAAAAAAAATCTGCAGCCGGCAGCAGAAACGCTGACAATGGGACGCATCAAAAGACGACGCTCCGGCGAACCCGTCACTCTCTTAGAAGTCACCGCCGACTCCAGCCGTCACGGCGAGCTGAGCCTCCGACCGCCAGATGCGAGGCTGCCGGCGGTTCGTGGCTCAGCGGAGCCTGTCAGCGACACGCTCACCTCTGATCCAGAGACGGTCACTGGGATGGGGGGGTGGGGGGATGGGAGGCGGGGGTGTAGCTTGGACAGCAAAGGTCGCTATATAACGCAACTTTTGTGGGTGGTGGTTCAAACCCCCATCCGCCACAGTGTCCTTCAGCAAGACACTGAACTCGAAGTACTTCAAGTGTGATTGAAAACATGCTGAAAAAGCAAAGTCTGTTTACCATTCAGTATCACACATATGAGTAAACGACTGTGTGGGGATCATCGCTGCCCCCTGTCCTTTGTGGGGTGAACTTCACCTCAATAGACCAGTCAATATTCGTTCTGCCAGAGCGTCCGTTGGTTTCACTGGAATCCACATACGAAAAATAAATCACCATTGTTTTCCTGCACTGTTTCCTCAACAACGTTTGCCTCTTGTTCTCCCTTTTCTTTTTTTCCATCCATGCGTCAATTATGTCCCTCCACTTCCTGCTTCCGTCACGACCAATCCGCCCCACCTTTTTCTCCTCGAGCAGGAAAGAGCAGCAGAAGAACCACACCAAGGGCAACAAGTCCGTGTGGGAGCAGCGGACCAGCGAGATCCGCCGGCAGAACCTGATGACGAGCCGCGAGGCGCTCTACAACGAGCTAGAGCAGGATGACTGGAAGGTGGGAGGGGAGGGAGAGGAGGTGAGAAGTTCCCCCCCCAAAAAGAAACACAAATACACATATATATGCAGTCTACTCCTGATATATATGGTGACTATTTGTTGTACTCTGTGTAAAGTGGTAAGACTGGTTATTTGAAACAGCTTAAAGGGATATTACCACCCAGTGTTGATCGACAAGTACAATCAGGCCAAACAGTGTTTTCGAGGCTTGAAGGACCCCTGAATTATTGTACCCCTGAAACTGTCGGTCGAAAAAGTCCATTTTCCAACTACCTCGATCTAACATTGGGACGTCGTCATTTGACACCAGACTCACAACTTTGCTGAGCCGCCATCCATCACATGAGGGTGTCTTGTTGTGTTGTGGTGTTGAAAATCTGCTTAAAGAGGAGCATTTATGTCCGTTCGGTTCCCTAAAGCAGTGAGTGACCCAAGCTCCACCAGCTTGGGTATTCAGGAAGTGATCCTGACAATGCCGATTTATTATTTTTATGGCAGCAGAGACACCTAAACTCTCTCCTTTTCGTGTCATTCAAGTACATCAGCAGCAACCCCGACGAAGCACATAAAATTTGAGCATTCTGTTCTTTGGGTAAAGCAAATGTGAGACTCCTGCACCAAATTTTTGAGGTAGTTGAAGGCTTTTACTTTGAAAGGGAAAGTATGGTTGGTTGGTCTTCAAACGTCTCCTCGTGCTTTTAAAATCCATCCTGTTCTTAAGTCGTCATTCAAATGAGTTTTCACTATATCCATTATTGTTTAATGAAACAGACATTTTATTTTATACGAGGCATATTATACTCACTCCTCTTCTGTAATAGGATTTGTTAAAAGAAATTCACAAGAAAAACAAAGCACGTCCTATTTCAGTGGTTGACCACCCTTTCTACTCCTACCAGCATACGAAACTAGGGCCCTTCAAAGTAAAAGCACTTGGAGCTGTCTTATTCTGGCTTACTTTGACAACTTTGGAGCTGGCAACACAAAAGGGCCTCACTGGGAGCCACTGCTTCATTCTTCCCCAATAGCTTGCTCGGTATAACCCTTTGGAGTTGCAGGTGGACGCCACAGGGTGCAGCGTGACGTCACTGACCACGCCCGACGATGCCGGTGAATAATTCAGGGTGTTTGAATCGATGGGAAAGGAGGTCCGGTGTGAATTTGTGCCAGCGGCTGAACAAGAGCTCTTGGCCTGCTGTAACGGTTTGCTCGATCTGGTCGCAACACGCAAAAAGGAGCGACTGAACACTGGGGCCTGACCCGCTTCTTCAACACTGAGCATTCTGGGTCAGGCTGTACTTTACAGATGCTTTAATTCTGGGGTGTAATATCCCTTTAAGCTTGTGAAAGAGTTTTTTTTTTTCTTTTTTAATTTATTTTTTATTATCGCGCTATCAGCTGCTATATGGGACGGCTTGAAGCTGCGTGCTTGGGAGCGATGCATTATTAAAGTGGGGCATGCAGAGAAATCCGGAGCTGTACCCGAGAAGGAGGTGGACTCCAAAGTGGAGCGAATGCGACACGCAAAGAAAACAAAACAAAACAAACACAAAACATTATCAGGAGTCGACTGGATACAGTTCAGACAACCTGCGTTTTGGGACACCTTGTGACCAATTTTGATGGCAAAATTGGTGGACGAAAAAGGTGGCTGGTTTGTCGAACCGTGTGTATCTGTGGCTCAGGGGGAGGGAGCAAGGCGGGGGGGGGGGGGGTTGGAGCACGAAGCAGTGTTACCAGTGCTTGGTTTGCTTTAACTGGTTATCTGGGTGTACGTCGGGGTTCAGAGAGGTAAACCTGGTCAGGATCACGTATCCACTGCAGGCCTTTTGTCGCAAAACGCCGCTGCAAAGAAAAAACCTTTCGCTGAGCTTGATGCTTCTTCAACAGCAACAGCTAGAAAAAGGGGTCCAGACATGCATGACAGTGAGGAAACACCCTTTGACTTCATTGCTTGCATTGCATGATTCAGCTTTATTTTTTTTAAATGATGTTCATGAAGGATTTAGATAAGAAAGACTTTGGAGAGTGTAAGCTGAAATCAAGCCCCCCTTCATGCATCGGTACAGCACAACGAGGCACTTCTGGTTAGCCAAACACTGTATTTACCAAAATACATTGTCCAGTGGATGAGTGCAGATATTCACATAATGTGTAATATCAAAGAAATGTGAGTAATGCTTGGATTTAGTTGCTAGTCCGTCATGTTTTTGGACAAGCGGCAGAAGTTGACATGTGATTGTTGGCCAAGTATCTGCGCTGACATTTGACGGAGCCCCTGAGGTGTCTCCGAGGTTTAAGCTCCGCCCGCTCACTGCCATGTGCCACCCTATTACCCCCGACTCAGGTGTCCTACCCGCGGAAAGGACGGGGCGACATGAAAACACACTTGGACCGCCCGCTGGTGGTGGACCCGCAGGACAACCGCAACAACAACACGAACAAGACCCAACCCGGCGAGCTGCCCCTTGACCAGGAGTACCGGCGGCAGGACATCGACCACTGCCGCCGCGCCGCCCACTACCACCGCTACCACCACCATCACCACCCGAAGGCCGACAGAGAGCTGGGACAGCTGGCGGAGACCCGCGTGGAGCACGGCCTCAGCTGCACGTCGCTGGGCAACGTCGGCGGCAGCGCTGAGGGCCAGCCGGCCGAGGAGAGGCACGGCCACCGGCACGGCCACCGAGGCCACCGGCACAGGAACAGGGAGGGCAGGGAGGCGCGGAGCGTGTCCCCGCACCGCAGCGAGGGCGGCGAGGGGCATGGCGAGCACAGGAGGACCAGGCAGCATCGGCGGGCGGCCAAGGAGGGCGAGGAGGGCAGGAGGCACCGGTCCCGGGGGACCGAGGCAGAGGGCGAGAAAGGCGAG
>JASSRZ010000074.1:1562758-1579374 GCA_032164315.1 Malacoctenus gilli
CCCATCGCGGGGGAGGAGACCCGCCCCTCCTTCTCTCTCTCTGTCTCTCTCTCTCTCTCTCTCTCTCTCTCTCTCTCTCTCTCTCTCTCTCTCTCTCTCTATCTATCTCTCCTCACCCTCCTTCACTCCTTCCTCACCCCACCCCCCTTCTTCCTCCTCCCAGCGGTGTTCTCCTCATTGTCTGTCAGTGGTGGTTGTGGTGGTGGTGAGCGCTGTCCTCTCTTCTCCGTCTCCGGCCGCGGGGACGGAGGGATGGGCTTTTGTCGTGAAGTGAAGTGATAGTGGAGTGCTAGTCAGTCCTCCCTCTTTGATTTCCCTCCCGCCAGGCCGCAGGAGTGAGAGGACGGAGGAGGCCTTGCCCGTCCTTCTGCAACCTGCACGGACGCACGCACCGAACCTAGAAAAAAAAAGGCAAAAAGGGGGGACGGGGGACGCAGACGTGCGGGAAAAACATAGGAATTGATGATGGGAGTCAGAAATAAGAAAAAGTTCCTTAAAAAAAATCCCAAATTACTTTTTCTTTTATATAGTTTATAGATGCATCTTGCAGGAATCCATCAAGTAATGAAAGAATGCTGGGAAACCTCCCAGAAAGTCGCACAGTTCCTCTAAACAAATCAATCGTAACAGATGTACCAAACCAACACACGCGTCCTCATTGGGATTCGAACTCACTTCATGTCTTGAAGTTTGTATCTGACAGCATAAAAATTGACACACACGTGCTGCCGTTTCACGACAGGGGACCAAAAGACTTGATTCTAGATGCTGACGCTCTCACTTAATCCCACAGACAGCGTTTCAGTCAGGGGGGGCCGGGGGGGGGGCGGGGGGGAAGTTTCCACAGAGTGCACCTGTTTGCTTACGATGCAGGTACAGAGCGACCGGCAAGGGTCTCTGTCTTCAGTCCTCTGCGCCTCTTATTCCTGTGGATGGCCCAGTACTGCACAGACACACACGCCCCACGTTTCAACACACACACACACACACACACATACACATACACACATGTCATCAGAAGTTTACCATGACAAAGATTTTTTGGGTCTCTGTCTTCTGCCGAGACCTTTTTTTTTTTTTTTCAATTCTTTTCTTTCGACGCTCAAACAAACATGGGCTTCTCGCGCCTCGGACCGCCAGGAGAAAAAGTTTCGGGTCGAGCATTTCAGCATCCACCGTGTCTTCTGTCTTGTGGTCTCCTCCTAACTCTGAACATCAGCGAGTCTCTACTCTGTCCGTCCTCTCTCTTCATCTCCTTCCTGACGCCCTGCAGATTCACTAAAAAAAAAAACAGTAGAAGGCAACTCGGAGCTCTTTGGATAAAACAAGGAAGTGGGTTCTGAAGCCCCCCTTTCACACGGACCCTTCTGTCTGTGTCTCCCGAGGCCTTTTTGACTACATCAGGAAGTAACACTTGTGTTGCTATTAAGTGTATTTTTAATAGCTTGGCTGTTATTGTGCAAACTGCTGCATCATAGGCTGAGTTGTCAGCAGCGTGTGGGTCAGCCGGATGACTGTTTCACAGGGCAAGTTTGAAAGTTGCATCTGTTCGTGGGAGGAAGATGCTGAGGGCTGTCATTTCCCCAAAGGCGGTCAGTGAAGGACCACTTTACCTTATATGGTCAAGAAAAAACAAGTTAAAACCAGCAGCTGTCCCGCGACCTTTGACATTTCATCAAAAATTCATGGAAGAATCGGACGCGAGGATCGGTTCTTTGATCCATCGCTCGACCCACCAAACAAAGGCAGAAGCGACGTCTGATCTCGTTTGTTACACCAGCGGTTCCAACTTCCAGCGGCTAATATCAGGGCCGGATGGAGGCATGGGCACGGAGGGGCAATGCTCCCCCAAAATACCGTGACTGCCCCCGCAAAATCTTCTGACTATGCAAGCGGCATGACCACACTTGCCCCCCCTGATATTCTACCTGCACCCCCTAGTGGGGCTGTCTAAATCCGGCCCTGGCTAATATTATAAAGACAGACGAGCCGCTGGGGACACCTTCCAGTGTCCTCGCTTCTTACCGAATCTGGGCGTCAGCCGACTCTTCTCTTCTGTCCTCCCTTCTCGGTCTCTCCTGTCTGACCACTCTCACCTCTCTCCTGTCCCGCCGCCCCCTCCCAACCTCATCCACCCTTCATGACCCACGGTCGCTCCCTCCATCGCCTCAAACTGTCCATCCGAGCCCCCACCCCCCACCCCACCCACCCACACTCTCCCTCTGTCTCTACTCTCCTCTACTGTCCTCGTCTTGGTCTCCTTCAGATTGTCGACCCGTCCTTGCGATGTCCCTTCCCATCACATACTTCAGCCATCAAAGCCTTCTGGTGTTCATTGACACGGAGTTTTTGTTCTTTTCAAAAATAAAAAGCAAACCTTTTTGGGCGATCAGAAAGCACCTGCTCAAAAGAGAGGGAAAGGCTAAAGCACTGTGATCGGACGAAGTTCTCGATCTTTGCTGTGGAGGACTCTGGTTTTTTTCCCGTATATTTGTTCAAAGATACCAGCTTGGATGGCTCCAGAACCTCGTTGTTGAACTGACCTGTAGAACTATGTCAGTGTTGTTTTTAGTCCTCGTCTTTTATCTCTTGTCGTGTTCTGTGACTCTCAGCCTCTCTCTAATCTCTCAACTCTCCATCCGCACACACACACACACAAACACAAAAACACGTACACAAACACACACTCTTCTCTTCTCTTCTCTCTGTTGCCTCCAATCGACTCACGTTCTCTTTGGTTCCTCCTCGGCTCTTTCAATGTTCTCACGATCCTCCCCTCCCCCCCTCCCCCCCTCCGCTCCCCTCATTCTCGCCCTTCCCTTTTTATCTGTACTTACATCTCATGACCGAGCTTAGATTCTGCTCAGTTTAGTTCTAATACCCGCTGTCCCCACCCTTTGGTAAATCCCCCCCCCCCCCACCTCCCCTCCTCCCCCCCAACTCCCCGGTTTCCCTATCGTCCCGCGACTACAAACCGTAGTTGCTCAATAAATGAATCACTAAATAAAACCGAAAGAACATCAGCCATCTTATTTCTATCTTCTCTATGATTTTTTTTCTTCTTCCAGGGAAATAACACAACTTTAATCCTCTCTAACTCTGACACCCCCTCCCCCCCCCTTTTTTTTTTCTTAGACACTGCACCCGTTCAGCATTGAGAGAGATCTTGATTCGGATTGCTACTATCGCTCTCCAATTTGACTCTAAGGGATGAATGAATGTCACAAAAAAGACACATTCAGTGTGAAAAAGGACAGAAAAGAATCCTGTCTTATTCAGTGGGATCAATCCCTTTGGATTGAGGATACTCTCTTTGCGCGGATGCACGGCTGCTTGTATTGTAAAAGTGAACTCCGAGGGGAAGTCATGGGCATCGGTGGGTTGGGTAGATGAGAAAAAGTCTGGGGGGTGGGGGGGAGGGGTTAGAAAATGGGAGTGAATTAACGGCATGCCGCATGCTCCGTGTGTCCTGGGATCTCTCTATGGGGGGTTGTTGCATGCGACCCCACCCCCTCTACACACACTCTCTGTTGCATGGCTCTGGGCGACATCAAACCTGCCTTGCCTGCCCGCCCGCCCGCCTGCCTGCCGAGCGCTGTGGATGTTGGCCGATGCCCGCCCCCCCCCCCTCTTTTGCGCGCCGTACGCGCAGCCCCCCACCCCCCGGGCATGCCCAACACTCGCACACACTCAAGAACACGACAGGGCACGCCCACGAACCCCCCCCCCCCCGCCGCCGCCATCGTGCTTGCCATCGTTTGATTGCCCAACGCTCATGTTCGTGGGTAAACCCGATGGGGGGCCAACCGGACAGGATGGGAACAGCAAGCGAGGGGCCTCCACCCCTCGCCTGTTTTCGTTCCATCTGTGGGTTCTCGCCATTGGTTTTACCTGATATAGACACATGTGAAAAGACAGGGAACCTCCTGACAGGTAGGGGGAGCTCTATAGCGGAAGCCCAGTGGAATAAAGGCGGAGCAGTCTCCTGAAACATAGCAGAATTACACCAGTGATACTGTTATCGTTCTCCAGTCGACCTATTTTTTGTCTCCTGAGGACTCCAATTAAGCGCTCTTAATTGCAGTCCGTGCAAATAACTGTGTGTTAGTGAGTGGAGAAGGGGAGGGGTTGGGATGGGGGGGGGGGGTCACTGTATGTGTATATCTATGGACATATATATCTATGTGTGTAACACCAGAGATGTGTAAATGCCCCCATGCATTCACACATTTAGGGAACATGGGCACAGGTTGGGTCGGCGGCCTTTCTGCCTCCGATTGTTCTTCCTTGTGGTTCTCGGCTCTCACAGTTGCTTAGCAGCAGATGGCCCTCATTGGATCTCTGTGCTGTCTTGTAGAGTATCACTGGGGAAAGTGTAACTGACCAGGAGACGCGCACTCGCTCGCTCGCTCAGGTTTTCCCTCCCGTGGCGCAAACGCTGACTCAGCGGCCGACCTTCGCACGTCGCCCCGGACCAGTCCAGCTCCCCGCCAAGACGAGGGGCTTTTTCAAATTGCGCTGACTGGTCCCCCCCCCCCCCCTCTCTCTTTCTTTTTGGCTCTAATTTGCCCCTGTAAAATCAAACACCGGGACAGACCCCTGTCCAGGTGTAAGTGGCTGCTGTCTATGGAGCTCTCTCAACCCCCTCAGCCCCCCCTCCCCTTTCCCCCCACCCCCACGCCCCGGAGGTTCAGGCTCGTCACACTGTAGCGAGGACACGCCCCCCCCCTCCCCTCTCATCCTCTCATCCCGACTGGCTCTCCACAGAGGCTGCTCCGCATGGACCTGCCCGTGGCCGACGACAACACGGTGCACTTCAACTCCACGCTCATGGCTTTGATCCGGACGGCGCTGGATATAAAGATCGCCAAGGGTACGACCCTGAAGCACCGCCACTCTGTCACGACTGTCTGGCTGGCGTATTGCAGTAATTAGGAAAGAAATACACAGTAAAACTTGCACTGAAATGAAAAGAAATGTGAAAAATCCTACATTGCTGTTGGGAGTATTTAGGAAAACAAAATTGCTTATCCAATCTAGTGGAAGTAAACAATATTCTGATCACCCAGGTAAGCTCTTAGAAAAATACATAATTGATGAGTATTACTCATAATAATTGATGGTAATTAACATTATTTCTAATCTTTGCTTTGACATATATAAAGACATATACTACATACGACCTATGCAAGGCTGATCAAGCATATAGCAGTCAGTTTGTAACTGTAGAGTGTTAAGAGACAGTGCGTCTCAGGTTGATGTACAAATGTCTCGGTGTTGATGGATGATTGGCCACCATTGGGCTCAAACCAAATGTCCACTTTCCCAGTGGGAAGTCGGAACTTTCCCAGTTACGAATGCATTCATATTTATGGAACCTTTTCAGAATACCTGCTATTTGGCAATTACTTCTTTCCTCTGTCACTTTTTCCCCACAATATTGTGTAAAAAATGTAATTTTTCCAGTTTTTTTTCGAAAAGTGTCCACATTGAAAATGTCTTTTTTGCTGTGAAAATCAAACTACAACAGCTAATATCTTTTTGTAGTCCCCCTGTTTATTTTACAGGTTTTTCCCACTCTTTGTGTGTTTTTTTTCCTTTATCACAAATGTATGAAATACTGTTGTGAATTATCTGCCAGTTAAGACATTAACTCATTACTCTGTTTTTGTGGATGAATGTGTACATGTGTGACTGGCTAAATCCTTCTTCTCTTGGGACTTTGGTGCCATTTGTCTCCCCCTTGTGGGCCTTTACCTTCTCGCTCCTTTGGGGCTATTCGTGTATGTTTGGGTATGTAACGCATGTGTGTGTGTGTCCAAATGTTGGCGTGTGTGTGTGTATACATTGGGCGGCTCAGGCGGTGCAGACAAGCACCAGATGGATGCCGAGCTCAGAAAGGAGATGATGGCCATTTGGCCCAACTTGTCGCAGAAGACGCTGGACTTGCTGGTTACGCCGCACAAGGGTAAGTTACAGGGGAAACAGCATAGTGGTGTGTGTGTGTGTCCGATCACCAACTCACCAAGAGGACAGCTTCTACCAGCCAGTGTCATTCACTGCTTTGCATCTCCTGATCAGACTGCAACAACATCAACATGCTGGACAGTTTACACGCACACAAGCACGCACGCCCACACGCACGCGCACACACACACACATAAGACAGCTGCTTGCCAAATTCAGATCTTTGTATGAACCCAAAGTCTGTTATCTTTTTAAAAGTTAATTACAATCAGTTTTAGTTCCCTAAAATGTTCTTTATTCATTATTATAACGGATTGATTGATAGTAAAAAGTAATAAAATCCTCAGTTACTCACCTCTTCATTAGAAGTACTGCAGTTACATCAGTGGGTAATACAAACAAAAGAAACTCTTGACTAGTTTGACTCTTTCATTGCACTTTTAGGTCAAGTAAGTCCAGCTAAACATTAAGTGAGCTCACAGCAAAAAACTAACTGACTGAGTTTAGCTGCATCAGTTACTGGGAGGAAGATGCTCTACAGCATGTCAACCAACCATCTTTTAATGCTCGGACTTAATGATCGAACTCAATGAATAAATTGTTTTGGCCTAAATTTGAAATCGAATGACGTTGCTGTAATTTTTCAAAAACATCCAGTTTTGTGTCATTTAGCTTTGTTTTATTATTAGGTGGAACATTCCGGAACATAAATCCGATGAGGTCTCACACATACATTCCACGTCGACGACATCAGCAGAGCACGAAACCCGCCCACACCGCTGATCTCCCCTTGCACTCACTCAGTCTCGTTATCAGGGGTTGCCCACTATAGAAGATCCTCTATAGAAGTCTTTTCACTACAGGAAGTCATGGAGAAGCGATGCTAGGAGCGAGCTACTCTTACTCTGTTTAGCAAATGTCTAATTTTTATGTAAACGGCTGCAGAATAAGTTCATTGCAACGAAACTCGACCCAAACCTCTATCAGCATGCATGCTTGAGAGGTTGTTTGGCGAAGTGCATGGCGGTCAGCCAGCTATAAGACGTGTAGTTCGAATGTCTTATAGCGCAGTAGTCTTCCTGAACTAATAAGATATGTCTGGTCATATCTTATGGCACGGTAATGTCCCTTTTTTTACCGACCCCAGAATCGTAGCCATGCCACTTTGAGAGCGACGCCGGACCCAGATCGTGCCCGCCACGATTTGAGTTGGTTTTTTTTAAAACAAAGCTCAATATTTTTTCTGATCTTCGGTGTCTCTGTGTTCCATCCAAACTCCGGGGATCCGTGTCTGGAGTTTTTGGAAAAAAATTGAGCTCCTGTTTTTTTGGTTTTTTTTTTCCAGGATGAGCTTGAGCGAGGCGTCCATGCGTTTCTTAGTGAGATGGCTACTTTTAGTCCTTAAGCTTGAGCCAAAGCTTGAAAAACACAGTATACTTGAGTTTTTAACATGACGGAATGGTAGCAAAGTACCACAAGGAAGCCTTTTTTGATACAAGAAGAGCATCTGCCTGTGAAAAGACTATCGGCTTGTTGCGTTAAGAACTGTACAGTGGTGTATTGTTGTGTTGGTTGGACACCAGCACAGGTGGTCGGCTTTGCTTTAGGTTACCCGCACATGTGAGGAAGGTGGTGTTGGACGGAGCACCCAGTCTTTAGCAGTGGAACCCCCCGCCCCACCCAAAAATTTGCTCCATTAGAAAGCCGCGGACCCGCTTTGCCAAAGTGAAGCCAAACGTCTCATGAACATACTTGAACGAAAGCCTTCAAAATAAAAGCATCCGGAATGGATCGCGAGGCTGAGATCCTTGTGATGAGCCTTGCGAAACTTGGTCCCAACAGTCCAGAGCTCCGACTTCCTTCTTCAGTTCAGAACTTCAGTTTGTGATTAGCCTCACTCGCATCTACTCGATCCAAAAGCCGAGCATTCAACATCAGGAGGTGACTGAGTCTGTCCCCAGCATGACCGCCCCAAAGCAGAGCCGCCCCTCGCCTGTGCGGCGTCCTCCGCACGTCGTCGTGTACTTCTCTTGTGATTGTGTTTGGTGTCTTGTCCCCACCCCTCTCCACTGCCATCCCCTCCCCCCTCCCCCCTCTCCCTTTCCTCCCCCCCCTCCCCCCCCCACGGCTCAGGGTCCCATCTCGCTCGGGTCTAATCTTGCAGGGTAACTTGTCATTTTCTCAGCAGCCACAGACTTGACGGTGGGCAAAATCTACGCCGCCATGATGATCATGGAGTACTATCGGCAGAGCAAGACGAAAAAGCTGCAGGCCCTGCGAGAGGAACAGGTAGACTCCACCCCCAGAGACACCCCCCCCCCCAGACCCCACCCCCTCCCGGAAAAGACCTCATTTCTCCTTTTTCAAGTTCTGTTCTTTTTTCTTTCCCTCTTTGCTTTGAATCGCCCGTTCACTTGCTCCTTGAGGCCGACTTTTGCCAAATGGGAATTTAAACATATACGACACCCCCCCCCCAGTTCTATACGTTTAAATCCCATTTGGACACCCAGCTACACCAGCAAACAAGACTTCCTTCCCCTTTCGGCCTGTTGCGTCCCCCTCTTTTTTCTAGCATGCCACCTGAGAAACAAACGCATTGGGGCTTCTTTTTTCCTCTTTCTTTCCCGTGCTTGCAAAAGAGGTCGCTCGCCACTCTTCTCTCTGCGCACCAGTTAACGACTTTTCCTCCCAACTTTCGTGCCCCCCCCCCCTCTCTCTCTCCCCGCCGGGCTACTTTGAACGATGTTGCGAAGGTTTTACCCGCAGGTTCTGTTGTTGACGATCTTAACAACAATGTTGACGATACCACATGGCCTCTCCTTCCCTTCCGTGTCAGTGCTCCCCCGCCCCCCCCCCCCTCCTTCCTGTCAGTGAATGCCCCCCTGAGATGCACTCGCTCCCGTTGTCGCCGTACTTTCAGGCCGCACTGTGGACACACGTGCGGAAACATCTCTCCATTCATGCGGCACCTCCTCCTGTCCGAAATCTGCGGGCAGAAAAATGGGACCACTGGTGCCAACCGAAAGCACTCCGCTGCTTCTCCTACGATTGTTGCAGAAAAGGAGAGAGGCCGTGAATGAATGGAGGGCATGTTAGTCCTTCCGTTTGCAGATACGGCGCCTGTCTGTATGTTCCTGAATGCAGCGACCCCTGCTGGACTGACTGGACAGTCCCACACAGGCTCCCTCCCCCCCACACCAGCAGTGCACGAGGACTCAGAGCAGTCTGTGTGTCCGTCAGTCTGTCAGTCTGTCCTGCCATCGTCTCCCGTTTCTCCTTCCGCTCTCGTCTTTGGTCCGTGTGGTTTTGAAGGATGAATCCACCCCAAAAAAAAATGTTTCGAAATGGTCGAGACCAGATTTGATGTTTTGCCACTTCTTGTCTTGGAGGTAAGCGATGATAACGGCGAAGGGACTTCACACGTACTGCTTCATTATTCTCAATGTGCAGCACATTCACACTTGCACGAGCACTTGACGGCTGCCACGTCAGACGCTCGTACACTTTTGAGAACAGCTCGTGGTTCGGTGTCCAGCCTGAGGACGCGGGGACACATTAAGATGGGGGACCAAACCATCAACCTGTCAGACTGTCAGTCGGATTCTGGGTTTGCTGACACATGTCAGTGATCACATGAAAAAACACAAAGTACAACAGTGCGTCCCTAATGGCAGAATACATATCAAAGCTCAGTGCTTCTTGATACATATACCAGTCATTGCAAAACAACACATTGATTTTTTGTTATTCTAATATGCATATGAAGAAGACAGAAAGACACCTTCAAATTCACGTGACAGTCTCGTTATTCCACAGTCTTTGACACACATCTAAAAGGTATAAAACTGCTTCCTCTCCTTCAGCCACTAGGAGGCAGTAGTGTGGTTCACCTGCTATCGGTTCCTGGAGGCCAGTCGAAGATTCCCTCTCAGCATCAGCAAACACGTTTAAATAACACAACTAATGTAAAACTTAAGTAAACCTCATGATGTTGATAGTTAACAAGTGCACTAATATTAGTAAGAATGTCTTTCTGGTTATTGTTAGAATATTGTCACTGAGACTTTGGCAAATCGTTGACCTGAAGGCTGAAATTCACAGCTGTATATTGTCGATGGTTAAGATGAGCTAAAGTCCTTTTTCAAAAGCAGAACTAGGAGAGAAAGAAAGTTGCACCCCTAAAAACTAGAGTTGGGATTCTTTCTTCAACACCCTGTCTGTCGTGCATGTGTCTCCTCCCGTCTGTTCCTCCCTCTGTTGTGGACTCCTAAAGCCAACCTTCAGCTGTCGTTTTCGATGTTTGCTGTTTCTGTGTCCTCACTGTTTTTTTGTTGACTCTCTGCCTCTCTGTTTTGACACCCATCTCATTTATTGGCCCCCTAATGCCGGGGCGTGTTGTCCCCCCCTCCTGTACCTGTCTACCACGCCGTCTCTGTCGCCCTGACGCTCTCTGTTTATCCCACCAGGAAGAGACGGGACCTTGACCTTTCAAGCTCTCCCTGTTCACTCAATTTCGAGGCTGATTGTCACCGAGTAGCTCCTAACCAAGACCCACTCTCTCCAGTCTTGCGTGTCCATGAATCTGTCCAATTCCGTGTGGCTGTCTCGTGGTGGTGCTGGTTGTTGGTTGGATGTTGAGTGGAGACCCGGTGTGGCCAGTGACACCCTACCATGCAGCATTCTTTAATACGTTCACCACTGCACAGGTGGACTCCATTGGAGTGGGTGTCAGTGTTGGGTGTTGTGTGTTCACACACTTAAAAAAAACCAAAAAACTGCTGGGTTAAACACGACTGAATTTGGCTGTTCTTGAAGCAACAAGTGGAATTAAAAGGCGAGTCAAATAAGCAGCCATCTCGAGATGACTAGAAACAAAACTAGGCCTGTAGCACCTCCCCAGGATGCCGAGCCCAATTCCACGTATAATCAGCTGCATCCTTTCTATGCAGAGGCACTACGGCTCTACTCTGAGCTCCTCCCAGGCAACAGAGTTTGGAGGTCTTGTTCTGTTAGTCACGACCAAAAGTTCATGAGTATGGCTCGCAAACCGAGTGTCCTTTTCAGTTCAGCTCTTTCCTCAGTATGACAGACCAGTACATTAAAATAGAGGTGGAGATAAGTACTAAAGGCTCATATGTTGCTTCGAAGCTATGTGCTTAAAATCAGCTCATAGCTGCAAACTCAGTGCAAATAATCCTAATCGCGGTTGCGAGAATCTACCTTGTATATTCTCAAGTCGACTTCAAACCTCATGTGAGGTCGAACACACTCCGCCCGGGCAGCTACCGTTCCGGGCCGTCGAAGTAACCCAGCAATTTTTTCAGAGTTCGACTCCATCGTCCATCCTCTCTAGTGTTCGCACCACGAACTATCGGACGCATTGCTGGCTTGGGTGAGTGCCAAACCGGCCCTGTCCACAGACAGACCGATGCCATTTTCTCCTCTTCGGCAAACACTGATCACTTGTATCGCTTGTACCCTGAGCAGAAAAGTGAAGGGCGGGTAGCGATAGGCGCTGTACCAGCAGGTCAGCCCGATGTGTCTTGGGTGGGTGGGGGGGGGCGGGGTCGATTTGCTCCTTGTACTCGTTTAGCTTCCTGGCTAACTTGACACAACCTGTATCAGTTGCGGGCTGTCATGTCACCAAAAAGCCACTCCTGGGAGGACTCTCCAACAAAGGATCCCTTGAGTGGAAAAAAACGAAACTAAAGAAAAGCAACACTTCACCTCCATACTGTCTGATGGGAAGCAGACGCTGCTTTCATGTGCAAGATCAGATGTCTGCTGTCGAAGTAATGGCATGCGACTCAAAAAAAAAAAAGTCTTGGGAGATGTAGAATCACAGGAACTGTGAAAAATGTGATTTTTTTGGAGTAAAATGTCATGTTATTGATGTGTTTCATGAGTTTCTGGTCCAAAACCTGTGATTTACGAGCAGTCTTACTTCAAATTCCGAAGGTAGAAGTGTCCCCCCCGGACTCGGATCGGGAGTTGGCTTCGCCTCCCTGAACCTCAACGCAAACTGTCGGAGGACGACTGAAAGATTCATGGATTCAAAGTGCAGTTCAGGGTGGCGAGCCAAACTCCAGATCGGCGGTCTGGGCGGGGAGCTTTACCTTGGATACCCACAGCCATGTGCTTGCCGATGGCGCCCCCATGTGGGTGCATGCTGCGAGTGCATCCTGTGTTCGTGTCCTGTGTCTTGTTCCCCTCCGAGTGTGCCTGATGCAAGCCTGCAGGCCATGTCGTGTATCTCACACAGAACCGAACGCCATTAATGTTTCAGCGCATGGCGCCGCCCTCCGAGGGAGGCGGCACGGAGGGCCAGGGCGGTCCGGGCCAGAACGGGCTCCCCATCACGCAGCCGGACGTAAACAGCATGTGAGTGGACCGGAGTGGCCCAGGGTTTCCCTACAAGCACCCAAAACATCACTCAGATAGGAGCAGATTTTCTACTAAACGAAACTGAAACAGGGGGGAAAAAATCAACAACACAGTTTGAAGAATTCAGAGTTGGATAGAGGTGGTTTTTCTGACGGCTTGCAAATTGTCCAAATTACCAAAAGTTACCGTTATCGGTCTCCACACGAGGAACGATGTTGGCGCTCTTTCCTCATGGATGAGTAAGCTTATCCTTAGCAAACGTTTCGTTGCTGGCAGCTTACTTCCGTCCAAAGCAGCAGATGTCACTTTCGCTACTGCTTGGCGAATCACAAAGCAATGTGGATGCACATCTAGTTTCTTGTTATATGTGTCAATTTAATGACTTTTTCCATAACTTTAAGACCTCGCTCCAATAAAAAAGCAAAACTATATGTTGAAGTGTCCAAATGCGTTAACGTGCTTGGAAACAAGGCCAGCATTCCACTAATTTACTGCATGACGCTTAGACGAAATCCATTCCGGTTCCCGATTTACTAGTTTAACTCTGTGTGTGTGTGTCCTTGTGTCCGTGTGTGTGTGATTGCGTGCGCATGCCAGACCTCCAGAGGGTGGCATGACTGAGAGCCAGTCCTGGGTGACGGCCAAAGCCCAGGAAATGTTCCAGAAGACGGGCAACTGGAGTCCCGACAGACCGTACCCCGACGACCTCCACGACAATCGCCACAACCCGCAGGTATGACGAGCCCAGACGCGCGCGCCGTCGCCGGGGCAACGCGCCGGTCCCGTCCCGGTCCGGGCAGCTTGGCCTCATCCGCGTCGATGACAGACTCGTATGGCGCAAGTGACTGCTGGGGGAAAAACCAGCCGAGAGTATCTGCTGTTGCAACGCTAAAACACATCACATCACATTAGCTCCATCAGGTCATCAGTGACTTCAACTTATACCAGTGATAGGCTTATTATTTGAGTATTGTGACTACTAAATGTGATTAGTGTGAGCTTTCTGAGCTCAGCAGAAGTAACAATGTTCAGTCAAAGATTTGGTGGCTGGGTTAGAAAAATAACAGACTTCGGGATCTGGTCCAGTTCTTTCACAAACCAGTTCCTTCGAGGGTCCACCACATGGAGAATTGCTAGTTTTTCATTTCTGACATTTGACGCCAGCTCCAGCAGTGAGACAGAACCTAGAGACTGTCCTTGTCCGTGCAGCTCTGGATGTTGCCTTCACTGCTCGAGCAGACGAGAACCACCATCTCACTCTTCCCTTCTCTTCTTCGGACTGTCTTCTCCTCTTTCACTCTTTCTCTTCCCTGCGCTATGTCCACATTTGCTGTTCTCTTTTGTCCCGCCATCTCCCCCTTCCTCTCCGGATCTTGATTTGCCGTCACTCGTCACCCCGACCCCACCCACCCACCCCGCCTCTTCCCCCTCGAGTCAGTGCCTTGGTTGATGGACGTGTTGGGTGGCGTTCACCTTCTGGACCTTCTCTCCTCATTGTCCTTTCCTGTCGCTTGTCTGTTGGGACGCCCTGACTCCCTCTGCACCTCATCTCTCTATTCGATCACACAGTGACAAAGATAAAAGGTTTGGATTTGCAACCATGCAGCACTCATCAAAGGAGCAACAGGCTGAAATTTGCTTTTTTTCATACGTTTTCTTGAGCGTAGATGAAGAGCTTGCAGTTTAGACTATTTTATGGTATGATAAAGGATCCAGTGTTGTGACCAAAGATAATTTTAGTCTTTGCAGTATAAAAAATTAAGTTTTTATGTGAACAGTGAAGCTGCTTAGAATCTTGTTTTGGGGGTTTTGAAAGACAAGCATTAATTTCAACAAAATTTTGCACAAAAACTGAAATGTTCCAAGAAAAATATTCATAAGTTAAGTACAGAGATAAATATTCCGGATGAAAATGACATTAAAACATTTTGTTTAGAAAGGAAAAGTACATTAATGGTAATGAAATGTTTCAAATAATCACAATAATGCAGGAATAAATAAATAAATTGAGTGAATTTGCCCTGTTATTCATTTTGCCATCAACTAAAATCAGTTAATAGAAAAATGTATTTCTTTTTTGCTAAATTATGATGTTCAAACACAGTGTGATTGAGTCTGACTCAGTATCTAAAAAAAGAACCCAGTTATTTTTTTTATTGATTTATTTGTCAATGAAGTTCTAACATGACCAATGAAGTCTTCTTTTAGTTGCTCAGTGCTTTTTTTTTTACACGTTTTACACAAAGTTTGCAACAGTCAATTTATGCAACCTGCCGTTGCATAAATGAAGATGAAGCCTCATAATGAGGCAAAAATCTCAAGCAAAGGGAACTTCTCGACACTTCCTCGACTTTGCTTCATGCCTCTCGACTCAGCGGCACCCTGTGAGGCCCCCCACCCCACCCCCCACCCCCCTGCCCTCAGCAGACAGTGGTCACGCTCCCCCCCCCTCTCATTGTGTTTTACAGACGGTAGAGATGAGGGAGATGGGGCGGGACGGGTACTCCGACACTGAGCCCTATCACCCAATGGATGGGCATGGGCGGACCCTCTCCATGCCCCGCCTCTCGGCAGACAACCAAGTGAGCACCTTCATCCCACTACCAGCACCACCCCCTCACCATCACACAGTCTCCATCGTTCTACCTGTTGGCGCTGACGAGAGTTGAAGTGAATCAAAGAGCCTGCAGTTGCATCCTAAACATCGGAGAACACATTACGTTACTTTCGACAAATTAAAGCAATCCGATGGATTTACTTGAGAGCTCAGAGCTCTGACTACACTTTTATAAACAACTCACACTGAACTTATACATACATAAAATCTTTCTTTTTTCAAGAAAAATTTTCTCAGTTCACACTTTTCCGCGCTCATAATTCGACACCAGCCTCATCATTGAACTCTGTACTTCTGTGCGAAAGACGAAATGCATTCTTGACCCGAAATGGAGTTCAGTGGATGCTGAGAAACACTCAAAAACGATACGATAAAATATGATACGATAGGATACGATAGGATACGATACGATACGATACGATACGATACGATACGATACGATACGATACGATACGATACGATACGATAGGAGGATGAGAAGTCACTACGTGAAACGGCACGATATGATACGATATGATTCGTTTCTTGTTCCTCAACATCAGTTTCTACAGTTCAACTTGTGTTTCCTTCAAAGGAAACCAGAATGTTTTAGGATGCAACAAACGACTCCTGTTAATTCACTTCCCTCAGTCTGATCCCCCCCAGTTTGTCCTCCTCCTCCTCCTCCTCCTACTCCTCCTCCTCCTCCACCCCCTCCCACCCTGAGCCTCTTCCACTTCCACCCCCCCTGTAGCAGCTTGGTCCCCTCAGGACCCCGCAGCATCTAACCGCATGCTCGCTTCAGAGGTCGACGGAGTGCGCTAGATATGCAGACAACGTGCACATCTAGACAGCCGGGACGCATGGAGCATTCCGGTCCCCCCCGCCCCGAAGCCCACCCCCCCCCCTCCCTTCCATTTCCATGAAAATCCTTGGTGTGTCTGTCCTGTGTGAACTGTGGCCAGAGTTAGCGTGGCGCCTCCGCAGGGAAGCCTCTCGAGTCACCGTTTGTGAAAAAAAGTTGCGGAAAAAAAGTGAGTTGCTGATTCAGGCGATGGCTTTGGTGATCCCAGCAGGGCGGCGCGCATCAGCAGAGCGCTCACGCCGACGCTTCAGGGAAGATGGCGCGAGTGCGTGTGAGTGCGGGCGTCGGTGTGGGAAGCGTTAAACCGCGTTTCCGAGAGCGTGTGAGGACAGCGCGTAGGTGTTCAGGACTTACCCAAAACAAAGAAGAAGAATGAAGCAATGATGCGCTATCAGGTTTCACGGGTTCAGAGCAACGTGGGCGATCGTGTTCTCCTCGTGAAACTCTTGTGCATGTACACGCAGAAGGGAACATTTAAATTTCTCACCAATCGCGTCTGACTCCGCGTCCACAGAGGGCGCTGTGTCCTTATGATGCAGTCGACAAACCACAGTTTTTCATCTTCTTCCGCGTTTTGGCAGGTGTGAAAGCTCATCATCCTGGTCCAGCTGAAAACACAGGCGAACCCTTGTTCAGTTCACTGAAAACGAGCCGATCAGCAAACCGTTTGAGAACCGAAACAGTTTCCACCACAGACCTATATAAGTAGACTGGACACGCCACTGTTGAGTCCCAGCAGGCTGACGTCCGACGGCGGCGCCATCTTGAAGCGGGCGACTTTACGATTCACTGTGGATTACAATG
>JASSRZ010000074.1:1622101-1634076 GCA_032164315.1 Malacoctenus gilli
GGTGAGTCATTTTTCTCTCCAATTTGCCCCCCCTCCCCCCACACCCCCCCCCCCCCGCGCGTGCACTCCTCTCCTCCTGCTCGCGTTTCCCGTACCAATCAGCTGTCATTTCGATTCCTATTCAGTTCTGGGGAGGCGCGGAGCTTCTAATAGGTCCGGCACTCTGGGCCCGGAGTTTGACAGGGGCAGCCGGTGTTGGCTGAAGGCTCACCCACTGAAGCTCTGTTCAGCCACGGCATTTGACAGCACCCAGTGGCATTTCACGGGGAAAAGCACCGGCATGTGAAGGTTTTTCCTTCCCTCCTCCCTACCGCCTTGAACACCACGGCCAATTCTGGCCAAACTGGCCTGGCCGGCAAGAGACAGGACGTCTGTTGCCATAGCAGCAGGTGCTAATCCATATGCATGACCGGAACGAGGTCCTTTTGGGAAGGTGTGTTAAGCCGTGCAGAAGAGAGAGAGAGGGCTGTGTGAGGCTCTCCTCGGACTTAATATATTCTCCAAATCTGTCATCTTGCTGGAAATTGATCGGTCGGCTTTGGATTAGTGTCAAGGTTAAGTTGAGAGTTTTTTTTTCGTGCGATCGTGATGGACGGCGATGACATCGGCCGTCATTCAGGAGAAAACTTGCAGCTCCGTCTGTGTCTGGAGTTGTGATTCTGGTTTCAGCTGTGATCCTGGCTCACTTTTTGGTGTCATGCTGAAAGTGCCACAGCTGGAAGTGAGGAGTGTTTCCGTGGTGCTGCATAGCGATGTCGTGGTTTGCGCTCTCCCCTCTTCGATTCCAAGCAAGTGCATTTGTTTGGCGTTTACTTGTTTGCACTAGGGTTTCATGCACACGTATGCCTTATGGTGGTCCTAACCTCCAGATCTGAAGAATGCCAAAGGAAAGTTGATGCCAAAAGTTGCTCCCACCGTCGTCACAGCATCATGAGCCCCCCCCAGCTCCCTTCGGACATTGTGTGGTTAAGATTAACTTGGAATCGGATGATTTCAACACAGGGAAGGGATTTTCCCAAAAGGACCGAGAAGCGATAACGAGACTTTGACACATGGACGGACGAGGGACAGATTTGCTGGACTGGCAGACCTTCTACGAGCGCCACGCACTGGGACAAAGTGTCTCATAGAAAGGATATTTGTTTACTTGGGTTTCACACAACTCATTTCAGTCACAAAGTACTTTTTTTAAGTAAAGGAGAACATTAACACACAATTAATTACAAAGAATAAGGAAGACTAAAATTTCTGAGAGGTGTCCAGACGTGGGGCTCACTGGTGCAAGTTTCCGTCTACTTAAAACCCGCTAAAACGACTGTAATGTCTATCTGCCAGGCCTGCAAGCGGTGCTGTAACAGAACGCTGACTCTCGTTGTGATGAATCTTGGTGCATGCGGTGTCGATGGTCTTCCTTTGGTCCCTCATTGCTCTCGCCCTCGTCGTGGAGCAGCCAAAGGTTTTGCTGTTCGAGCCGGAACAAACTGGAGAGCTCCAGTCAGAAAATGCAACCAAACTGCTGCTCTTGGTTGGAACATCATCACATGCGTGTTAGAAATGGCACAGTGGCGGCAGCGTGTCCACCGTTAATGTGACTGTCCACTCAGAGACGCTGTGAGTTTTTAGGGGGGGGGGGGTGATTTATCTACTTCGGAACCCAATTTGAAAGACTATTGTTTCAGTTCCAGGATACACTGACCGTGCGAGGATGGAAGCCTATCTGATAAGAAAGACTTCGAACACTGTCTGCCTGCCTGCTTTCCTCCGTCATCTGAGTTTCAAACCTCATTAAACTCCAAAGGCTTCGGGAGGGGGGGGGGTGGAAACTTCACTGCAGGCCAGATTTATTTCAATAAAACAGTTCTGACTTGACGTCGGAATATTGCAGCTCCACATTGTTTAAAAAAAAAGGTCCTTTGGAATGACACCAATCCCAAGTGAGGCCTCTCCTGACGCGTTCAACAACAAACGGATTTCAACGAGATCAGTCTCATACGGGGGCTCGCTGTTAATGGACGGAGAAGGGCTGGGGACCATGTGGCTCTCAACTGTGTTTCAAGCCTCCTCAAAGAGCATTTCTTTTATTTGTAGGGGGGGGGGGGGATCGCACGGCAGAAGTGTAATGAGGGTCCTAAACCTGATCAAATATATCTCTAAGCTCATCTGGCATTCAAGGGTGGAAGCGGCGTAATTACTGGCTCCGGCACAGCTGGTACAACCGCTTTCTTTAAGCCCCTCCGTCGAGGCGGTCGCCGCCCGCAGCCTGGTGGATTCGGGGACGGTCTCGCGCTTCGCCTTCGTGCGTCCAAGAATCAGCTGCGTGATTCCTGACGATGACTCGCCTTTGTTGACATTTTGGCCAGAGCGCCGTTGCTACCTTTACACTAGCTGTGGTCACATGGTGTAAAAATGACACGATGAAGTTGGAAGCGGGTAAAAGGTTTTCAAAAGAAAGTGGGCAGAGGGCTAAAACAAAGCGGGGATATGAAACGCTACGCTGCATGAAGAAAATGTTCTGAAATATATATAATGCTCCATGTAGCTGTTAATTATTCAAGCTATATCTATAGTCCTGGAAAAAAAAAAAACAGCTGGGGATGCGCTTCGTTGCTGCCGTTCCGTTGGATATGATTGTAGCTCCTTTGGGTGTTTCGAGGCCCCGAAGCTGATCCGCTGTGACTGTTTTTGTCCCCGTTTTGTGTGTTTGAGGCGACCTCCTGCTCTTCTTTGTTCGGAGGAAAGCGGAGCTGAATAGCCAGCCGGCTGGGCCGCCGCAGCCTGTTTTATCCCTCTAATAATCTGGGCCGGTGTTCGGGACACGGGAGGTGGCTGTTTTTTGGGGGGGTTTTTTTCCCCCTAGCATCTTGTGCACCCCTGGTGTTCACAGTGGCACTTTTCTAGCATTTTTACTGTACATCCACAGCCCAGTGCCCCCTACTCCCTCCCCCCCCCCCTTCATTATTGCTTCCTCTGAGGTGGACCCTGTGCTCGGCACAAGTGAAATCACAGAACATCTCTCAGGTAGCGAATGTAATGAAGCCAGCGGTGAGGCCTGTAGGAGCTCACTCGGAAAGCGTATGAATCTATTTTATGTGTTTGAACTGCTGCATCATTCGCTTCATGCAGCCTAGTAAAAAAAAAGAAAAAGTCTCCAGTGTTGCTGCATTTTACCGTCACTGTGCCTGTTTCTTGTGCCACTTTGTGCACCGTGGAAATACGAAAAATGGATAAATGACATTTGTTCAATGATTTGTCATGAGGGGATCTTCTTCACGGGGAATCATTCTCATAATTAAACCCTTGTCTAGCCTTTGAGGGCCTTTTTTTGCCAAATATCTTTGTAGTGTAATTATTTAGTTTGAGTCTTTTGGCCTGGGCATGCAGTTTTATCGCGTCGGTGCAGTTGGTGTGGGGGGCTGTTGTGGATGCGGCACTTGAGAATTTGGCGTTATCGAACCAAAATATTAGAAGGTCCGAGCCAAACGTAGCCGCATACGATCGGCGATTACCCTGATTTAGTGAGTCATGAGCAGGAGTGAGAGCGTTTTTATGTTTAGGACATCTGGTCCAAACGTTAAATTCCATTTAAACGTGAAGAGGTTCATCCGTCAATCCGTTTAATTTCATTTCCATCCACTTCACCTTATGACAAGACTGTAAGCGCGGCTTGAAGCCAAACCCCGTTGGACGTCCCCTTTGTCAAGCTCCAGACATCTTTCTCAAACGGGACCAGATGGAGCAAAGCTGCTCCCTGTTTTAATGCTAAAGGTTCCAGCTTCCTGCTTCAAACACAAATGAGGGTCGCTAGTTTCAGGCAACATCTGGCGAAACAACAAACGAGGGGCAAAGAGGAGATTTCAAAAACTCTCGTTTTGAGTTCTTGCTTGACTTTGCGTCTTCTTTAATGCACTTTCGCCACGCTGCCCCCTTCTGGTTGAAATGTAATTGCACCATTCTGTCCATATTTGTCAAGTGGCAGTTCGCACACAGAAACATGGACGGAATGCATGTGGGCAGCAGAGGGAGGAGGACTCTGTGTATATTTGTATTTAACATCCATCTAAAATCCTCCTTAAGTTGGTGAAGGTTGTATAGACAACAGAGGGACGCATGTAGACCCTGATGTTGCTTAAAAAAAGGTTCCCCCTTCTGACTTATGCGTGAACTGCAGGTTCCGACCCGCCCCGTCTTGTTAGTATGCGCCGGTGGCGGCGTGATCCTGACGTGACTTGATTAAATGGTTTTCCCCTCCCAGAGCCAGAGGTTAGTTTACTCGGTGTTCACCTTGAGCAGCGCACAACACATCACCACTTATCTATCGCGGTAAGGGGGGTGGGCGTGGGGGGAGTGTCGACGTGTGTGTTTGGGTTGCCTGCGCATCGACTGCGAGCTGGTAGATTTTGGAGAGGAAGCGTGTCAGTGCGGATGACTGAGTGGCTGTTAAATGTGAGTGCAGGAATCTTAATATTTTGAAGGGGGGGGGGGGTTTGAGGGAGGGGGGGTTGACATTTTCGGGTTCAAACGTGGGAGAAATCCTCACTATTTATAGTGCAGCCGTGCGCAGTATCGTTGCATGTGTTTTTGCGCGTGCGAAGTCGAGATGCCCCCCTCGGAGCCTCGCCGTTCACTTCGCATCTTCCCGATCGCCATGGCGATAGCCAGGGTCTGACAGCACCGCTGCATGTTTTTTTTTTTTTCTTTTAGGGAATAGTAACTGGGAGTATGCCGATAAGGATTTCGATGCGTGCGGCGCATCGGTCCCTGAGATAAGGCCCAAACACATGTCCCCACCTCTTCGCCCTCGTTTCCTCTTCTCGCCTCGTTTCCGTCCCCGGCGCGCTCCGAGAAAAAACGCGTCGTAATTGCCGGCGCGGGTTGAAAAAACTGTTACGCTTTCCTGCCTCGGGTCGGACCGAAGCTCCGGGGGTCTTTCGACGTGTGGTGAGGGATTGCAGCCGACTGATGACTAATTTGTCTCGAGGTTGGATGGACGCCTTGGAGATGGTCGGGTAATGCATCTTCGGCGCGCTGATAGATCAACAAATCAGCTAATTTGACTGCGGAATCAATCAGAGCAGCAAAGGGTTGTATCCGTTTAATTGGGAGACACTTTAACTCACGACCGCAGAATTTAAAGCGAAGCTGATGAAGGTACTCCCACTTCTTAATCTCCTCAGTCTTTTCCCCCTTTGCATGTACAAGTGTGTCTCCTGGTTCGACTCTTGGGTTCATCAGTAGCAGCATCCCGATGTATCATTTTTGGGCGTATTTGGGCCGCAGGTGTTGCTTGTCGAACAAAAATCAAAGAGATGCCTGCGCCGCAGCTTAAAACCTGGCATCGAGGGGGAAAAAATTTGGTCCAGTCTTCAACCGGACCGGCTCAAAAATAAGCCCCCCCCCCAGGAGGTGGGCTCTAATCTGTTCTCTCACCCCCTTCATCCCTCCATCCCTCCGACCGTCCAAGTCCCGTTCCACACCGTCCTGGGGGGCCAGCGAAGCGGTGGAAGGCGTCCAAATGCGCCCGCACAGGAATGCCCGCCGTGGTCCAAATGTTTCTCGTTTTGGCCAGCACCCCACTTCACCTGGGACCCCCCCTCCTTCCCCCGTGGGGTCCCCCATCGGGTGGACCCTGAGGAGGGGCTCTCCGAGTTGAGCCAGCTCACAATCAACCCGCACTTCCCCGGGTGCTTGGCCGCCATGCGGAGTGCCTGTGTGTAGCGAGAGAGAGAGCGCAAGAGAGAGCAGTAAGGCTGAGAGCCGTGTGCATTAGCCATGCTAATCTCATTAGCGTGGCCGTGATTGAATCCTGTAGGAATCTGCCACCGCTGCCAGGAGAGATGGAGGAGCTTGTGTATTATTAAAAGCTCTGCCTCTGTTGTAAAGGGAGTGAAAAGGTTGAGATGGGGAAGAGATGGAACGAGGGAGACGGACTGGGGGGGGCGGAGAACGAGAGCAGGTGGGGGGGGGGGGCAACAAGGGAAAATCTCCACAACGATCGATGTGGGCACCACAAAGCGAGCGGGCCTCGCCCAAAGCGATCTCTGATGCGAACCAAGCAACGGAAAAACGAGGCCTGCGTTGAGAAGCTCATCAACAAATGAAAAGTACCTGTAAAACAGATAAGGCACATTATCATTAATTGCTCAATTACCGCAGGAAGGAAGAATGCTGCTTTTTATATAGCGTCGGTGAGAGCAACCGACAACACGCCGGAGCCGAATTAAAATGGGGGGGAGAACTGCAAATTAAAACCTTATCAGGACGGAGAGGAGGAAAGTCTTATTGTACCGCGAGCGAACCGCCGAGTACTAAAAGCAGCAGCCGGAAACTGAATGGTTTATAAAAAAAAAAAACAGCTCAAGCACTGATGAGGAAAACGCAGCCCTGCCACGAGCCCTCGACGCTTCATCATGTTGCAAGCAGCGAGAAGGGAGCGAGAGGCCTTTTTCACACCAGGGCGCAGACAAATAAATGGCAGCACAGACGGTCGCGAACGTGTTCGTTCGTGATTCAAATGTGCGTAAAGCGTTTGGACAAAAGGTGCGAACATGCCGACCGGCAGCTCAAAAAACGGCAGAGCCGGCATCACCCCGTGCTGAAAAAAGGGGGTTTCGTTTCACCGACGGAACTGACTGTGCTAACGCTATTCTCCAATGAGTATTCGAAGGGTTCCATTAAAAGCTTTGCCATCTGTGAGGACACTCATGGCTTTTGTGAAGATACAGAAAGAATATACCGTATTTTCCGCAGTATAAGGCGCACCTAAAAACCTCCAATTTTCTCAAAAGCTGACAGTGCGCCTTATAATCCAGTACGCTTTATATATGGACCAATATTGAGCCACAGCAGGTCTCGCAACTTCGGTAAGCAGCCGCCAACTTCAAGCGCGCGGTTCATGCTGGGATATATGACTGCGCGAGGCGGTGGCGACCGAGCAGTGGCGGCGTAAGCGCGGCGACGGCGCAGAGCGGGTAGCTCCTCTGCAGCAGGGCCGCTGGGGAGGAGCCACCGGCGACGCCGCCCATGGCCAGTCGGGGGGTGAGCAGTTTAAACTCAAGGCGATCATTCACGCAGTAGAACACGGGGATAGAGCAGCAGCGAGAGAATTTAACGTGAACGAATCAATGGTGCGGAAGTGGAGGAAGCAACAAGATGACCTGCGCCAAGTGAAGAAGACTGTTTATTCATTTTGGGAGTGAACGGAGTTGTCACAACGCTGGTTTGTAATCTATTAATGAAGTTTGACTGACCTATCGGACTGTTTTGTTGACATTCCCTTTAGCGCAGCTCCTTCTAATGGATGCTTAAAGTAACTCCAGCCTCTACTGTAGCGTCTATCCTATGCACCTTATAATGCGGTGCGCCTTATATATGAACGTCTTAAATTACACCATTCATTGAAGGTGCGCCTTATAATCCGGTGCGCCTTATCGTGCGGAAAACACGGTACTTCAATCCTAAAATTTACATGCCGAGAAACAACTGAGTTAAAGGAAATGTTGCTGTTTGTTTTAAGGATCCTATTTCCTAGAAGCATCCAAAGCAGGATTCACGCTTTGCTGGTGAAGCAGGCTGTCTTCCAATTCCACAGTTGCTGGTTCCACGTCCCGATTTTGAAGTGCGACAGTTAACCGGTGAATAGACTTTACCAGACATTCTACCATGCTGGTTCCTGGGGTTCACTGTCTTCGACAAGGACACTCCAACCCGTGGGCAGGGTGAGACCGGGTGATTGAACCTCCGAACCTTTCCCCTGAAAGACGACCCACTAGCTGCTAGCTGATCCACACCCCCCTCTCCCCTCCCCCAAGAGATACATATGAAAGTGAGTATGACTTTTTTTATATTCTGGACTGCTGAACTCGGCGAAAATGTGCTGTATAAGTGAAAGTTAATATACCAAAAGGAGGGCAATGGGGCGGAGAGATGGATCATTGAACGCCCGCCCAGGAGACGAGGGGCTTCAAGTCGAAGGCGAAGTTGTGCGTCTATCCCAAGTTCGTTTTTGGGCGCAGAGCTAGTGAGCATCTGTTGGCTTGACAAACATGCAGCCATGATAAAAAAGTGGCAGAGGAGTCCCAGTTGCTGCGCGTCACGCGGCCAATAATGACATCATCGCTCCAGCGGACGGCACTGGACCGATGACCGCGGGAGTAAAGTCCCCCTCTGGTGCTCGCTCGCGGACCTGAACGGTTTGGCCACCAATTAGGAGGTTACCGGCGAGGAGGGCAGCAAAGTTAATAATGTCGCCCAAAGTGCCCCCCCTCCCCCCCGCATCGAAGTTTCCCCTCTTCGTTTTCGGTGTTTTATCTTCCTCCCCGCCTTGCCTGTCACTTAATGGCCGCGCTTGCCCTTTTCCCATCCTCCCTTGTGGGACGCCGGCGACAAGATATTTGGTGAAGCCTCACTAGACATCGCTCTTGTCAACTTGTGGCTGTCCAAACAAAAAAGTTAACCTCCCCGTCTCCTTCACGCCGCCTCCATCCTTCCTCCGCCTCCCCCGTCCCCCGCTTTCCGTCCCAACCCTTTTTGTCTGCCACTTGATTTCTCCCCCGCGTCCTGCTCCTGCTGTCTGCTTCCTTCTCTGTTTTTTTTTTTTTCATCCTCTCTTCCCTCTCCCTAATGTGTTTCCTGTCTGTCTCCTCCTCCTCTTCCTCCTCCCTCCGTCTTCGCTCTGCCTCTCCCGGAGGAGTTGCAGCCCGCTGTTGTTGCTTCTGCTGCTCCGGTGGCTTTCCGAAGCCCTCAAGTTTCAGCATCATTGTCGGAGCACTCTGTTGTTGTTTTTTTATTGTCTTTGGTCCGCTGGTGTCCGGGAACGCCGGCAGCTTTGCTTACTGTTTGCCGCTTGTTTGAGGGGAATTTGTGTGTATGTGCCTGTTGTTCTCAAAGTCTTATCAAAACAGCCAAACGTTTACGACGCGTGTTCATTGGGTTGTTCGTACAATGATGGACAGCTCCAACTGAATTCATGCAGACCTATAAAGCGGACGTATCTATTTATTGGTATCATGGGCTGTTTCCAAAATAAAAGCTTTCAATTTTTGTGATAATGAGACTTCTGTTGACAGGGGTTTTTTTTGTTTGTTTGTTTTTTTCGATAGATGCTTTTAGGTCGAAGTGTTTGTTACCTTTGCATAAGGAAAATCTAACAGTGCCTGAAAAATCTAAAGGGGTGTTGAATTCAAATGAGACTGAAAGTATCGACTGCAATGTAAAATGAGGTGTGTACGTGTTTGTGTATGTGCGTGTGTGTGTGTGTGGTAGATATCCATCGATTTCTTTTTGTGTTTATTTCACCGACAAACAAAGTTGAATTAATTAGTGTTTTGGGGGGGTTTTATTTTCACAAGGCAACTAAATACTCACTTCGCCTGCTGCAGCTGGTGCAGCGGTGATGCCCGGCGGTCCTCGAACCGCCTCGGGCCTCCGTGGCGCCGCTGTTTCCGCCGTTCGCTTCCCGTGACTTCACTGTTCCGGTTTCCCCACTGCTCGGACCCGCGCCTTCGCCCACACGTGTCGCTGGGACCCGACGCTCCGCCGAATCCGAGCGGCTTATGCAGATCTCGGCCCCGCTCGTTTGCGTCCAGCCCCCTTTTGGGCCACCGGAGCGGCGTGAAAGCGCCCTCGGAGTGACCAGAGAGCGTCGGATGCTGCTTCAGGTCCGTGGGAGGAAACTGAAATGCCAAAAGAAAACTCCCACACAGAAAAGAAAAAAAATAAAACAGGCTCCATCCAGGCTTGAACCCAAGACCTGAGGCGAGAGCTCGACCCACCGTTCCACCGTGTCCTTCTGAGTAGATACATCTGCCTTTACCCAGTCCCGACAGTGACGAGTTCTTTGCGTCCATCGAGTCGAAACGTCCTGGACGGCAAGAGTTGTCCGCGTTGGTACGGAGTGAAATAAAAACGGGAACGACTTTTAGACGGATGGCCGTGACATTTAATGGTGAGATTCTTTTTCGGCGCCGGATGCCTCGTCTTTGACTCGTGTTGGCCCTTTTTTTCGTTTTTCCTGCGAGTAGCGCGGGCGCAGGGAGGTTTCTGGCCCTCAGTCAAATCTCTGGCCAATTACTGGATGATGTGAGCATTTTGCTCCAAGCACAGCTGTCCTCAAGTGACAAAACCGCTTGATGCAGCGCGTCCTGTTTTTCGATATTTTTTTTTTATTTATCCCTCCGCTTGTTTGGGGTTTTTTTTTTTTTTATTGGTTTACTGGCTCGCCCGCGTCGTCTCATCAGACCCGCCATCCAAAATCGCTGTAATGCCGAAGACGCATGACGCAAGCCGGGGATTTGCCCCGGTGGGGCCGGTTGCCACTCAACGAGCCCCCCTCCCCCTTCACGTCTTTCTGACTCGTCCGCTCTCGTCACTCCTTCATCCTTCTTTCCCATGGTACTCCACCAACTGACTTGTCTCTTTTCATTCACTATCGTTCATCATACGAAAAACAACCCTTTGTTATGTCTCGGACTCCCCCGCCCACTTTTTCGGCACCCCTTCACGCCTCCTATATCTCGCCACTCGTCTTTCTTTGCGTTGCTCCGTCTCGGGTGCATTGCTTGATATCTTTCTCCTCTTTTTGTGTATCTTTTTTTTTAGGGGTCGGCTCAAGGCCTCCGCGCTTATCTCTGGGCCGCAGTCTCGCCAGTGCGGGAGCGTCGGCGAAGCCTTCAAAAGCTCCAGTCTCAGTCCTCCCCCCCCAAACGTGCCCCAAAGATAAAACAGGAAGTCGTTTCCCACTTAAATTCAGATTAGTACCTGTCTGATGGCATTTGGGAGATTGCTGGAGTCAGACGGAGGTGTTCTTTTCCTTCTTCCGTCTTTGTCCCGACCTCCTTTTTTTTTTCTCCCCGAGACACTTTTCATAAAGCTTCCCAGAAAGATGTAACGCAACATCGGAGGAGATGAGACCTAATGAAGCCGTTCTTCCCGCTCACGGTTTCCAAAAAAGCGCCGCGGATGGTTCCTTTGGAATGTTAAGTGGTGTTTCTGACACCTGCAGTCATTTTGATTATTCTGAAGTGTCGGGCTGTGAACAGTGAGATGTTACATCTTGCGATAACGGCGTTTTTCCACAGAGAGGGGTCACGAGGAATTCAATCGAGTATATGAAAGGTAGGTTATATTTTTTTTTGGCGGTGCAGGATCAGAGTGATCAAGCCTTAACAAAAAGATACTTTCAATCCAAACCTCACATTGCTTTTATCTTATTTTGAAGGCTTCTGCTTTTGCCCGACGGTGGGTGTGTCTCTGTGGTCCCACGAATGTTTGGCTTCACTGCAATGTGTTGGCAACAATATTGAATATTACTGGCAGAGGGCGAAGTAACAAGGACGTCGTAGAAAAATTAAGACCACTTTCACAACAAAACAAAACATTGATCGAAAGAAAGTTCATTAAATCTTAATTTTGTACCGGTAAAGTGGTAAATTGGCGAATGGGTCAGGAAGAATTGTGGTCGTGAGCTACTTGTAGGACACATTTGGTCTAAACCTAAAGCAGTTCAACCAATAAAGTGACTCGAGTGTGACCTGGAGTTCTGTTCAGAATGGAGGTTGGTTCAAAAACAGTGTCCAGATACTGGATGACCCTGAGAAATGAAGGCGAATCACCCAAAGCTCCTTTGGTTTAACTAGTGCTGCAGTTTGTTCAGTGGAAACAGCTCATAGATGTTGGCAGTGATGTGAGGAATTCGTATCGCTCCTGCTTGTCAGTGTTGGTATGACTGGAGCATTTTGGACCAGGCGGTTTCGGTTTGTGGGCAAATTAGCTGCGGGGCCCAACCGTCTATTTTTTCCGGAGACTTGTGCAAAAATAAAATCTAACGGTGATCTGGGAAAAAGGCTTGTGCCGGCGGGGGGGCGGGGGGCGGGGTTCACATCCAGGAGCAGAAAATTAAATGAGGAAGTAAATGTCACGGCAATCGATTACGTTTCTCTCACATGTAACGGAAGCCAGCCTCAGGAACTGGGGGGGCG
>JASSRZ010000074.1:1667694-1686776 GCA_032164315.1 Malacoctenus gilli
AAGTTGTCCAATCACTGTGTGCCCCCCCCCCCCCCATCAGTGAAAAACTGATGTGAAAAAAAATCCCTGTGTTTCTACCACCATCTAAACTGAATGGAGAGGCACGGTAGACATCTCCAACATGAGTTTATGTGAAAAGAGGGGGCGCTGCTCACTTGTCTGAATGAGCGTTCTACACTATTACACTGTGAATAGCTGAAAAAAGTCGAAATAGCATAAAAGGGCTCCCTTTAAAGTCTGTCGATTCATGTTTCTTTAGTTGGTTTCATTTTTACGACCGTCACCACTCTACTTCTCTACTTACCGAGCTCGCTCAGGTGAAAGGTGAAGACACGGAGATTTTGGCGAGCGTGTGACCAAGGACGACCTCGCGAAAAACTTCCAACCGTGTCCGATATTTATGAGGAGCGTCTCGGCCGCCGGGATCCACGAGTGCCGAACGACCAACAAAAAGTCCCGGCGAGGCCTTTTGTTCTCGGCTACAACAGCATCCATCCTTTTATCTTTTTTTTTAATCTCTTTTGACACGGAGAAAAAAACATCACAGCTGTGAGGAACACTCTGTATAAAGCTTGATGTGTGTCACAATCAGCGTGTTCAAGCAGTTCCGGATACATTGATCCTGCCGTCCGACGAGAGCAGGGGTGTCAAACTCCGGTCCTGGAGGGCCGCAGTCCTGCATGTTTTCAATGTGTCCCGGCCTCAACACACCTGTTTGCAATAAGCTGCTCGTTATCAGTCTCCTGCTGCAGAGCTGTCTGATGACACCAACGAGATTCAGGTGTGTTGGTGCAGGAACACATTGAAAACATGCAGGACTGCGGCCCTCCAGGACCGGAGCTTGACACCACTGCACTAGAGGTTATTGGTCCCATAACATTGTGTTGCTGCATTAAACCTATAACATTGCTCAAAGTACACAATAGTACTGTAACTACCGCTCCATTTTTGGGTGTTGATGAAGACTTGCAAAGCTTTGTCTTCCAGCAACAGGGTTGGTGGTTCGCTTGTCTGTCTCATCTTGTCAAATGAATCATCTAGGAAGTCGCTAAACCCAAAAATTACAACCAGTGGTGTGTGAGCACCCCGCCATGGTTACCATCGCTATGGGCAGCGCCAGCTCCACCCCATCGAACACAACTCTCCACCCCTTTTGTTGACCACTCCCTCTCGGATCGACCTCGCGACTTGGAACCGCGCTGGTTCGTAAGGGCGTGAAAAACCGCCATGCGACAGCTGAGCTCTGACTCCTTTTTTCCCGAGCGGTACAAAACAGGAGCAGGATATTTTTAGTTCTGGAGACAGTTGGCGCGTCACATTTGGAGTCGGGAGTCATACATTTCTCGCCGTGACTTGGCCGAAAGCGATGGCGGGGCCGACTCGCCGGACCCTGACCAGTCACGGCTTGAGCTCCGTCACCAACCCGCGCGCCGCACGCCGCGACAGTGATTAGAGAAGAGGGTGGCAGGGGCACGAAACAGTGGCCGGAGCTGTCAAACGAGACGCGGGCGGAGCGCCGCATTCCCGAAAACGGCTCCCGAAGCAGCCTGGTCACAACAACGTCAAGCCTCGGAACGAAACATATTTTGGCCGATGGCTGATTCTTTATTTTGACAGAAAAATGACTTCCACGACATCCTGTCCTTTCTTCGGGTAAATATTTTGACAAAACGTTGACTAAAAGAGAAAACACAACAGTCCTACTCCTTGCTTGTACGAGGACTAATGTTGTCTTCGGCTCGATGCAACAGATTTTACATTCAGATCATACTAAAAGCTTGAATCGGTTCGATAACATGCAAACTTTCGATCATATATTTCGCAAACAAACCCTAATCGTACCTGTTATTCCACTGAAACTCTCCATCCAGCGGCTCATGCGGCGCAGCGTCTCGCCCGTGCTGTCTCACCCTGCGGTGACACGTCTGGGCATGGACGGATAAAACGGGTCTTGTTTGCTTTTCGTTTTTTCGACACGGCGGAGATCAAACGGCTTTAAACTCGAAATCCCCCCACCCCCCACCCCCCCTTTCAAAAGATCCTGTCGTCCACCGAGACGTTTCTCTTTCCCTTTACCTGTCGAGATTGCCCGGTGGATGCGGGGCTGGAAGAAAAAAAAGGAAATCGGCGAGAGAAGTCTGCTGATGCAGATGCTGTGGACAAAAAGGACCTTGCAGGACATTTTGAAAGGAAACGCAAGAGACCGACCTAAATCCAACCGGCAAACCTTTGGAAAGCGCTGGAATGTGTCGCTCCTGGATGAACGAATGCTTATGAGTGTTGGCGTCTTAGCAGAAAGTCGCGAGGATCTTCTAGAAGAAAGATGTTTCCAAGCTGTTGTCACTGTCATTGTCAGCTACAGCCACATAATCACGCCTTGAAAGGGGAAATAACCCAATGTTTCAACAACTGGTCCGATGAAACAAGTCACAGATTCATATCATAAATGTGAACCTGCTGTTTTTAACCTCTGGTTGGGACATAACTTCATCCAGACTGTCGATAGGTGCGGTTACACCTTTGGTTCTGTCAATACTTGACAATGTTGTGTATCTTCTTCTGCTGACACAGCCTTGTAGTTTCTTGAGTCTTTGATTACAAGTACAGTGTCAGAGCGAGTTGTCCGGACCCAACACGGAGAAAGAGATGCCAATGCCTTTGTAACTCTAAGTTTCATGATGTTTCGGTTATATAGGTAGCTGGCTCAGCCCCCTCACTTCTCCAGGACAGTCTTTGAAAAGATCAATCGTTGAAAGGGGACGGATCCGATTGTTCTTTGAAACAAAAGAAAGTCATCTCCTGTCAATCTAAAGGTTTATGACATCCTGAGCTTCTTCCTCAAGGTTAAGCTTCTGACCATCTGCCCTAAGACCAATAAAATAATTAACTCCACCTTTCGGTTAACCATTTGTGTTAACAATTCCTTTGAACAATTGCTGCTTTGAAGAAGGCCGGGAAGAGACACCACAACAGCAACACTGATTTTGATGCATTCACATGCTTTCCGTTAATATTTGCGAAACCTAACGGATAGGCAGTCAGTGCCACATCGCACACATTGCACTTTGTGCATCGTAACTCATGAGGAACATTCATAACTCAGCCGAAGCCAAGAAGCTGGTCAAAGCAGCACGCCGTAGACCAAAGGAGAAAGAAAATGGACTGTAAAATGCAGGAAGTTGTGAAACACAAAGGGAAAGAAGGAAAGAAAATGAACAAGTCGTCGCCGGCATTTGAGAGAGCAGCGGAGCTTTGCGGATGTTGAAAGGCGAGCGCCCAAAGAAGTGGGAACAATACGTTTTTCAAGGAACACTGCAGCAGCTCTGAAGGTAGAAAAAGCCGGCTGGGGCTCACAGATAGTGCAGACGGGCGTAACTCACTGCTCGGCTCCGCCGCTCCTTCCCACGGTCGCCCAGTAGTTTGCGACCTGCCAGGGATGACGGGCCAGCTGGACGATCGACGCGCCGACCCAACAGCCGGGTGTGTTTTCTGATTGGATCCCGGATTGGATCCTGCCGATTCGGAATCGATGTCGCTCAACGACCGAGCAAGACGCCAAGACGTTGGTTCGATCAGTGATTTTCAAGATGCGCGGCTGCTGCTTTCATGGTTCAGTGGACGAAACCGGTGAAAAAATACGAGACGGGAGTTGCGTGCGGTGTTGCTTTTCATCATTGGTGGTGCCAGCGTCTTCTGACCCCGTCTTTCCTTCGCCTTTCAGGACTTGCTCTCCACGGTCACTGTGCTACGCTCAGCTTTCTCCTCGTTTGACTCTGAACGTAGCACAGGATTCCAACGCGGGCACTGCTGAAGGTGTATTGACTGGTCTTCTTCACCCCGCGGCTTCCACTAACCTAAGACGCGACACGTTGACCTTTCATATCGATGTCTAACCCGGATCACAACCGCGATGACTTTCTTTTTCCCCCTGCTTAGCAGGAAAGCGGTGGAACGACGCCACGCGGTGCCTTCAGGGCGGGTGAAAATACACACAAGTCAAATCGTAAGCGGTGGAAGTCGATACATTGCTCAGTTTGTGGCTCCCTGATGGTCGGATTTAGAATAACATATGTTTAGGAAGGACACTTTGGAGTCTCAAGGAACTGCCAGTTGGTTTTATTTTGAAGGGTCAGTGTTTGATTTGACTGTCCTTTTGTTGAGTCAGACCTCAATGAGAAGGTCTACAGCCTTTCTCAGAGGTGATATAAACCATCAACCACCAGAACTTTTTGTGGCCGATATTTTAGCAGAAGTTTAAGATTACGTAATTGTTTCATATAAAAGCCCTGCTCACCAGAGCACAATGAGGTTTCTCCTTGTGTCAATGGAATGCAGAAATTGTTGCCTATTATCGCAAGTAACTTGTGTTTGTCTAACAATGACACACCCCCTCCCACAGAAACAGGGGTGTTTTTTTTTGGTTGGGGTGTTTTTGTCTGGGACCCTGAGCTCATTGTGGTTCCTACTTTCGGTACTTTCCATTTGCTTTTGCGACCTGACATCATTAGCGTTGTTTGTCAGATGCCGAGCTTTAATTAAAACTCTGCTTATCAGGGACAATAATTAAACACAAAAGAGAGCCAGAGCTGAAGAAGAAGAAAGGGAGGGAGAGAAAAAAAATAGGGCTGGCTCTCTCCCTCCTTCTCTCCCTCCCTCTCTTCATTTCTCTCTCTCTCTCTCTCTCTCTCTCCTTTGGCTCCTTGTCAGAACACAACCAATGGCAGGAATATGATAAAAGAAGCGGGGAAGGGGATGCGAGAGCTCACAAAGGGTGTCAGGTTGTGTTTTTGGCGATGAGGCGCGTTCGTTTGTGTTCCGAGTTGAAAGGCAGCGGCGATAAACGGGGCCTAAAACAATGTGGGCGCGAGGAGGAGATGGACAGCAAAGGGGGGAGGGGGGGGGGGACGATGCAGTCAGGCCCCGTCAGATGAAAAGGAATCCAGATGCGGGCAGCGATGGGGAGAGAGAGAGATAGAGAGAGAGAGAGCGAGCTGACCCACATGATGAACGATGAATGCATGAAACGGCTATCCAAGCACCACAAACAACTGAGAACCAAACTGCAGCAGTCTGAGTCGTTTGGACCGGTCTCCGCCGCAAAGCTCTCAAATGCAACAGCGAGGCAAGCGGGAGTGGAGGCGAGAAAGGACGAGTATGATGCGGCCTTTTTTTTCCCCCAAATCTTTTGCTGACGCCGTTTGCTGGCACACACCCCGAGGATGGGGTGGATCGTGTCGCCACGAGGCGCCTCCGAGGCGTCTTCAAAGGCCGCAGAGGGGAAGGGATTCGAGAAACGCGATGAAAGCGGAGGAATCTGTGTCAGCGCGAGCGCGGCTTTGTGATCAATGTCCAAAATCGTTGTTTTGATAAATAATTCAGGCCGCCCGCCTTCTCTTTTTTTTTTTCTTTTTTTTTTTCCCCCTCCATGAAGTGTCATGAACTATTCACACATACGTGCTCCACGCGTGGCAAGGGAATCAAAGGCCAAGGCGCGACAAATGATTAATGAAGGACTCTCGAAACTACGCAGGCAAAGTGTGAAAAAGGGGGTCACTCAGGCGGAGCAGAAGCTGTGAGGGGCCTCCGCTTTTGAAGTGAAAGCCAAGCCGAGTCAAACGCGGGCAGGAGGGCCGCAGGAGGAGGCGGCGGATCTTCGATATCCGTCTTCGACGTGGCATCCGAAGAGAGTCGCGAGTCTGAAGCCATTAGGAACGGGGGGGGGGGTCCCTTTTCAACCGCAAGCACCCGAAGGCGGCTCCAGCCCGTTCCCGGGATCCCCCCCCATCCCCCACCTTCATCCCCCACCCCGCGTCCTCGTCTCATCCCTCGCAACAGGTTCCACCCCCCTTCATCTGCCTGAGACACCCCGAGAGGTGCGGAGGGGGCAATTTAATTTGGGGAGATAGAGAGACCGAGCGGGTGAGAGTGGTGACGAAAAAAAAAAGGGGGGTGGATCCACCTCTCAGTCGACGCCACTTTCAATTAGCTGTCATTCATGTCTCTGGCGAGATAACTTTTCCCTGGGAGGTTGGAATCCAAACTTAGGAAAAGGAATTAAAAGAGTGGGCGCCGCGGTGATGAGATGCATAATATTTTACGCCGGATTAGAGCCTAATCCCTGGTTAATCCCCCCGAGAAAGGTAAATAGCTAAATGTCAGCCCCTATCCTGTTAAAACATGCAAATTACAACAGCCCCTCTCTGTTTCCCCCACTTAGCCCCGCATCCCGCCGCTTTCACCCCAAACATAACCGCAGCTATTAAAAATGTGTCGTTTCATTATGCGCTTCGGAGTCGGAGTCACAACGGCGAGCCTTGTAAACAGCGGCGAGGACGAGTGGGCGTTGCTCTCGCGGTGGTTTACGTTTCTGCGTCGGTGTCTGACTGGCTGGGGGGGGGGGGGACGGGCCGCCGACGTGAAGGAACGACCCGCGAGCGCGGAGGAGCGCGGTTCTATCTGAGGAGGAAAACGCCGTTCCTCGTGGCATTTATTAGGGCTTAATGAAATAATCATGGCGGCTAATGGATTTATTACTGAGGTGCATTACCTTGAAGGGATTGGATAGCACGGGCGTTAGATTCCTACTTTTCCTCGTTCCATCTTTTTCGAGTGCTTCGAGAGACCCGCGCTCAATTAACTGGAACCCATTGGAGGAAATGTTCGCCGGATTACAATCCTGCCGCCCGCCCTTAATTATTCGCCAACTATCGCCATTGGTGTTCATATCCTCACTCCATCTCTGTGTCTTTGTTTCTGTCGTGCAGAACTCCCCTCGGAGACGGAGCACTCCCCCCCCCCCCGCCCTCGCCCCCTACCCTCCTGTGTTTGACCGGTACGGACCGTACAGCCATCGGGGGGCCATGAGCACCAGCTGGGGCGACGCTCTCCCGAGTCCTCTGACGTGGAACACCTAGGATGGAGCCCGGCCCTGCCGCCACGCTGCGAGCTCAGCTCTAATTGTCGAGAAGAAGTCCTCACCGCTCGCCCACTCTCTCAACTCTGCTTCGGCCGACTTCCCTTTCCTTTTTTTCGAACTGCTCCTCTCAACTTCCACCCCCCCCTTTGGGCTGCTCCTTTCCGATTCGCTCCTGTCCGCCGGGGCGAACTCCAATATTTCCCTTCCCGATCCCAAAAGGCATGGCCGGCAGCGGGCTGCGTTCGTCCCCCCTCTCTCCCTCCCTGTCCCTCTCCCTTTCCCTCCTGCTTCCCGCGCTGCTGCTCCTCCGCCTGCCCGGCACGGTGAAAGGGGACTGCTGGCTGATAGAGGGGGATAAAGGCTACGTCTGGCTGGCTATCTGCAGTCAGAACCAGCCGCCGTACGAGACCATCCCCCAGCACATCAACAGCACGGTCAGTGTGGGCTCTATCTCTCTGCAGACCTTATTGCCACCAGCGCGTCCTAGTTTCCCCGGAATGCAACAGTGTCCGTTTTAAAGCCTAAAAGGACTCCAGTTGCTTCATATTTTCTTGTTGTTTTTTTGCTGAAGGTCAGGTCATCCTAACTGGTCTGTGTTGTTTTTTTTGTCCTAAATCCAGCATGTTCAAATTTACTTTCATTCAGTATAAATCCATGTGAATCAGCCTAAAAAAAAAACAACTTCCAAAATGCGATTTTGTCCACACAAAAGAGTCTGAGTGTGCTGAAATTTTTAGTCAGAAAAAGAAAGTCGAGCCAAGATTTGTCTTCCGTAGGATTCGTTGAGTCTTTATTGTTTCTGTTTTCGAAACATTCATTGCGATTGCTAATGCTCATTTACTTGCAAAGTAGGGAAGCGAGCTACCTTATCTTGTTGCCTTGCTGACCTCTCGGCAACACTGCTACCATCTACTGTTCAGCCGTTAACAAAGTACTGTAGGAATCTTCTGCATACATAAAGCTAATTTATAAAAAAAAAAACAACCCACAAATATATTCATTTAGCAGGTTATTTATTAGAATTATTAGAACCAGCAATATGATATGAAAGGTTTTATTAGCCTACTAAGTGGTAACGTTCGGGGAGCATATTCCACCCTGAATATCAACATTTACCTCTGCCAGCTGTCTCGGGAGGGATGTACATCTGCTTGCAAACAGGCTGTGATTAACTGAATGCTAATTTAGATCTGATGTGTAATCGGGGCGATCACTCATTAGACTGCAAACCTCTATAATAAGAGGTGAAATGTGCTCTTGGCAGCTATTTTCGACCAAGAGATGAGATCTCACTCCAAGGCTTCCAGAAGGCTGCAGCCCATCATCTGACTGTAGTCATCTCTGTCTCTCTCTTTCTCACTGTCTCTCTCTCTCTGCAGGTTCACGACCTGAGGTTGAATGAGAACAAAATTAAGGCAGTGCTCTTTACCTCGATGTACCGCTTCACCAACCTCACTGACCTCAATCTCACCAAGAACGAGATCAGCTACATCGAGGACGGGGCGTTCGCCGGACAGGCCAACTTGCAGGTTTGCTCGGGACAGGACTTGGTCTCTGTGTTTTCCTCCGGACAGTTTTTAGTGTTTCACTCAAATAGTAAACTCAAATTAATTTGTGTTGAAATTTGCTTTATAGTTTAGTATTTAACAGTAGTTTTGACAAGCTTTAGCTCAGACTAAATCAAAATCAAAGGTACAAAGAAACCCCCTAAATATGTCTTCTGTTGTCCTTGGTTATCCAGTTTTTTGGAGCTGCTGCCTTCTCTCCCCGTGTCTCAGGTTCTCCAGCTCGGCTACAACAAACTCACCAACCTGACAGAGGGCATGCTGAGGGGACTGGGTCGAATGCAGTGCCTCTTCTTGCAACACAACCTCGTCGAGGTGATTGCCAACAATGCCTTCTGGGAGTGCCCCAACCTCAGCAGCCTGGACCTATCGTCCAATAAGTTGGCCCGCCTCGACCCGTCGACCTTCACGACCCTGAACCGGCTGATGGTGTGCGAACTGGCGGGGAACCCCTTTCACTGTGTCTGTGACCTCTACAGTTTCCTCACCTGGCTGGAGGAGTTCAATAATGTGACCCACACCTACGACCGCCTCCAGTGCGAGACCCCTCCGGAAATGACAGGTTACCCCCTCCTGAGCCCCGTGCCCGGACATGGGAGGAATGCCCGTTTCATTCTCCTATCCATGTGCCGCGACGGCACCATAATGACCGGCATGACCTCTCAGATCTTGAATCAGGATGGCTCAGGGATGGGTTTGAACAGCGAAGACCAAGGTCTGTACCACCAACCAGTCATAAACTCAACTCCTGACCCCAAATATAATCATCAGATATCGTTGAAGCTCCAAACAGTTTCCCTCTACACCGCGTCCCTGGTGGTCCAGATCCCGCGACCGCACAGTAAGATGTACTTCCTCTACAAGGTCAACAACAGCTTCCCTGAAGACATAATGCCTTTGAATACCGAGAGGAAGACGGTCCATCTGGCCAAGCTCAGCCCACACACCAACTACACCTTCTGTGTGGCTTCTGCGAGCAAAACCCAGAGCTACAACCACACCTGCCTGTCTTTCACCACACGGGCTTTGGAGCCCGGGGACCCGCGGACCACTCCATCCACAACCACCCACTACATCATGACAATCCTGGGGTGTCTGTTCGGCATGGTTATTGTGCTGGGATTTGTCTATTACTGCCTCAGGCGTCGCCGCATCCAGGAAGAGAAGGAAAAGGCTATAAGTGTGAAGAAAACCATTCTGGAGATGAGGTACGAGCCTCTCTTTGTGTTCAAATGTTGGTTAATGAAAGTCTTCAGGCCACATTACAGCCTTGTTTCACGCATCAAGGGTGGTTTTAGCCACAACAGAAATAACAGTTGTTATGTGTGTCCTTTGGGTGTAATTGATTTCTTTGCAACAAATTATGCTATGGCATCAGTTCATTAGTTGTACTGCTGCAATGCTTTGTTTTGATGTACATGTCTGAAAAGCCTCATTTATTCTAATTACAAGCAATAACCTACACATTTTTCAGAGCCGTACTCTGTATGCAAGCTCCAGGCCATGTTATTTTCCATAATTTCTTTGAACTTTAATTAGAACAGCAAGGGTTCTGTGATCCTTTGGCATAACTGAGGGATAATAAATGAAAAAGTCTGAGGGGGAAAAAAAGCATGCATTACGTCGTCAGGTTTTATGTTGAGATGTATTGTTCGAACGATAATGTGTCCGTCCGTTTTTTCAGGTATGGCCCAGAGGCGGCTGCGGCAGTCGCCAATGACCCGGGTGCCATGCAGCGTCTGCAGGAGCAGGCTCACCACCAGCACCACCATTCCGGAGGGGCAGGAGGCAAGCTGCCCCAGTCAGCCTCCTCCAGCACAGGCATGCTCCACGGTTCAGCCAACACCAGTTCCTCCCGTCTCTCCACCTTGCCACAGGTGGAGAAAATGGCCACCGCCTTCACTGAGGCGATGGGTGGCAAAGGTAACTACATGGATGTGAGGACAGCTGGTGTGGCGGGGGAAGGCAGGGAGGGAGTGGTGGTAGCTGGAGGCGCAGGGGTAGGAGGGGAAGTTGTTGTTGACATGCGAGGTGGGGCTGAGAATGGGACAGAGGCTGGGGAGGATTCGGATGACGACGGCCGTGGCTCAGCATCAGAGATCTCCACCATCGCCAAGGAGGTCGACAAAGTCAACCAGATCATCAACAACTGCATTGATGCCCTGAAACTGGACGCCTCCGCTAATGTTGTGACCACAGCTGAGAATGCGACCTCTGGTTCCTCCACCCAGCCTCCTTGCATCGCGTCCCTCCCCCGCAACCTCTTGCCCCTGTCTCCAGGTCACCCTGGGGACCAGATCATGGCCTCATCTCCAAAAGTGCACCCGAAGGCTCAGCCTCATCCTCAGCCACATCCTCAGCCTCATCCTCAGCCACATCCACAGGCGCATCCCCAGGTGCATCCCCAGGCACATCCCCAGATGCACCCTCAGGTGCATCCTCAGGCCCATCCGCAGTCACACCCCCAGTCACATCCCCAGGCCCACCCCCAGGCTCACCCACAGCTCCATCAGCAGCCCCATCCTTCCATGGCCCCAGTGCCACTTGTCATGCCCTTGTCTGAGCGGCCTGGCATCAGTGGTGGAGGGTTTCTCTCCCCTCCGTACCGTGACCCTCCCCCAGCCAATGCTGTGCGGCCCCTTCAGAGGCAGTTGAGCGCTGACACTGCTGTGGTGAAGAATCGTTGCGGTGCCCCTCCCGCAGGGTCCGTCAAAAATGCAAGAGTTTACAGTGTGGATATCCCCGAGCCGCGTGGCGATCCTCCCAAGTACCCAACAGAGAAGAGTAGCCCTGTGGGTTGCGGTGGAGGAAACGGAAACGGAGGAGGTGGCGGAGTAGGGGGCTGCAACGGGAACGGGATGGGAAACATAAACGGCGGTGGAGTGAGCTTGAATGGCGGTGGAATGGGCTGCAGCAACGGGAGCGGAGGTGGGGTGGTCAACCAAGGACAGCAGCAGCACCACTTGGAGGTTCAGCCGGATTACCACAGCTCCGAGCACCGCCACTCCTTTCCTGCACTCTACTACGAGGGTGGCAACGAATCACCATCCCCGGCCCAAAAAGCGTCCTTTCTCAAGCCGCTGGGACGTGCCAAGAGGGATGCCACAGTCACTTACTCCCAGCTCTCACCCTCACGTCACCACAACTACAACTCTGGCTACTCCTCCAGTCCAGAGTACTCATCGGAGAGCACACTGCGAATCTGGGAGCGGTTCCGACCTTACAAGAAAAGCCCCAGGGAGGAAGCGTCCTATATAGCAGCCGGGCATGCCTTGCGTAAAAAGGTGCAGTTCGCCAAGGACGAGGACCTTCACGACATTTTGGACTACTGGAAGGGTGTTTCGGCCCAACAGAAGCTGTGAGCTGGAGAAGCAAAGTCTAAGAATGTGAGGCGATTTGCCAGCAGCAGACTAATATTTGGGACCGATGTTAATGTAGCAAGACAGATACTGATACTTCCTTGGAGGTGTCTAGTGACAAGGGTCATTCAGCCGCTGGATCCGGAGCTAAAAAGGTATTCTCTGGGCGATTTTTAAGATTTTACTCTGTGACAATTCATTGACATTTTAGAGGCTTGTGTCCGAGGTTGGCTCTTTCATCACAGTACAGAGTGGTAATTACCAAGAATCGAGCTGGTCACCAGACTGCCTCACACTGGGCACTTTGGTCCTTGCAGGCTTCCCGGGCCCCGTTTACTTCCCACTAATGAGCAAAGCGAAGGCTGTGACAAGCAGGTCTCTTCTACCTCATTACTGGCACACTGTAGCTCCGCTATCTCCCCAGAAGCAGCACCGTTCACGACTTAAGCCCCCGTCCATCTTCCCCATAATCCCATCAAACCGCCATTCACGAAACAATCATTCCATAGCATTGCGACTACCTGTTCTCCCAAGGAAGCATCATTTAGCGTGATAATGAGGGAGCGGGATGAGGAATTAGACCTGTTTTTTTCCCAGGTTTTTTTAGCCCGTATCCTCCCTCTATTGGGAAGACATTAAGTGATACTTATCAGGCTAATTGTTCTCCCTGGCAATTAGCCATCCTAAGAGTGGGTCGAGGAGGCTGTGTGGTGAGCATGCTTATCGATTTTTGAACCTCCCAGCTACATGTGTTCAGTGGTGTGTGGACATGTATATACACATCGTGCATGCTGGTGTGAGTGATTACGCGTGTAGGTGCGAGAGCGGGGACGGGGGCCGAGTCGCTCATTATTCTCGGGCTCCTCCGTGGCAGCAAAGTGGATAGGTAATATATAGATAACAGCTCAGTTGGGTTCTGCGTGTGTGTGAGAGTGTGTGCTCACGGCTGTGTTTTTTGTTTTTTTTTGTCAAGCCCACCTGTCTATCTAGATAGTGTGGAGTAAACCGTTTCAAGATCCGCAGGCGTTCTGTCCCATAGCCCATTTCCTATTTACAGGTGTGGCGCGTTCCTTTTGATAAGGGAGAGCTATGAGTCGGGGCAATTTACATTTCAATGGTGCGAGTCAAGCAGAAATTACTTGGGGGTGGGTTATGCGGGTGAGCAAAGACAGGTGTTAGCGCCAATACTGAAGGACCCGGTAATCACATTTAGGAGCGGAGGCAGACTGGGAGCAGGATAGAGGTTTGCTGCCGCCACATTCCCGTTTAGCATTTCCCACTGTTAGGGAGGCGAGATAGGGTTCAGCGTATCTCCAGCTGTAGATGTATCAGCTCGAGGCGATGCTACGTAGGAATTGGGAGGGGGTGGGGGTTAAAATGCTCTCCGCACTGCACTGTGAGATAAAAATGAATGGCAAGTGAAGCAAAGGCCCCAGGGACTCATTCTGTCTCAGACTGAATGACTCTACACTCGGTATATGACCCTGTTCTGCTCTTGATGGTAGCTGGTTGCTTGCTATGGACCAAAGTGCCCTTGAGAGGTATGATTTTGCAGGTTTCTCTGATACATCACAATTCTTTTCCAACATGGGTAATAGAGCTTAAAGGGGAGGTGGGGAGGGTAACTGCCTTGGTATAGATGTATTCACCATCATACATTATTAGGTCTTGAATTTTTGGGTGTTTTTTTTTCTTCAGTTCAAAGTAAAAGAGGAGCAAAGCTTGGTGCCCTCGTGGAACAAACAGACGAAGTCACCAATGTTAAGTTACTGCTGCACAGACATAAAAAGCTTTTTTAAATCCAATCAACAGTTGAGGCATATAAACGAGTTTCTTTTTTTATGAGTATATTAACGCTTTGAAAAAATTATCAATTTCATCTGACCTGTTATTTATTTGTCTGCCCACTCCTTCCATCCCCACCGCCATCGAGCTGACCTCTCATGCTCACCTGTGATACATCTCAATTGGAAAGGTATAAACCTCTGTCCAACCTAATGGGGTAAATTAATGAGTAATTTGCGGAGGTTGATGTTGTACCGTCATCCGAGGTCAGAAGAGCGTGCTGATATTATTAACTCCGCCAGACTAGGGGAGACTGATTGAAATTAATGACGCCTGCCTCGATTTGCCCATCTTTTCTCTCGGCTCCCGCTTACCCCCTCGCCAGACTCCTCGCCACGTTCGGGGGGTCTTCCCGTTTCCCCTCTTGAACAACGGTGGATGCAGATTGGCCATCAGACAAAAGCGTCTGGCTGCAGTCAGACTCGCACCTCGCCACTGCCGGGCAGGTTCGAGGTGAACTTGTCTGCGATGTGTCCGACCGGGTGTGTTTTTTCCCTTTCTCTTTTGAGTCTGATTGCTTGGGATTGGTCGGTCTGTCAGACCTTGGAATAATGCATTCCTGTTGGATTCCCCCCCCCCCCCCCCCCCAGCATTAACCCTGATCTCATCGGCTGTGACAGGGCCTGAGTTCACCTGCTGTTGGAGGCGTGAGTTTGATGGGGGAAAATGAGCGTGGGGTGTGACATTTACTCTTTGACCTATAGAAACAGTGAGTTGACTTCTACTCCAAATGTCAGCCAGAATGAGATACATCTCTTGCGAGAAAACAGAAGATTAGGTGTGTGTACAGAAAGATCAGGCCTTATTGGAATTTGCACCTCATTGCAACGCCCCACTCCCTCGTATGTGGGACACCCATTCTCTTGGAATAACAACGCTGCAGAAACTCGTGGTTCTCGCAAATAAAGCTGTGGAATACCACCAGTACACAAAGACACACCAAAAGTACCAGAAACCAGTTTCATTCCTGTTCACCTATTCATGCTGCCAAAATGATACATTTGTCTTAAAGAATCAGGCTAAATTCCTTCATAATTACAATAACCGCTTTAGGTCACAGCATCCGAGCTTGGCCATTTTTTATTGCAAGTTTGAAAAGTTACCTCAAAAGCATTTTATTTCCCCTCCAAGAAAAAAAAAAACAACACCTTTGTTCCTCTGGGCACCACAAACAAACTTTAGCTCGATGACTTAAAGTCTCAAAGTTTCTCATTTCCTTGATACCTTGAGGGGTGATGTAGGAAATGTATTTTTGTTGCTTGAGTGAACAGACAGTTTAATTACGCTGTAATGAAACGGTGTCGTGCTTTTATTCTCCTGATTTTTCCCTTGTTTTTTTTGCTTTTGATATTTCAGTGCTTTTTCCCTCTGACCTCTCTCTGTCTTTCGTGCTAGTCAGTCCAATAGATTAAGCGCGTCTTCACAATAGGATGTCAAAAGGCCCGTCATTACTTTGCCGTTTGGATCAATAGAACCTAATTTGGGTGAGAGAAACCGCATAAAAAAAAAACCCCTACAGTGCAAATTCCCTCTGGGCGCTCACTTGGACAGGCTCCATTTCCACGGAGGGGCCCCTTGTGTTCTATTTTGGTCCTTTGTTCGGATTCCACTCACAGCCCTCCCCTGCGATAGGTCCAAGGAATCACCAATCAATTAGCTTTAGATTAGTACCACAGGCTATGCAGCGGCAGAGGCCTTTAAAACAGAAGTAATGGCTTCATTTGGAGGAGCAAAGGGAATCGAGCTGCGGTTACCCGCTAATGTCCTCCAGGCCTTTTCATTAGATGTAAGGAACAACATTGGCTGAGTTATTCATAAGCACACTGTGACCATTTGGCATTGTTAATAACTGAAGCACATTGCTCATTTTTCTCTGACAGTCCGAGTTTTTCTTTTGTTTTTGTTTTTTTACAGTCTTCATCAAATCTATAAACAGAATGTCTTTGACCACTTAATCAACAAACAACATTATTTTGCGTTTTTTCCTCTGATCGCATAAAAGACACACAAGCGCAGGTTTCGCAGTGCGTCCATGCTGGCCAAGCCTTGCTCCTCTTCCTCGGTTACATACATCCTTCATGTCCGCAGTGTGTAATCCTCCTGAGAAGTTATTTTTAGCTGTCAGCAAGGGTTTTGATCCCCCCCCCCCACCGCGCTCACGAGAAGGGGGAGTCTGACTCCAGCCGTTCGGGGGGGCTGGAATCCACAAGCTGTGACTGATGGATGTGCAGATATTGTACCTCGGGGATTGCCTGTGTGTCTTCTCTCCAGCCTGGCCAATTAACTACGATGATGAATCAATGCGAAGGAGTCACTGCCAGTCTTGGGCCTGAAGAAGAGAAGAAAAAAAAAATTGTGATGGTCGGGGAAACAATTGAGATAGCACAACTTGCGGCGGTCTCTGAGGAGTGAAGTCGAACCTTTTGTGTCGGGAGCTGTGAATCCCAGGGGTACGTCGGAACCTGGTTATCAGGCACCAGAGCTGCTCTGCAGGAAAAAAAAAAAAAGAAAAAAAAGAAAAGATAAAACCACTCAAAGTGGTTTTGTTGTTCTCGCTACCGAGCAATTTTAGTTAAGTCATTGTGATTAACAAGTACCCTAGAGGGGAAAACCGCCCCGGTGAATCATCAGCGGGCCTTTCATTAATGGATGGTTCCTCTAAGGCTGAGACAAATTCATCAGGGTTTTTTCACGTTGCTGCAGACGGTCTTGCCGGCTGCCCCGGGGACTCATTGCTACGCGAGTGTGGTTTTCTCATTCCAGTGTTGTAAGTTTTTGAAAGTTATCGGAGATAAAAAAAAAAACCCACACACACAAACGCACACAGACACACAAATCAATAGTCGTGGAAGATCATGGAACAGCCCCTCCTGATTGCCTCCCCTTAGGGTCGCTCTCAACCCGAACCTCTGGCACGAACACTGTAGACACGCAATGGTTCCCCCCCTGGGAACGGCTGCGACGTCGGGTTTTGTTTTGCGCCTGTTTGATTGAAACCTGTGAAACGGCGGAGAACCGCGTGTGGTGGCAACTCCGACTCTGTCTAAATGCTGTAAACATTAAAGCGTTGCAGGGATGGAGGCTGGGTTCACACTTGCAGGGGTAAACCCAGAAGCATTCCTTATCCTCTTCCCTAATGGCCATCTCGTCTTTACCATCCACCACATTGACCACCCAAACAAAAAAGAAAAAACAAAACAAAACAAAAAAAAAACGAAAACCGTGCTGTGAATATAACTTCTCTGAGAGTTTAACGTTAGAAGACAGGATGGCGGTCTTGGGACGATAGTGACGTGACGGAGGGAAACTCAAGAAAGAAAAAGGTTCCCAGAAGTGAGTCTCGCAAGTTGCTTTGGCACATCCAGCTCCCCCCTTACAAAGCAGCGCAATCCGCTAAACAGAGAAATATATTTATGTTGTAAACATGTAAAATAATGCTACATTTTTACATCGGATACATTTCAGAAGCTGCAGTTTGGTGCATTTTGAAGAAGACAAACAAAAGTATTTTTGTGATGAAGTGTGACAGGGTGGGACAGTCCTGCTTTCTGCTGTTGGGCAGAACAGAGCCGTTTTTTTTCAAACATGTATAATTTCACATCTTTGCTGAATGTTTGGATTCATATATGACCAGGACCAAGCATGACAAACAAGCGCCTTAATTTATCGCCAACATGCTGGGTGCAGCATTTAAACTTCGGGGAAACCATTAAAGGTGTAAAACTGCTCAATTACCGCAATATAATCCAATATTTTGGTAATTGCCGTATTGGCTTCATCAAGGCGAAGGGGGAGGGAAGAAGTGGGACGTTCCCACATCGTCGAATTCGATACGTGCTGAACCACGGCGGCTAAATCGGCTCGCCTTTGTCAGGATTCGAGCTCTGTTCTGTCTAACTCCTGCGGCTGAGGCACGCGTTCGTTGTGGGCAAAGGTCCGAAAGCCAAACCCCTCCGGCGCGTGAAGACCTTTGCGCGATTTCCTCTGTAAGCGTGGGACTGCTGTCCGGCAAGGTCGACCCCCGATGAAGCCAAACGTCTGGAAGCTGTCCTGCGGTGAGTCGATGGCGGGTCCCCATCTCAGGTTGATCTTAACCTTTGCCCCGCCATGAACGCTCCCAAGTTTTCCAAATTAATGGAGGGGTAGCAAGAAATGAAACGAAATGAGAGGCCACCACCTTGGTTGACCTTGGCTCACATCTGCCGGCTCTACAGAGGAAGCAGGACTGCGATTTTAAAAAAAAAAGCATTTAGTGCTGTCTGTCTGCTGTCGAGGTCGAAGCGTCCATTTGTTGATTCGTTTGGTGGGGTGACCCGATCTCATGATCTCCGGACTCGTCGTCGGCAGAACGAGAGAGACTGTCCGGTGGGAGGGAGGGAGGGAGGGAGGGGGACCTTTTCCCCCCTTGTGCAAATAACACACAACAAAAGCAGAGGAGTTTCTTACCGGTGGCCAACTGTGACAATACACTCACACACACACACACACACGCACACTAATGTAGAGAATCAATGACTATACTGTACGTGTTTGAATAGTTTAGAGCTACACTTTATGGACATGAAATGTAAGAACACACACACACAAACACAGCGTATATTTCCCCACTCATAATGGAGTATACGTAACACACACACACACACATATGCAGATTTGTACACACAGACACCTTCCCACACACTCGCAACAGACCATATTTGCACCTGCCTACATAAAATATGGACTGAATATTTCTATCCACGTTTACAGACACAAATGGTCTTAAAAGTGCCAAATCGGCGAGTTTCATGTGCAGGCGGAGTGGAACCAAACATCTGTAGAAATGAACTCAGTGTCTCTACAGGCCGAACAGCCTAAGTGTCTTACTTTTGTTTGTTGATGTTGTATTTGCTTCTCTGTATAATTTGTTTGTTTTTTTCTTTTCCCCAAGTGTTTTTGGTTTGTTCTTTTAATTTATTTTTTGGGTTGTTTTTTTTTGGACTGTGCACATATGCTGCTTCCACTCTGTTATCATTGTGTACAATGAAATTGCTGACTGCGACTGTCACACAGGAGAGTCTCGCGGGCCCCTCTGATCTGTCCGACTTCAAAATCACAAATGTGCATCTGCCACTCTTGTCTCGAGGAGTCCCAGAATGACCAGACCTCCCGCTTTGATTCACCGTCCGACTGAGAACCTGATAAGTAACCCTTACACAAACGTATATATATATATATATATATATATAAGGATGTATATTTCGATCTATTTTTCTGCCCTTCCCCTGGATTTAGGAAGTTTTGTTCATATGCTGCCTTTAGCTTTTTGGATGCAGGGAGTACACAAACGCACACACACACACACACACACACACACACACACACACACACACACACACACACACACACACACACACA
>JASSRZ010000074.1:1699606-1711812 GCA_032164315.1 Malacoctenus gilli
GCAATGCCACAAGAGCCAGAGGGGGCAGTGTGGCTACAAAGTGCTACAAGCACTGTTAGAAAATCCCGGTTAGTATTGTTTTGTACAAACTGCAACGGTCTAATCTTTTGGACTCTGGGTTTTTCCACAAAAACTTTTGTTTTTTTAACTCATTTTCATTACATGTGGCTAGACAACAACCGAAATAATCGAAACAAGCAATGTCAGCAATAAAAAAAAATGTGTTCAGAGGACAGATGATCTCCAATGTTCCAGCTCAGACTCAAACGGTTTGTCGTTTCTGCAAGGTTGAGGCTGAATTGGCAACGTGGCAGGTATCGCCCGTGCTCTTTTGATCCGTCGTCTCCTGGTTCTCGCTGCGAGCGTCGGATGTTGCATCAGAGGGAGCGGATCAAAAAAAGGATTCAGCCTTGACTCAGCTCAGGAAGCGATGACGTGTGATGTGAAAAAAACAGGTCTAATTACAGCGCACGGCCGGCGTCTTGATCCTGGCGACACGGCCTCCCTGTGGCTGTTGAGGTGAAACTCGGCCTACATGCATTCAGCAGGGCGCAAGTTTCAAACGACATTGCCCGGAATGCAATGTGAAAATGTCCGCTGATTGCTTGAGTGAGAGCACCTGGAGAGCACAGCTTGCGAAGGCACACTCTCTCCCAGACCTTCATTCCACCAAAGAACTTCGGAGGAGAAGGATCAAGATCGAAACAGAGGTTACCGTCAAAGACGTCAATGGTTCGTGGATTGTTTATTTCTCTTTAATGCCACTTACTTTAAAAATTCTGCCTATTTTGTTTGATTATTCTACTACCTTTAATTTAAAAGAAAAAAATCAAGTAAAGGTGCGTGTATCCATTGATTTTTCTTTGCTTGAACTGTGATTTTATTGTGTGTTTAAAATCATAAGTTAAAAGTAAAAGTTAAAAAAGGATAAAATACATATTTAATTAATTAAAAATACTTGAATTGAATTTGATTCAATTATTTGTTTAAAAAACATGGATTGGAATAACATGTTCTCAAAAGATATGTTTGTTTGTGTTTGTGAATTGTTGTTAAATCTGTTTGCTAAACATTTTTTGCTCTGTCTTTAAGGTTTACAACCTATAGTATTGACCAGTAGCTCAAAAGAATTAAAAAGTTAAAAAATAAAGACTTGAGAGCTGAAACATTGGAGTTGTTTCCCTTCGTCCTTTTGGAGCGAACTTTGCACGAACTTGTCAGTGGCCACACCTCCGCCAGGACCGTCGTGAACCCGTACAGATCGTGAAAGGGAGATTCGCCTCCTCAGAGCCATTGAATATTGTAGGCGGAGCTCCCTGTCCGAGTGAAGGGATGTCAAGGATGATGATTAACCCCCATGCAGTCCGGGGGGGGGGGGGGGGGGGGGGGGGGGGGGGGGGGCCTCCCCCCCCCCCCCCCCCCCCCATCTTCGGCTTTGATCCTGAGGATGACCTTTGTCCTCTTTGAAGTGAGCGTCGGGTCTCATCCGGGACTTGATCAGGGCGGTTTCTCGACTGAAAAGAACAACAGCAGCCAGGATCGGTTGAAGCTCCCGCGAAGGAGGCAGAATAAGACCTGCAGCGGCGATCGCTTCGTCAGCGGGGCCCGAGGGGTCCCCGGCGCCTCCGCCTCCACTCCTGGTCTTCTTCTTCTTCTTCTTCTGGGGTCGGGAGGTTAAAGCTTTCAGACAGACCGGGGACCGGTGGGCAGAGGTTCAGGCTGATACGACGCCTCAATTTAACTGGCTCGGTGGGGGTGCTGCCGCCGCCGCCGCCGCTGCTGCTGCTCGCAAAAAAGCTGGACTGCCTCATGAGTCAGATATGAACTCGTGTTAAAATGCCTCCAGCCGCTCGGCGCTGACTCACGCCTCGCCGGTATGGATTGTTTGGTCTCGAAAAGAACGACGGCTTATTCAGACTCTTGGTCATAAATTGCGGCCCTGCAACACTCTGAGGGGGGAGGTATACGGTGCAATTTTAAGGCCACTCGTTTCAAAGACCACCCTGTTAAATGTAGACAAGCGTCATTTCCATATCGCGTATAAAGACTTTTTTTTTGAAAGGCAATCATTCAAAACTCGCATTAGAAGAATGGAAGACGACAAAAGAGATAAGACAGCGGAGTGAAGCCAAATAAGAGCAATAGACGAGCGCAAACAAACCGAGTGGAGGAGTGTCTGCTCTGATTCACGTCCACATATAATTCGAAATGGCTGTGATTTAATTGGCATTTAATTAGCAGTAATGCTATCAGCATCCACTGCCGTTACATGCCTTGCACATCAGGAGACGCTGCAGTAAAGTGCACGATTATGACGCTTATACGTCTGGATGTATTTACAGGTGTTGCGCGCATGGTTGCATGTCAGGCGGTTCGTCTCCACTGAGGTGTTTTATGGGCGGGGGGGGTGATTGGATCAGGCAGTCAAGCCGGTACGCTTGTTATCCAGCCACATGTAATGAAAATGAGTTGAAAACCGAAAGTTTTTGTGGAAAACCCAGAGTCCGAAAGATTAGACCGTTGCAGTTTGTACAAAAAAAAATACTAACCGGGATTTTCTAACAGTTCTTGTTGCACTTGGCCAGCTCATTTTGGCCAATTCTAACTGGTTTCACAGCATTTCCATGAGGTATAGTTCCTCTTCCAGGGTACCTTTTGGTTATGACCTACTTGGCCACGGTTCCAAGTGGCCTTTTGCTTTTGTACTTTTGTCAGTTTAAGCACATTCAGTCGTCTTCGCCTTTTGAAGTACCTGTAAAAAAAAAAAAAAAAAAAAAAAAAAACCTCGTGAGGGGGGCAATCAAAGATAGTTGTAAAACCAGGACTTGCTGTTTCAAACTGCTGAGCTTGGATTTTGTTGCTCCATGAGTACAAGGGGGCACAGATTGTGGACAGAAGCGTGTGCACACACACGTAGGGGTTTTATGACTCTTTAATGTGACTCCGGGCTCCGTTGGATCAGCGGTGTCGAGTCCCCCGCTCGGTTTGAGAAAACGAGAGGGCCCCCGGTCTGTTCTTGTGCGAGTGGACGGATCCCGGGGAAAGCTCCGCGGAGAAAGCTCATCTATTTTTCATCGTTCGATAAACCTGCCCGCTTCTGTCATGTAAATATTTCATCCGTCCCTTATCGCGCCCCGCCATCTCTCAGGGCAGCTCTCTTTTAACTCCTTTTGTACGGCAAGTCTATTGCTCCATTGTGCTGTGATCTCTGACTGTGTGTGTGTCTGTCTCTCCCAAACATTATCTCTCACTCACTGGAACCCTCATTTACTCCCCTGTGGTATCACAGCTCTCTCTCCAATGCACAGATTAGATACTTTTTCGAGCATCCCCAAAGCAGTCTGTGTGGTTTGCCGATATCAGGATAAGGTCTTATTTTTACAGGCAATTCAGGCATTTATAGACTCGCTAACCAAATGTCTGCAGCAGCTGTTGCAGATTATCAAAAACAGTTGCTGAGACCAGGAGTCTCATTAATCTTCGGTTCTGTTTACCAGTCTGAAGGTCATCGGGGGCCCCAGCTCACACTGGACGAAGGCTGGGGGGCTGACCAGGCAACCAGTCTATCACTGGATCATTTTCACTGACTCACTCATGCTAAGTCGTGCTAATTGGATAAAATGTGCAGGTTGGGGGAGGGGGGAAGGCAGGGAAGAACCTATTCCGTTTTGGTGGTAGTTCGGTCATCGTGCGCTCCGAAATGAAAAACGTCATCCTGTGGTGTGATTTAAAAGTTTGGGACATTTAGGAGAATCCAGCGTGCAAAGAAGTCATCAGGCCTCTTGTTGGAGGTATGCACTCTACCGAGTGGTTTTTTTTGCGAGCCACTGTCTGTTCATCTGTTAGCAGGATGTCTCTGTGGTGTGATTTGAGTGCGTGGCCCTTTAAGAGAGTCCGGTGTGCGTGCGGTTGTAGGAGGAAACGTACACATTTGTTTGGGTGGACGTTTGCACTCTACGAAAGAGTTTATGGTATTTTGTGAGCGGAGGTAGTTTGCTTTCACTGCTCCTTCACATCGGAACTGCTGCTCGGTTTTTGGTATCACTGCAACTGAAGCAGCGTGGCCCCCTGGGGGAAGGATGAGGGTTTGCAGTTGCTTTCTCCGAGTATTCAAGATTAGCCATGACATAGAATTGCGACCAGGGGATCAACAGAGAATAACTTCATTCATTTTCCAGTATCTGCTTATTTTTTTTCCAATCCAAAGTTTTGCAGTGTCATCCAAGGGGGCGAACGGACCCGTTTAGGAGGCAGTTTAAGCCTGAACCCGAGTTTAGCCAAGTTTACCTTAACAAAAAGACAAATCGTCCAGAGCACATAAATGAAACATTGTAAAAAGATTCTTTTCCAGATGAATATGCTCTTGCTGCTCTACATTTGTTCGAAAATGATCGCCTCTTTGTTGGGATGACACAGGCTGTTATCAATGGTTTCTGAGCTACCTGTCCCTTGCTTGTTTGTGCTGACGCATAATTTGGCGCGGGGAATTTAGGGAAGTCGTCACAGCAATGTGACGTGCGGGTGTTGAAAGCCACGTCTCTATTAAGCTGTTATGATTGGTGCCAATAAAAAATGAAAACAGAGCGGCCGGTTACAGATAAATGAGCAAGTGTAAAAAAAAATTAACATTTGCGAGTTGCTTTGTGTAATTAGCATTTAATTGTTGGTTGAGCATGACTTACAAGCCGTTACCCGGTCATTACTGTTATATCTTGGCTGCCGCTCGAGGTCAGAGGTGCAGCGCACTTGAAAAAAAACCCAGACAGACATCGAGTCACGCGCTTTCGCGCTGCTGTTAATTTTCCCGATTGACTCCTTCCATTGTACCAACATAATAGTGAAAAGAAGCGGCGGGGCTATTTCGGGATGTCTCTCTTCAGCAGAGAGCATACGCGGGGCTCAGCGGCAGCTTTGCAGATACCGAAGGAGGCAAAGTATGACTAGTATCAGCAAAACGAGGTGTCAGGATTTAATAAGAGGCTCGGGAACATCTTTACAAAGAGGGGAGCAGAAAGTGGTGAGCTGAGCAAGCGTGAGAAACTGGGTTATTGGATATGAAGCACATGCATCAACCTAAATCTAGGTTATTCCTCTGACCTGATAATCAACAGCTCAGAACTGGTGCACAAAGCCACAAAAAACCCGCCTGTATGGAGCCGAAAGGATAAAAATGAGGCGGTGCTTCATGTGCCGAAAAGGTTCTTATCGCTTCTAATCTGCTGTCAGCGATGAAAGCAGGTAAATATCGCACTTTACCGAGCACGTTGTGAAAAGAAGGCGGAGTATTAGATGGAAACGCACCGAGACGTGTTGGAGACGAAGCAGAAATGTTGAGCAGGAGTGAAAGTGACTCGCTAGTGTCACTCGCCTGACGCTTCAGGCCACTTCTGCCCTCGTCTCCTCATTAGCATTTTTTGAATCTCGCATTGAAGTATCCTCCGCTTGTTCCTCCTCTTTCTCAGCTCTCGTGGTTCGAGTACCTTGATGTCAACATTCGGTTTTGTCTCATGCTGTGAAATTGTCTAAACCAAACTTCCTGGTATCGAGGGGATGAGCCTGTGCCATCAAAACAGCGAAACAAGCCAGAATCTCAGTCCATCACTCGCTGCGTTCACATGGAGCATAAATAATCGGATTCGATAAGCAGATTTGAAGGATCAGCTCCTAATCGCGCCGTGTAAAACTGCGCTATCTGGTGAGATCGGCGTGTTCCGATCGAAATCACGCTCGGGTCAGAGGAGGTGTGAGCCCGATTCAGCTCCAGACTGAATCCGTGTAAACGCCACATCGGATCTCGTCCCTCGGGGTCTGTGATGTCACATAGCAGGTAATGCGATGCAAACAGATGGCGTTACATTGCATTCACACCGCGTCGCTGGTGGTTTGAGAGATATGGCGATATGTACGATGTAGGCGCTAACGCATCGGCACGTAGACACTGATGGGCTTTCAGGTGCGGTTGTGATTGCCTGCGGTGACGTCGCAGCGTAATTCATGGTGGTCATCGATCCACTGACTGAATCTGTTGCACCTGTCGATGCATTTAATCACTTCATTGAGTAAAAAGGACGATCTGATCCACTAATCAGAAAACATTCAGTCAGATAGGCAAGAACGCGTTCATGTGAGGGCAGCTAATGGGAATAATGTTATTTTGCTTCCCTTAAGTCCGTCTTTGATCCAACACGTTTCCTCACTTGGGCCTCTTTTGGTTCATTTGGATCCCTACGGAATATTCTGGATGGATTTTTACCCTAAAAAATAAAAACACTAAAAAAACAACCACATTCGTACTCGGATCGTGGCAGCTGCACCCTTCCTCCGTCTGCATGCACGGGTTTTTAGTGTGGCGCTGGACTCAAATGCAGTTTGGCAGCATTCAACACACATAAGTCAAAAAAAAAGACCCAGAATAAGGAAAAAAAAAAGAAAAACACCTCGGGTTGCAATGCACGTAAAGCACGGGTGTGCAACACAATCTGTTAAGTGGTGTATTAATCAAAACTGATGTGTGTCTGTTCCAATGACTTTGAAAAGGAGGATCAAGAGACACGGCCGGAGCAGCTGGCCACGATTTAGTGTTTGTGGAGAGAGTGCGTTCACTGGTGTAATGCTTGTTTTGCTAAATTATGGCGAGATGTTGACTCATACACTCGAATTAGAGTCTATTTTAGCAGCCTTAATTGAGAGTCATTTTGTCTGAATCCCACCAACTCGTTTTTAACATTCAGATTTTTTTTTCTTTTTTCAATTTTTTGGATCAAAGCGCTGATGAGATGAGTCGGGTTTTCAAATCGTGCTCGGTTGGCATCGGCTTTACACCGACAGACGCCGCATGTCAGTCATTGCAATGGGACGTCTTCATTAGCAGGTTTGCAGGGGTGAGCGGCAGAAGCAGCTACAGTGTCAACAGACACGTGATCATCTCCGAATTATTTCTTTTTACTGCACAAGTCGACAAATTACAAAACAATATTGCAGTTTCTGCAATTTTTAGCTGCGCTAAAGGGATTGTCAACAAAACAGTCAGATCGGTCAGTCAAACTTTATTAATAGATTACAAACCAGCGTTCTGACAACTCTGTTCACTCCCAAAATGAAGAATCAGTCTTCTTTACCTGGCGCAGGTCATCTTGTTGCTTCCTCCACTTCCGCACCATTGATTCGTTAATGTTAAATTCTCTCGCTGCCGCTCTATTCCCGTGTTCTACTGCGTGAACGATTGCCTTGAGTTTAAACTCTGTGCCGTAAGAGTGTCTCTTAATAGGAGCCATTTTGGGGTCTTTACATAAACACACAAATGGAAAAGAAATGGCAGGCCTTGTGCAGTCATATATCCCAGCATGAACCGCGCGCTTGAAGTCGGCGGCTGCTTACCGTAGTTACAAGACCTGCTGTGGCTCAATATTGGTCCATATATAAGGCACGCCGGATTATAAGGTGCACTGTCAGCTTTTGAGGTTTTTAGGTGTGCCCTATAGTGCGGAGAATATGGTATGTTTTGAAGTGAAAATTAAAGTGGTTTTGAGGAAGTAATATTCAAAATATCAGGGTTTGCCCACAAGGTAATGCTTCAGGATGAAGGAGGCTAAACTGCAAAGTTTGAGGAGACGAGTTTAGAAGTATCCTCAAAAGTTTATTTTATGATGTTTTGTTTCACACGCAGAGAAACTGAGAAACTTTCTCAAACAGTCGCAACGTGCACGAATCGCGACTGTAAACCCTCCTTTGCGCACCGGCTTTGCTTTAATGTCGTTTCTGTTCTGGTAGCGGTGTCATAGGGCCTTTAATTAGCTTTACTCCTGAACGACGGCTTTTTCAATGATGTCGACCCAATAATTGCTTGGCATGCTCATGAGTTTGAAGGGAAGATTTCAAAAATAAATCACCAGGACAGCTTAAAAAAACAAGCCAGTGGATGATCTTGAAGTTGGAACAACCTGACAGGGGTTTACAATCTGATTCCGTTTAGGGGTGGACAAAAAACGCTGGCCACTGTCTGCCATCCATATCGGATATCACAAATTGAATTCTCAAAGCATTTAGATCAGTTCTTCTGATGGAAATCATTCTTGAAAGGGGGAATGCGTGACCTCAATTTTACCCATGTCAAAAAAAAAAGAGAAAAAGAAAAAAAAGAAGCTACAACGGATGAGAAATTTGTTGTTCAAAGAACGAATTGCATCAAGCTGATCTGCCAAGAGATGTCAGACAGTTCGAAGAGACACCAGATAAAGAAAAGAAAATTGCCAGTGTCGTCATACTTACAACAAATCCCGTTAGATGGCTGCGAATCAAAAACATTCCGGAAAAACATTCGATACGCCGTCGTCTTTGCAACGGCGGTGAGACTCGACGCATCAGGCGGCATGAGGAGCTGGTACCTTAAAGAGGCTGAAGGCAAACACGGGGTAGAAGAAATGATATCAGAGGTGATGAAGTTGCGAGGATTAAAGTGTTAAGTGTTCCTGAGGCGCTCTCGGCCTTGCATTCTTCAGCCCGTGTGAGTTTGCCATCGGCAACCCGAGTTATGCCGATGTAATACAAGTAGGGAAAATATACCTCTGCTTAAAAACTGCTCCATCGAGGTCAATGAGATCAATTATTGCTTATTAAAAAAACAAAACACTCGCTGGCTGCTTAGGTAGTTTGGGAAAATGAAGTGTTCTATTTGGGACTCCACACATACATACAGCTGGACTCAATAGACTGACTGTTAGGCAGAAACTGTCATCATGGAACTCTGGAACGGGTTACGCAATCATTATAAAGGCAACAGTTTGATTTTGGACAAATTATTGTTCTTTGTCACTAATGACATCAAAATCTGGCAATTTCATAATAATAATAATAATAATAATAATAATAATAATAAAAGTGATTTCTGAAACTTTTTTCAATATGTCATCTCTTCTTTGTGTAAAGTTGCTAAGCAGTCACGCTGTCCCCCAAAGGTCCCCAGTGGTACTGCAAAATGATCCGCAATTACAGTCGAGAGAAAGTGTTGAACACAGGTGATCAAAATCCCTGATTTCATTACACAAGCTGCAGCTGGTGTCAAAAACATCCAACCTGAGGCCTTTTATCGGGTGAATTTGCCGGCACGGTCTCAAGCGTTCTGCCTCCCAACAGCAGAAACAAGCTTTTTTACGATCATCAGTCGAGATCGGAAAAACAAGAGCCCGGCGGCGACTCTTCAGCCATTTACACTCTGGCATAATAGGAACACCAGGAGGTCACAGCAAGGAGAAAACCCACGCAACGTAGCCGCCGGTGTTGGGGGGGTGGGGTGGGGGTGGGGGTGGGGTAACGGAGCACCGGGGCCTTTTATTTTCTGCTGCTGTAACCAGCGCTGTTTTACCGTGCTGGAACACGCAAACGTGGGGCGCAGCTCCCCCCACTCCCCCCCCCCCCCCCCTGCTCGCTGACAGTGATGCTGTTCAACACAATCATCTGCCCTCCAGGCCGGAGGTCTGTCCACATTACAGTGGAGTGGTGAACACACACCGCGATCTGTGGAGTGTGCGCGCATATTTGATCAACCTCGCGTTCCCTTCTCCCAGTGTGAGTGTGGGTTGTGAATGAAGTTACATATTCATGCACTCTTTATTTACCTCCCTCGAGTGTGTGCGCACAGAATGCCAAAAAAAGAAAAATTCCCATTGTGGTTGAGAAATAAACAACAACAAAAAAAGCCTTGTGCGGTTTTACTTGGTAAACCAGTCTACATACAAAGAGGGACGACTGAGCTTAACTAGGTTGCGATAAGCCCGTCATGTGTTCGATCTGGACCATTTGAGGTTACTCAGGCGTTACCAAAGCAAAGTCTCTGTTTATAAATGGTCTTGTGTTATAACACAGTGCTCAGACTTACATTTACCGACCCGAAATGGGTTAAATTAGATGCATCGTCATCAAATAACCATAAAAAAAACGCAGGAATGTTGTCTGGCTGTTCAAAGAATCCCTGTTTAAGCCTTTCATCAATAAGAACAGACAGTTTTCATCTATGAAAAGTGTCTCACAAGCAAAATAATCCTCACTTTTTTTCCCAGCCTTGACCAATCAGGTGACGGACAGTTTAGTGAAAATGTTTCAAAAAACGTAGTGATGAGACTACTTTTGGTTGTGTTTCCACGCCACTGTGTGACCCCATCCACCCCCCCACCCTTTGACACCATTTTAGACCAAACCATGTCACAATGTCCGAACCAGCAAGTCCAATCAACGCTGTCTGTTCCTTGCATGTGTGAAAATACACTCAAACAGTGAAAATAAGAGGCGTCTCATCCGGAGCGTCAGGCCTGATTCTCGTCGGAACGGCTGTTGTCAAAGGAGCTAATTAACAGAGAGGCCATAGAATCGAGATGGTGTGTCGGGGAGGGGGGGGGTGTCTATGACATGTTGGAGGACCCTTAGCGAGGAGAGACTGAAGAGTTTGAGATGAGCACAAAGACTCTTGAAGGGGGATGGGAAAACGCTAGCTTTCGAGTCGAACCGTCCGAGCTTTTACGCGCTGCGGCGGAGGCCGAGCGGCTGCTGACAAACTGTCGCGTAACGTTCGGGAGCGCGGTCGGGTGTGCGCGCCGTTTTTTTTTTTTCTCGCCGACGGAACACAGCGTCTCTGGGGACCGCGCTTCTTGATGTTTGGAGCACAATTAGTGGGAAGTGTTCCAATTAAAGCGGCGGCTGCAGTCGCTCGGCCCTACCTGAGCATCCAAGTGGGTCGTTGGGGGGGGGGGGGGTTGTACTCAACACCTTAAGACTCCTCTCGTGCTTTAATTAGTACCAGGCCCCTTTTCTGCATTAGTTTCTGGGGAGCGCTCGTGTTTTTTCTTCTTCGGCTCGACGCCGTGTCGCGAGCGACAAACCGAAGCGTTCCAGAGGTGAGGTGGGGGAGGGGGATGGGGGGCGGTCTCTGGCCGGAGGAATGTCGCCGGCACGCACGCAATTAGTCCGTCGAATCGGAGCGGCGATACGTTCAAATTGGAATTTCACCGCCGTCACTGTTTGTTCGAGTTCATCAGCAGCGTGATGTGAATGTGATTGGATCTGACACGAGTAATCAAACATAATCTGTGTCTCCCCTCGACCTCCGTCTCTTTCTTTTCCGTCCTGGTTAATCGCGTCGCGCCGCACCCCCCTCTCTCACCGTCATGTCATTTGAGAGAGAGAGCGAGAGAGAGACAGAGACAGACAGAGACAGACAGAGACAGACAGAGACAGAGACAGAAGCAAACAGCAGAGTGGTGCGAGGTGTGAGCGTGATGTGTCAGAAAAAGCCAGAAAATGTGACCGTAGAAGCCTTTGACGTCGAAGGACATCGGGGGGGGGGTCGTTGGCAGAAGCGAACCGCTCGCTGAAGTGCCGCCGGAGCCTCGTCTGGTCGGCCCTGTTTCATTTCCCTTCGCCCGAGCTGAAACGGGGGAGATATGGTGGCGGCCGAAGCCCCGCTGGTGGAGCTGGTGCTCGTCCAATCCAAAGGTTGGCAGTCCCATCGCCCCCATCTTGCGCCTGCCATGTGTCAGAGTGTCCTTGGGCAAGACACCGAGCCCCAAATCGCTCCCGGTGGAGGCCGAGCGCTTTGCATGGCAGCAGTTAGTTACGAGTGTGTGATAATTGTGACTGTATGAAGTGCTTTTGAGATGGCTGCAATGTGGGAAAGACCCTTTATGGAAGTCCATTTACCACATGTGCACATTCGGTTGGACGTTTCAGAGAAATATCCAATCATTCAGCTCGGTTCGTCTCTGCTTCTTCCTCTCACGGGGGAACAGCCATCGTTATTCATCTTCTCAGTATCACGTAAGTGCAAATCTGAAATTTGCCAGCCACATCAATGGGCCCCAAGTTCCACAGTGGGAATAATCAGATAACTTTAATGAACAAATCGGATGTGTTTGCATGCACTTCAGAAATGAATGAGAATAAAGCCCCAGGGAGACACATATTTCGGTGTTTTTTCACGGGCTGGGAGTGTGTGAGGGTGGAGGCTCAACCACGCTGCTCAGGGATCTCACCGCCAGCTGAACAGGCTCCTCTCTTTTTGCTAACTGTCCACTGCTGCACGTCAAGTTTTGGTTTTTCCCCTACTCTCATCATGATTGTATGTCACTTCTTTTCTTTCGATTGTTTAAAGTGGCCCTATTTGACACATTTTGGATGTCTTTGTCTTCGTATGCAAGTCCACAATGACAGAAATTCAT
>JASSRZ010000074.1:1723217-1737198 GCA_032164315.1 Malacoctenus gilli
GTTTTTTGTTGGGGGGGGGGGGGGGGGTTTGTTCCCCTCCCAGTTAGTTTTTGTCACCATTCAAACTCTGGCTGAACAAAAATACGTCCAACCTTCGACCTAAACACAAAGGGGGGGGGGGGGGATCCATTAAAAGGAGACACTTCAGAGGGATACAGGCTCCCCCGAGAGCCTTTGTTTGGAGGGAACGGTGGAAGCTGGTGCTGGGGGAAAAAAAACCCAACTCGTTTTAAGGATGAGCCTTGATGCTGGCTCCGAGCTGCGCTGGTTGGTTTATGACTGAATGTGCTCAACTGGGAGTTGTTGGGGTGGGGGGGGGTTTATTTGTTGTAAAGAATGGATCCAAAACGAACAGTACCTCCACTAATTAAAGGAGCCGGGCCTCTCTTTTTTTTCTACAAAGGGCTTCGTGTCAATAGAAAAAAGCGGAAAGCTCCTCCACGTCATGCCCGTGGAGAGATGTGACGGGCTTTCGTAGCTCGCCCCAAACGCGGGCATTAAAAACACGGAGTGACTCAGACTCCGAGTGACATTGTTGCTTTCGATCCGAGTTTTTTTTTTCGGTATTAATCCGGTAAATCTGTTCTTCTCAAAACTTGATTTCATTCTTTTCATGTCAGGCTGAAAAAGCTGTTTCCTCTCTGTAGGGAAGGGGAAAAAAAGGCTTCGTCGGACTCTCAGGTCTCCCTAGGGGGCTCCCTGGTTACGCAACGCCAACAACAGACCTGAGATCAGCTGGTTCGGAAACAAACTAAATTGCTCCCGTTACATATTTCAACAGAGCTTTTTCGCTCACAAACAATATGTCCTAAAATATTCATCGAACAAGATCCACCAGGTGAAGTACATATCATCCGATTCCTGCTTTTAGTTTTGGACACGAAAAATAAAAGTTTGCACTCATCAGTCAACATTTATAACCCACTGAGGCCCATTCTCTGCAGGATAACATTAGTTCGTGGCTTCTTCATGAGGAAGTTGAGTCAACAACGAATCATATTTTAGTGTTCAGTTCTGCACTTGATCAGGCGTTCAATCTTTGAGGTCATTGTCGCCAAGTTACATCGATGAACAGCTTAGTTTCTCTTTTATTTCCCGGGTTCTGCCCTCAAAGCATCCCGCTAACCTAAAGAGATCCTGCAGTACCAGGAGTGAACAGTAGGGGGCAGCGGTGAGAATCGAAAACCAGAAGGCGTTGCGGCAGAGCTCGAGGTGCCTCTCCTGCTCGCGCAAACGGCCGCGACTTGCACTTTCGGTGCCGCCTGCTCCTGGGTGGCACTTCTTCCTCTGTATCGAAGTCTCGGCGACGCCCTCTGGCAAAATCTATCGCGAGAGGATCTTTCGAGCCCAAGGAACGAGACGAACGGCGAGAGCTTCGGGAAGCATTTTCGAATCTGGCGAAACTGTGATCTCAGCACACTGTTAATGTGTGATGGTGGACGGATGAAGGGGAAGCAATCAGTCACCTCTTTGAATGACAGAGAGAAGTGTGAAACGCTGTCTGACACGCTGTGCACTCGCTAGGTTGTCTCCACTCGTTTGAGCCGACAAGAAGCGCGACGAAATCACACATTCGTCTTGTTTTCAGCCTCAGAACTGCTTTTGTGTCATCATATGAAGTACAAAGCTATTAGTGACACAAAAACACTGAGCTGAAACGGTCTTAACGACTTGAACCCGGACCCGATTTCGTTCCTTTACTCTGCTGTAACAGTTCTGCTGCTCATAGTGACTAAACTCTGGTCTTTGAAACTACAACTGCCGAAAAAACAAAACCCCACTGTTTGACAGTGGCTGTCAAAGGTCAGAGGTCGATAGAAACAGCAGCGAGCGCGTTGGGTCCGTTTCACTAAGTTTCCCCTCTCAGACTTCTTTGTTGCCGTCGCGCTGGAGGCGGCACCATGACTCGACACTTCTCCCCCGTGTCGGGAATCTTTTGATTTTCACTGACTTGGCGTCTCGCCGAACCGCCGACGGCCTGTAACTCGATTTATCGGCTGTTTATTCTCTCTCATAGTCTGCTACGCCGTCGCTCTTAAACTGGGAGAGGAGCCCCCCCTCCCTCCCCGTCCCGTTCCGCCCACATCTCCTGGCTCACTCTCTGACCCGCCGGTCAGCATCCAGGACATTTCTCCCATTTCAATCTTTCAGAGGGGGGTGAAAAAGGAGCCGTTTAGAAGGAGGTGACGGGCGCGCGGGGCGAGACTTTGATTGAAAAACAATGGGGCCGTGGCCGACTCGCGAATTGTTGGAAGAAATGATTATGGCCGGAAGGCTGAGTCTGTCTGAACTGCTGAACAAATCTGATTGAAAGTCTTGCGCGTCAATGCAAAGTACCTAAAAAAAAAAAAAAAAAAGGAAAAAAAAAGTGCTTCGGATCCGACTTCCAGAACTGTGATCGTTCAACTAATGTGAGGCAAAACTTTGGGAAACAATCGTTCGAGCTTGTGCCACGACATCGCCCGCAAGCCTCAATGGGAAACCCATCTTCAGGTGGGATGGAGGCGTAGAACCTCCACCCTCAGGATCAGGCTTGGAACAGTGGGGTCGTCCCTCCGATACAGATCCCACTGCAGCTCTGTCTTAGCGTCCACGTCCACCGGTTTAAAGGATTCTCCAGCTGTTTCCCCACAGAAGCCTCCAACTGCAATCCATGAAGCCGCTGATTTCAATACGTCTTAACTCTTACCAACCCCTCTTAAAAGGCTGCTGTGACCCTCCCTCCGGGGGGGGGGGGCGCTCTGTCATGCCATCGCTCCAAGCTTTAAGGAGCTCTCACGTGGTTGCATTGGAGCGAAGAGTAATGACACGATTGTGTCATCTTAACCAAAGCGGGAACCTTCTAGAACGAGCAAAATGCCAATTTAAAGTAAACAGCGGCGTGTCTTTGCTTGGCTGGCTTTTACTTCCAGTCCATGCGACTGTTGTCTTTCAGAGGAAAAATAGCGACTGTGAACCAAACACCCGAAAGGGAAACCCGGACTCTCTGACATATCCGCTTGATTTGTTTACTCAACAGTCAGATGCTTTGAAGCTCTTTCTTTTAAAAAAAAGGCGTTTCTCTCTACTTGAATGTCTCTTTGATTTGACATCTTTTATTTCAAAGTAAAGCCCCCCCCCCAAAAAAACAAACATTTTGCATAAACACAAAAAAAGTGCACTCCCAAAACGGCATCAATCCCACCCGTGATCTGCTTCCAAACCTTTCGCACCACTCGGTAATGTTGAGAGAGAGAGAGAGAGAGAGAGAGAGAGAGAGAGAGAGAGAGAGAGACAGAGACAGAGACAGAGACAGAGAGACAGAGAGAGAGAGAGAGAGAGAGAGAGACAAAGAGAGAGACAGAGACAGACAAAGCTGCGATTCTTTCGCCAGAAAATTGGCTTCCCTTTGCGTTTGAATTAATATTTATAACGATCTTTAAACTTTGAACCTTTTGTCTTTGAGTGTGGCGTTCCACTTTGTTCATGCAGCGAAGATCTGATGTTGCAAACAAGCCGCGATAATTAGCGAGAGGTCAGACAGCTGCTGCGAACCGGTGTCGCTTCGAGTTTGACGACGATGGCGCTGAAAAGCTCTGCGGCGACGTTCGACAGACACCGATGCTTAATTACAATTTGCAGGTTCCATCCGTGTCTTGTTTTCCCCGCAAGAATGAAGAAAACACAGAAACAAGCTCCTAGAACATTTTTTTATTTAAAAGGATTTACAACAACTGGCATCACTTAATTTAAATGGCATCTTTTTTTCTTTTTTTTGTCATCCTCCTTCATCGCAACGTTCACTTTTGGACATACAAACACACACACAAAAAACCTCTCCAAAAAAAATATAAATCCATGCAACTATTCTGGGCTCAAAAAGGAGCGGTTCAGTCCAATTTCGTATAAAACGGGGGGGGGGGGGCGCCTTCAGGGGGCCCCCCCCTTGAGCATCGGGATTCAAATCAGCCAGCTTCAGGTGGAAGGAGAAAAAAAAAGATCGTGAAAAGAAACCCGGCCCCAAAAAAACAACCCCCCCCCAAAACAACCTTGAATTGCAGCGACAACCAACATCGGCTCATCCTCCTTTCAGAATCGAACCCGGATCGATTGAACTCATGAAAGCAGTCTCGCGCAGTTTGTTTCCGTCGGTGATTTCCAATGAATGAAACAAGACGAGTTGCGTTGTTGGTGCCAAGGCAACAAGTTTACACCTCGAATAAAGAGAAAAAAAAACCCAAAGCATATTGAATTTCTGGTGCAGTCGACAAACCAAAGCGACTTTGATTCAGTTCTTGGTGATTGGAGGTGTTCTTTCCTAGCGTTGCTGCATCGGACTCGGTAATAAAAGTGGTAAAAAAAAAACTTGATAAAACTGTGGTTTTTTTCCTTCTTTTCATACGTTTGTGCAAGTTCATGAGCTCGTGGATCGTCCTGGGTCTCAAATAGAAGAACTGGGATCCGGCGCCTCAGCCATCTTGGCTCACTTTAAGGAAAATAAGAGTAAACGAAAGAAAAAAAAAGAAAAAAAGAAAGGAATCGCGCTGCCGTGTAAACACACCAACAAGAGGCAGCCCGTGAACGGACAAGGTGGGGGAAAAAAAAGGGGGGGAACCGGGAGGATTTCTCTGCTGGCCGAGGGGACATTGATCGAGTACAACCGCAACGCGAGAAAAAGAACAATCGATGGAAATGACCTTTGTCAAGCGGGATTAAACTCGGGCTCGTCTGCCAGAGCTCACAGGCCGCCGTTTTTCTTCTTCTACCACGAATAAGCCGTCGGTGGCCCTGGCTTTGAGTTCAAGTCTCAAGACCGAATCGAATCCGACGGTCTCGGCGTCTGACGCGGTCGCAGTCCTTGATGGTCAAACGTTTCGGTGGCTGGCAGAAACGAGTGCGGCGGCGACTGACGTTTCCCAAATTTTTCTTAAAATTTCCCCAATTTTTCCCCAAAGATTTTCCAATTTTCCCCCCAGAAGATTTTCCTTCTCTTTTTCCATGTCAACACTAACTGAACACTTTAATTCCAACATTATCCCAGAAAACTCAAACTGGCATGATGGTGTCGGATGTACTTGTAAATAAAAGCCAAACAATTCGACCGCAGTCTGAGTGCTGAAATAACAATGAGGGAAGCGCAGCTGAGCAGCCGCAGAACACCAGTGACGAAGGTTGGGAGGAAGAGTCGGACAGGAACCGTCGCCCTCTGCTGGACGCTCACAAATCATTCAGAACAACAACAGCAGCTCGTTAGCAGCCTTCAATCGACACCCAGGGTCACCTGAGTGTTCTGGCCTACAGGTGAGGTGAACACTGCTGAGAACAGCTCAACGACAACAGAAGGAGTTGGCTTCATATTTGGCAGCCTGCCAACTTTCAATGATTAAAACTCAACCCAAATAAGAAGTCAGTCGTCCACGGCGTCTGACGTGATCTGATCAAATCCTGGGGGAAAAAAGTACAACTCTAGATTCTGAATTAGCATTTTTTTTTTGTCTTAAATCTCATCGAAAGGAGCTGAGGCAGGCGGAGAGGAGATGATGATGATGATGATGATGGGCTGAGGAGAGCTCCAGGGGGCTTTCAGGCGCTTCCCGCCGCCCCCGGAGGCACCACGGCCGACATGGCGGCGGCGTTCAGGCCTTTCCCTCGGTGTCGCTGACCGCCTCGCCGGCGCCCTCCGCCTCCGGACTTGAGCTGCGCGGCAGACAGAGCATCAGTGAGGAAGCCGCGAGACAGAATCGCACCAAGAAGGAGGCGGCGGCAGTGGCTTCTTACGCCGCCATAGGCGACTTTAATCACACCGAGGAGGATCGGTGGGAACAGTGAAAGCCTCCATTGTGCTCACAGAGTTTCATCAGCATTACTGTGTTACTGTCAATGGATCGTGGACAGTGTTGGTTCACAGCACCAAGACTGTGAGCTCTTCATGTGAGCATGCTGGGTTAGCAAATCCTCCGACAGAAGCTTTATGAAGTAAGTGAACAAACAAAAACTTAGATCTCAATGAAAAAGACACAAACTTAAATATGAAAATATATAAATATGCATTAGATCACTGAAAATGTATCAAATTGTTTTAATTTTAAATGAACAGTGTGAGCCGCAACATTTGGTCGACCAAATGTTGCAACTTTGATCGCTGTGAATAAAATCAAAATACGACTACAGACTATCAGACTATCAGATTCAGACTTACCAAACAAAAGGACATTTTCAATTGGTCCAAAATAATGAATATTTAACTACTTCTGCTGTTCCAGTTCTAGACTATTTTTAAACTCATTGGACACTGCAGGCTCTGAGTTTACATTCTGCTTCCTGTGTGAACATGCAAATGACAGTAAAGTACTTAAAACCTTTGATTCTTTAATCTTTTCAAATTTCATGTGTTTCATATGGCGTTGGTGCCTGTTGACTTGTGACGAGTCTCTGATCTCAACCGTTTGTTTCATCGCTGCTGAAGCTGCCGGCTGAGAAATGTCTTACAAATCGCACGCTTTGATGTGCGGCTGTACACGCGGTATTTATATGACTTTTGGTCCATTTATTCACAAGCTATAATGAAGTTCTTCCTGACCAGGAAAACTCGACATGTCACAAATCTAAAGGAACTACGCCGGCTCGTTTTTTTGGTGGGGGTTCTCGTTTTTTATCTGTGCGCGCCGGCGAGCAGAGACTTTGTCAGCACCTGGCCAGCAGAGGCCGCAAGTGAGCAGCGTGGCGCTGTGACCGTCAGACTGCGGGCACTCGTTGGCTAGGAGTGACCTCACGTCTTTAGAACCCGACAGAGAAAAAGCCGCCTGCTTTTATATCCTCCGTCCAGAGGAACAGGAGCAGCACGTAAACGCACAGCGGAGCCGAGCAGCTGGCAGCTTTAGCGCTGCGCGGGTGTCCTTGATTGTTGCGACGTGTGCTGCATTCGAAGGGCATCGTATGGAAAACTGACGTGAATCAAGCTGACACAAGTTGAGTTGAAGGGACCAGTGTAAAGATTGCAATGAAAATGTGTCAAAAGTGGTCAGTTTGAAGAGTAATTCTGTTGAGAACGAGCTGTTCTGTGGCCGACACTGAAACAGCCTCGTTGTGTCGAGTTTCTCCTTCATGTCGCTGAATATTTGGAGTATTATCTCAAAAAACATGCTTTCACAGATCCACTTTTTTTTTCCAAGTTAGGGCACAACATCCACGCGCGCGCGGAGCCTCCGTCGCCGCCTTTACCTGGTTCTCTTTGTTGCCGCCGCTACCACACAGAGCCTCCTCCTCTGCCGCTGTCTGACGCAGCATGCCGAGACAGGAGAGCAAGCACAGAGGGACGGCAGCGGGAGGGAGCCGTGCGGAAAAAAAACAAAACAATGGAGGGACAGAAGCGAGTGGGAGGAGGGCAGAGAGGAAGAGAAGGGGGAGGGGGGGCGGGTGCGTGTTGGAGGAGAAGAAGGCGCGTCAATCACGTGCGTGGAACGCGTGATTGAGGGATGAGACAGAATGGGTACGAGAGAGGAAGAGCGGCAGAAATTAGCTGAGCAGATTTAGCGAGAAGAGAACAAGCGAGCGGCAGTTTTAAAGGCAACTTCAACACATGGACACGGCTGCTTTCGCGGCGTTTACAAGCAGACGGCTCGAGAAGGAGAATGTTCACTCTTAGCGCCACACACTGAACTCGATTCAAGATGAGGAGAGACCAGAGCGCCGCGACTTCTGTCTCGACTCCGACCGTAAAAGATTCCCCTTGTTACTCACTGGGAGCTGTGCTGAGGAGGGACTCGGCGGCCGGGCTGTTGACCCCGCCTCTTCGCCGGCTGCTGTGCCCTCTTTGAAGAACTTCTTACTGGCCTGAGTCTTGGACTGATGGCCCTTCGACGCTTGAGTGTTTACGGCCTGAAGAAGCTGGAGACGCCAACGCAGGCAGTTGGTATCCACACGACAGGTTTTTCAGGCAATCGAGGACCGGCTGGAGTGAAGGAGGAACCCGTGCGCTCTTGTACCTTGGTGATGGTGCCCACGGCTTTGGTGCGTCCTTCCCTGAACACCAGCTTCTGCTCGCAGTGCAGGTACTCGGGGGTCTTGATGAAGCGGAAGTGGACCGAGGCCTTGTCGCCGGTCCTCAGGCAGTCCTTGTTCATGGTCAGGATGGTGGCCGTCTGTCTGATGCTGCCGCAGTGGACTGACGAGGAGAGAAGCGGCCTCAGTCAAAGAGACTTCACTGAATGTGACCAGAAAAACGGCATCGACGCCTAAAAGGACGGGTGTTAAAACATCGGGGCGGGCACCCCGCGCTTCACTGACCCATGGCCTGGTATCTCGGTGATATCGTGGTGGGATGGTGCAGCACCAAAATCTCCGCCTCGAACTCCCAGGTGGCCTGTGGCATCAGCTTCGGGGACACCATCACCATCCCTTTCCTTATCGACGACCGCTTGATCTGCGGAGGGGCCGACCGAATATGTGGCGAGGAGCAGAGGGGAGTGGAAACCGGAGGGGGGGGAGGGGGGGAGACACAGAATTAGAGCCCGAACACTACCTGCTCCCACTCCTGGGGATTTGCATTTATTATAAAACTGATTATAAAGTTAGGAAACTTCATTTGTATGCCTCCATCATCCCGCAGTTCTGGTATAATTTTCCTTTTCAAAACTTTCAAAAACTTTCTAACATTTCTGTGGAACCCCCCCACCCTCCCAATATTGCACGTCACCACGTATCTACTGTATCCGCAGACCTTCTTGAGGGCGAAGGACGCCGTCTGCCCGCCGCGGACCTCCCTGACGGGCATCCTCTTGCGGTGGATGGACTTGACGGCGATGGGGATGAAGGTGCCGAGCGGGTCGGGGCCCAGGAGCAGCGTGTCGTTGAGCCGGATCATCCCGCGTAGCGTGGTGCCCGAGACGACCGTGCCCACGCCCTGCCGACAGAAAAGGTACGAGGGAGGTCACGCCGGGTCCTGCCGCTCAACGAAGGCAACTGCGAGCTTTTCTTTTGACGGGCTCCATCTCTGGAAATAGTCGAAGATGTCGAGCTTTCACACCTTATTAGAAAATGTTCACGCGACGCCCACGAGCTTCCTTATGTACGCCGCGAGTGCCGCTCTGCTATTTTTCAACATGATGTCAATGCCATGCGGTTGACACTGTGGGAATGTACCGAATGTTCCGGTTTCTGAGTTCAACCTGAGAAACCCCGGAAACCATCAGTCTTACTTATGGGGGGGGTGCCACTTGAAAAGAACGCAGAGAGCAGAATCAACTACAGAAAACACAAATCAGAGAGTCAAATAATAGTTGGTGCAACGAGTTTTAGGTCGATTTTAGTTTAAGAAATTAAATTAAAGCCACACTTTGATTTTCAGACTGAAAAATAAAAAAAAAACCAATGTATATGTAGACACGCCTTGACTATTGCAGCTCCCTTCTAGCAGGCCTCCCCGCCTGCGCCCTTAGACCTCTGCAGATGGTCCAGCACGCTGCACCATGCCTGGTCTTTAACCAACCCAAGTGGGCCCACGTCACCCCACTATTAACTGCTCTTTTTTACCTAATTTATAGTCAATCTCCATCCACTTGGTGAAGCAAAACATGTAAAACAAGGTCATGACACCTAACAGGCATGTCAGTTGCACACAGTCTAGATTTCACTTTCAAGGCCAGAACTCAACTAAAACTGACTTGAAAAGTATGAAATTCTGCCTGGTGCAAGATCAGCGGTGATTGTGTGAGTTTTGGGGGTGCGTTCCAATTCCTTCCTTTATCCTCAACCTTAACCCTCCTTCCTCAAAATGCGCGCTCCCGCGAGGTGCAAGTGCTGTCCCAGATCTTAGGAAGTTAAGTTGAGGAGCAAGTTTAAGGAACGAAACGGCCATTACGTCCCTTAAAACCGAGGAGTGTCGGGCACCTACCTTAAAAGTAAGGGTTACCCAGAATGCATTTACAGCTAAAACGAAATGGCGAAGTACAAATGTATTTTCCTTGTGAATCGAGATATAAATATTGTTAAAAACATCGTATTCTCTTAGTTTAGGCCCATATCATGGATTAGTTCCCTCATTGTTGCTTAAGTTTTCTTTTTATTTTACAATCTTTTGTCAATATCAGCCTGCAGCGGTACTGTTGCTATTATTGCTACGGCTACGGCTTCTTCTCTTCTGACTGGCGCAATGCTGCCCCCTATCGACTGAGGAAGTATCGGCAATTAAGGAGTGTCCCATTTCTAGCCGTTAACACTTGGTTTTGGGGGTAAAGATTGAGGGTTAAGGTTGAGGGCTAAGGTTGAGGGTTAAGGAAGAGAATTGGAAGTGGGCCTTGGTCTCCTTGCGTGACAGATGACACCCTGGATCGATTGACGACATTTGGGCGCCGTCTGTCACTCTTGTTTCGCCTCTCTCGCGTTTGACCGCTCGTCTTACCGGTACTGAGTAAGTGTCGTCGATCTGGAACTCGGCGGGCTCGTCGTTGTTGAAGTTGGTCCTGGAGGAGAGGAGGTTCAGGAACATCTTGAGCAGGTCCATGTTCTCCCCAGTGACATTGGAGATCTGGAAAATTGGACACATCCTACAGCGAGAAGGTCAGAGAAGGCAAACGCAGTTAAAAAAAAAACAACAAAACTACCTTTCATTTCACCAACACCTCACACACAAGGCAAATCTACAGAATTACATGAAATCTACATCCTCTTTGTGCGACTGGGCCTGAGCGAGGCTTTGAAGCTCTGCTCAACAGCAGCATCCCCGAAGCGAGTAAACACATCTAACCTCGCAGTGGGTGGGCTGGCAGATTCCCAGAGGGGACTGAAAGCAAGACGATGACACACTGGGAGACGGAAGTGATGCGCACGCACGTCTTGTTTGCCGTCAATTCAGAGTTCACCGGCGGTTCCGGCTGGAATTCTATCACGATGCATCACGAGAAGCATAAGCGACTTTCTTTCCGCAACACTGGCGACGGAGCCCTTGAACGACACGGAGCCGGATCGTACGACATGTGCCAGCAGGGGGCAGTGTTCCGAAGAACATGACTCGGAAGACTTGGGAGATTCTGATCTGAGGTCACCTGACCTGGTTGCCAGGCCTCTACGCGTGTGTACCCCCCCCCCCCACGCCCCACCCCCCCTTTGACACGTCAAGCTCTGGGGGGGGGGTCTCACCTCTCCGAGCTGAAGTTGGAGGCTGTGACGATGACGTCGTCTTTGTTTTGGACCAGCACTGGGATTTTCCTGCAGCCCGGCGACTTTAATAACCGCTGCAATAACTTTAGCGTCTCTGCAAAAGAACACAGAAAGACAAACACGGCGGCGCGCGGATGAGACGCCTCTTTGCTCAAACTAAACTGAAGGCTGGCACAACGTCTGGAACACGTCCTGCCGCTCGTAATAAGCTACAAGTACAGAGTTTTAACCTGGAAGGCGGCAGAAGGAAAGCTGATGGGAATCAGCGCCGCTTTAATGCATATTTAATCAAACTTTCAGGTAAGAAGCTCCGTGTTTTCCTAACTATCCCCACTTGATTTGTTTATTTACTCTTCTGCCGCTCTGCTGTTTATGCAACCTGCGTTTATTCCCCCTTTGCTTCACATTAAAGCCCTTCCTGCAGTTGAGTTGATTTAATATCTCATCTTTTTTTCACAGAGGTTTTGCTGCGTACACGGACTTTAAACGAGAAAAAAGTGTTTACGTTATTAAAGCGACGAGTGCATAAAAGATACTAATGTCCACAACAACAGATTGGCGTCTAATTAATGCGATTATTGCTGCTGGATCTTCTCCCGATTCAGATTGTGTGTGATGCCTAAACATATGGAAGCTTCGGCGCCAACTCTGTGAGGCTGCTTCCTAAAGAGCGCCGCAGACGGTGGGACCGAACCCGTCTCCACGGCGGCAGCGCGTCTCGTCACCTTGCAGGATGTTCGCCGGACACATGTCTATCTTGGTGACCACCACGAACACGGGCACGTTGAGGGCCAGCGCCAGACCCAGGTGCTCTTTGGTCATGCCGACGATGCCGGCGTTGCTGCCGACCTGCGGGAGGGGAGAGGCAAAGGAGGTCGGTTCACTGGCGGCGAGGGCGGAGCATAAAGCCTTCTGGGGGAGTTCATGTTCACGTTTTCATCCTTTTCAGGCGAAGCTTCTCACTGCTTCACCCTTGAGCCATTTCACTGTAGATTTCTACACTTCTACAGTTTCATTGAGCAGCTTTTGTCCGAAGCCACGTACAACACAGGCAAGAATTCAGACGGTAGGAAAAGCTTTCAAACTGAAATGCTTTCAAGTTGCTCGGGAACATTTCACCATTCATCCATTTATTTTTGTTTTTTTACACCCTTTCTAGCTATATAGTTATAAAACAGTGTTTGCCTCATGAAACAGGAAAGTAAACACACATTTCTTCCTCGTCACTCTTATGGTTTATTATTTTTTGGCTCATTTTTTGAGTTTTCCCATTATTTTAGTGAATTTTTACTAAATCTAACATTTGTGTTTTACTGCTATGAGCTGAATGTGACCAAAATAAAGGCCCAATTCCAATTCTCTTCCTTAATCCTCAACCCTCAATCTTTACCCTCAAAACCAAGTGTTAACACTCCTTCAATGCTTATCCTTCATCAGTACGCCACACATTACGCCAAAGCGGTGTTGAGTCTATCAAGTCAGAAGAGAAGAAGCCGTAGCCGTAGCAACAATAGCGACAGTACCGCTGTAGGCCGCTATTGACAAAAGATCGCAAAAAAAAAAGAAAGCAACAATGAGGTAACTAATCCATGACATGGGCCTAAACTAAGAGAATTCGATATTTTTCGTAACAAGGAAAATACATTTGTAGCTCGCCATTTCGTTTTACCTGTAAATTTCGCAATGCATACAAGGAAAATACATTTGTAGCTCGCCATTTCGTTTTACCTGTAAATTTCGCAATGCATTCTGGGTAACCCTTACTTTTAAAGGTATGTGCCCGACACTCCTCGGTTTTAAGGAACGCAGTGGCCGTTTCGTTCCTTAAACTCGCTCCTCAGCTTAACTTCGTAAGAATTGGGACAGCACTTGCGCCTCGCGGGAGCACGCCTTTTGAGAAACGAGGGTTAAGGTTGAGGATTAAGGACGGAATTGGAACTATTCAAAGACTATTTATGCTCCTTTGTTCCTGGTGGAGAATAGAGACATGACAGCTGTGACATGACACGCAGGAGGAGACCGGTCCGCTCTCACCATCAGCATGCAGAAGTCTGGCAGGTGCCCCGTCATGCCGAACACGGTGGTCTTCAGGTACTTCTCGTGGCCAGCCAGGTCGATGAAGGTGATGACCTTAGAGGACTTCTCGCAGATCTTGGTCCAGTCGAGGCCCCCGCCGTGGCTGTCTGGCTTGTTCACCACCTGAAGGAGACGCGGAGTGACAAGACAAGAACACGCGGGACGTGGATCACGTGGTATGGAACGAATGTGAAAGGAAAAACAAGAGCTGAAGTGGGGGGGGGGGGACGGACGGCACTCAGGGACAGATCTTTGAAAGCATCGCCTCCGCCTAATGTGTTCTCATCACATCTGGCGCTAAGAGGCTGGACTGCATACGTTCCTCCTGCTCTTAATGGGCTCCACCGAACACAGGACACATTCGAAGACGTTTTGAAATCACACATCTCTGCCTGGTAAAAAGCATGCCCTCAACTCTGTGGCGCATGGAGACTTTCTATACATCCGTGCGCACTTTGGATTCCTTTTACATCGTTCCATCTCTCGTTTCAACCATGAGCAATTACTGAGTCTCTTGTTAAGGTTGTTTTATCCTCATGTTGTACAGAGGAAACTTTTGGTCTTTATGTGTCTTGGATGGGAACCACATTACTAGTCAGCAGCTTCGTGTGATTCTCTGTGCTGACCAAGAATATGCTGTTGTAAAAGAGGAGATGACCTGTGTGCCCAGAGGTGCTCCCCTGCTTGCGCCTGTTTCTTTATGAGGGCCACAGTTCCTCTTATCTACACACACACCTACACACCTACTTACACACCCATACATTCACAA
>JASSRZ010000074.1:1749186-1764454 GCA_032164315.1 Malacoctenus gilli
GTGTGTGTGTGTGTGTGTGTGTGTGTGTGAGAGAGAGAGAGAGAGAGAGAGAGAGAGAGAGAGAGAGAGAGAGAGAGTGTAACAATTAAGGGAAAAGAGAAAGTTTGGGCTTCTGATGTCTTTGCAGGACTTTCAATAGAACTTGCTCCAATAGTGAATTCCTGTATCGTTTTAGGCTTTTTTGGGGAAAAACCCCAATTTGGATTCCTTCTCAGAAGTCAAAATTCTTGCTCATTTGAGAAGCGAATCCTTAAAAATCAAGCACTGAAATCAGAAAACATAATAAAAGGGAACCCAAGTGAAGCGTCGCGTCATTGGTGCTGTTTGCCCTCCACCGAGAGGAGCTGCAGTCACACTTTAATGGCAGCAAACCTCCAACTGAAGCTTCCGTCTTCAGAAGCTCTGATCTCCCTTCAGACTGAACCAGGAACAAAGTAACATCACACAACGATTACAGGCTTATTCCAGGATAATAATAAAAAAAAAAAACACAAACACGGCCTATTTACAACTTTTTACAACATCTTTGTCCGACGGCCTCCGATCATTTTTGATCTTCTTTTTGAAGCTGACTGACAACTTGACTGAGGCTTCTGTCACAGATCTTTGTGGATTCTGGTGGCATGAAACACCCACATTCTCTAGAACTTGTTTTTCACATCTATCAAATATATTCATTTTGTATATTATGCGTTCATCGTTCACCATTTGACCAAATTTCTGAAATATCGACCCCAAAAAATAACGTTTTTCTTGGGAAAAAAATGTCCTTGATTTTTGGCAACTTCAATAATAATTGATTCTGAGGGACTTGTCAGCAATGCATCAATTGAATTCCCAAAACATTTGACTGAAAGTTTCTATACAGCAGATGGTAAAACTTAACAGGGAACCCCACAACCGGTTTCCCCCTATAAGCGTTGCTATTTGGTCAAAAATAAAGCGATAATCAAATGTTGTCCCATGAACTCCACACCTGCAACTTCATTCTAAGAAAAAATGTGATAATACAAAGGTTAGCAATCGCACAAATTTGCTGCTGCAATATAACTTATTCCTCATATTCACATGACTGACTGTAAACATTGAAATAAAACATTGTTACAGAGCGCCAAATGGCTCCACAGTCCCAATAAAAGTACAGAAAGGTTTGCAGCCACCAACAATTGTGGCAAGAATCTTATGTTCAGAAAAGCCCTTGTGGAAAAAATTGAGAATATTTTGTAAAATATTTGTCAGATTATGCAATTTTTCAGAAAAGTGTCACATTTTGTCACTGAATTTTAAAAATGGGTTTCAATATACTTTTTTCATATAGCAACAACATTAAATAGGCTGAAAACCAATAGAAAAGCTAAGACAAATTGGATATTTATGCATGCAACGGAACACATTCATTGATATCTTACTTTTTCAGTATGTGAAGAAAACACTTTGTTCCCTTAAAGTTCTGGGAAAAAAGTATTTCTTGTTTTTGACGGCAACAGGAGATTTCTGATGAACTGACAGTGTAAGCTGTGAACTTTTGGATGTCCACTAAAGTTCCTGCAGGGGCGTAGTTATCACTGATCCAGGGTCGGCTCTGCTGGACCCCCCTGACTGACCCTTCTGGGCTAAGTAGTCTTTGTAGTTTCGAGTCAGGAGGGTGTAAAGAAACGGATTGATGCAGCTGTTCCCGTAAGTCAAGCAAGTGACAAAGAAATTGACGTAATTGTGCGCAGCCGGAGACAAAGCCTTGAGGGACTCCAGAGAGAACAGTTTGGCGAGCTGCCACCCCCAGAAAGGCAGGAAGCAAGCCCAATAGGCAACTACAATGCTAAATATCATGGTCACCACCTTCTGTTTGAGTCCCCTCCTCCGGGCGGAGCGGCTGCTCCCCCCTAAGCTGGCCTGCGCAGCCCAGTAGCGCTTGGCGAGCCCGGCATACAGTCCGACGATGACCAATCCGGGAACGAGCACGCTTGTGAAGAACAGCACGGTGATGTAGGCCTTGAAAGCCTCGTGGGTCCAAGTCGGGAAGCAGATCCTTTTCACCAGACCGGACACGGTGGGCTTGCCGTCCCTCAGGCGGATCATCACCATCATCGGCAGGGTCAGCACGAACGCCAGGCCCCAGATGAACCCGGCCGCCAGCCGCCGGCTTCGCGACGAAGACCTGTGCGCGCTGAAGGGCCGGGCCACGGCGCGGTAGCGCTCCAGGCTCATGGCGACCAAGATGAAGATGCTGGCGTGCATGGTGAGCAGGTCCAGGCTCAGCAGGATGCGGCAGCCGGCCTCCCCAAACAGCCAGTCGTGGGCGAAGTAGGTGCAGATGACGAAGGGGATGGTGGAGAGGTAGAGCAGGTCCGCCAGAGCCAGGTTGATGATGTACACGTACATGGAGCCAGTCCGGCGCAGCGCCGCCGAGCGCGTGATGATCAGCGTGTAGGTGTTCCCCGCCACACCCATGGCGCACATGATCATCAGCGTGGCGCCCAGCAGGGACGTCACCCACAGGCCTCCGCTGCCCCCGGCGCTGCCCGTGCTCTCCTGGGACCCCCCATGTTCGGCCCCCGGGCTCAGTCCCTGTCCCAGCTGGGGAGTGACTGTTGCATTAGGGGTGCAGTTCATCGCAGGTGTCGCTGATCTGAGATCAGAGGTCAGGCTCCCGTTTGGAGGAGCCGAGTTGACGGCGCTCTTTTTCGTGGCTGGCCCCTCGAGATTGTCGAGTCTCAAATCCGTATCCGCATTTCAGGATATGCGGTAAAATACAACTTGGTTGTGGAGTTCAAACGCAAACAAAATAAGAACTTTGTGTCATTTAAATAAAGAACCATTTTTTATGAGTATTTTTTTGAAAAGGAGCTCAAAGTCTCCTAAACTGATAAACAGGCATCATATCAGATTGGAATGAAGAACAAGGGCTGCAGTCAACCACAAAGTCAATCAACAAAGTCTACTGAGCTGGCTTGGAACATTGATGAAGACTCAGCCGCCTCCGCTTGCAGAGTCTGTTCCCAGCTACAAGAGCTTGTCCACACTCATGGCCTTGTGCCTCTCTCAGATGGAGCCTCCAGCAGAGATCTGAGCCACCGGGACACCTCAGACAAGAAAAATAGACTCACTTACAGGGAACATGGATTTCTCTGTTGGCCTTGGGGGCTGGAGTACGTTTGACATGGGTCATTTGGGAGCAGCGGGGAGGCGCGCAGCCCTTCAACCCGGACAAACTGTGTTCGAACTGAAGACCTCGCAAGATCCAAGAAGACAGCAGCTCAACAGCACTGATCGCGCTCATTCAGCCAAAGGAAAGGAGAGAAATCCACTCGACGGGAGCGCTGGTGTTTCGGGTTCCTCCTTGACGGTTGACCGTTGGCCTTGATTGGTCCGAGTTGGATGGAGTCACCCGATGGGTTGCGTCACCACCGCTCATCTTGATGGTCTTCCAGGTGTTTGTCCGCCAGTGGACGCCGAACGCAAAGAGATACAAATCCCGTTTGTCCGAAGCAGTGCCCGACACAGCTCCCTGCGGTTCGTCTACATCTCCTCCGAGTCACTTGGCGGTTGGAGGGACGCTCGGGGGGTCTCTTTGAATCACCATTTGAAGTTTTCTCCGCTGCCTCTCCTCCCCTCCTTCTCCTCCGTCCTCCCCCTCCTTCACACGAGGGTGACGAACTAGCACGGGCCCATTGATTTATGCGGTATTCCTCCCGGGCCTCAGCCTGCGGTCACCGAGCACCAAGGTGCAGTTTTAGGCACCCAGAAAACGCTGGCGGACGCGACTGTCCGTCACCACACAACACATGTGGAGTGACCAAGCGCTTCAAACATGAGCCGGATCAGGGAACTACCGCTCGATATTTGTACAAGAATGATATTTGTACACACAGTAAATCAATTCAGAAGATCCTCCACAGCATCCGGCAGAACTACTTTTATTCCTGGTTATCAACAATTTTAATTCCATGTCAGTCAGCAAGCACGTGAGAGGATAACAATACCAATAATAAAGGAGACCCTAACTTGCCTGCTTAAAAAAGACATCCTCAAACTGTTTGATGATACAAGAGAAGACTCATAACTTTGTGAAAACTACCAATGTCTTGGCCTCCTTTGGCCACACGGGGGTGCTGTTACACAGCCAGTCGGTTTGTTCTGGTTGAAGCTTTTCCAATGATACTGGTGGGACACCACACATCACATATCTGTATTAGTTTAATTCATGGTTTCCACTTTAGAGGAGTTGCTGGTCTGTCTCTGTATGGAGAATTTCTGCTTCAATTAGCATCATCAAAACGCACTTAGACGCTAAGCGTTTCTTTAGGAAGCACGTTGCGTCCTAATTAGGCCGAGTTTCATCAACAAAAGTCTTCTACAAAGCTCAAAAGTGTTCTTCCGAATCATGATTGAACGCTTTCGATAAAAAAAATAGTTTAAAATGATACTGAAGAGTGTAAATCAACACAGACATGAGACATGCGTGAAGAGAATAGGTTGAACTTGTGAAGGTTCTTTATGGTGAACAGTGCCTCAACAGCACACATGATCAATTCTACCATCACCCAACAAGAGGAGAACACCAACGTGATATTAAAGGTACAGGATCGTATAACCGTCGTCGAGCCGTTTTTGTACATCGGGTGGCGGCAGCGAGTCACTGCAAGAATCCAGGCCGTCCGGAATCCAGCTCTGCTGAACTTCCGTCAGAGTCGTGGCAGTCTGTTCGTTGGTTTGTAGTGTCTAGTCTGCCGTTGGTCACAATTTAATCTGCCATTTTTGGTTTAGACTGACGAGACGCTGGATTCACAAGACCGGGCAGGTCTTCAGTGTGCTAACACAACAAAAACATGCCTTTTTTTTTGTCTTTTGAGACCCCCCCCCCCCCCCAAAAAAATTTCATTTAAAAAAAGACATATCGTAAATATTTCAATGCAACAAGTATAACTGCTTTGGCTCTTCTTTGTGCATAAGCGACCTCCTGGCCAGATGTTTCGCCAGATGTTTGGGGATTTAGCAACGAGTTCCGGTGAGACCCCGGCAGTGAAGACGTTCATGTTTCAGGTGGCGGAGCTGCTGCGGGTCGCGTGTCTGATGGGTGATGTAGTGAGGGAGTGAGGCAATGTTCCCACAGGCTGCTGCTGCTGCTCCATCAATGCCTGTGCTTGAACATGGCTTCCACTTTAAAAACAGAGGAGAGATCCAAGTTAGGAATGACGATGGGCTTTTTTTGCCAATGCGCAAAGACACGTTGGTACCACCTGCTTTACCAAGCGCAAGTTAAAACTAATGATAAATAGGGAAGAAATTAAACAAAAAAAATAAAGTTTGTTCACGAGCTAAAAGTTGCTGCTCACCCACGCGTCCAAGGACGTCATGTGGCCAGACAGGGTTGCTTACAAATGTCTTCATAAATGTTAAACGGCGGATCCAAGGGTCCGAAATTCTTACTTGTGTACTCCTGAGGGGACATTGTGGCGCTCATGACGTCGTTGAAGTGCTTCAGCCAGTCCTGCTGGTCGCTCTCGGTCTCGCAGGTGAACAGGAAGCTGCGCTCGGGCGTCTCTATGGTGATGCCGCACTGCCAGGCGCCGTTGCAGTGGGTGCCGGCCGGCAGGCCGGGGGAGGCGCTGTAACCGTGGTCCTTGTTGCCCAGGAACACTTCACCTTTGGCAAAGGCGTCCTTCAGACAGCGGGAGAGGGGGAAGTGGAGCGAGCGGAGGAGCAACTCGTCGCTGCTGTCTCATAACGGAGTCAGTCGGTGACAATCTATTTGATATGTCAGGCGCTTTTTATTGCGGTTGGTTCTTCTCTACCAAAAAAGAGGCCACATTAAGGCTCACTGGGCACTGTTGTGCCGAAAAATTGAAAAAAACTGAGCGTGGTTTGGTTAATTTATAGAGTATTTAAACTGCACTGCTTCCTGTGAAGAGTCCCCAGCCCCATTCTTCATCGCTGGACATCCTCTCCCTCTCTTTCATCCTCCACTCGTCCCGGTCCTGACACTCCCGGGGGTGGAAACATCGGACATCTCGGTCACTTAGCACCGATAATTGTTGCCTCTCTTCATTGAACTGTTACATCAGCAGCAACAGCGAGCGGATGCGCCTCAGCTGTGTGGCGTGTGTGTTTAGGCCAGAATTGGACGATCGGCGCCGTCTCTCCCTTTAGGGCCCTCTGGCTAAATGTCTCCATGAGTTTCATTGTGATCAAAAGGGTTTAAATCCAGGCTCGAGCTCGACTCCTTAACTGCCGGTGAGAGATTAAATGAAATAATACACTCCAGAGGAGGAAATCCTTTCATTGCATTAAATACTATATGTAAAGTCAACTTGGGAATGTGAAAACCTCACTTGTTTCCTCTCTCTTCTCAGACTTGACTTTAGGTTCCAGTCTACCAAACATAATTAACTTGATGACAAAAAAACCAGTCTCCACCACTCCTCGTGGAGCTCATTTGGATCTGTTTACAGCCCATGAAGGCACTATTTGTAACCCCGTGTGAGGCCACGTAATGAAGAGACCGCAGGCCTCCAACACAAAAGCTTGTGATGTGTGCGGGTGGCGGGGACGCCCTACCAGCGGGTCTTTGAAGTACATGAGCCGTCTGTGGTCCAGGGTGAACCAGCGCTTCTTGAAGCCTTCCGTTTGCTGCGCGGGACAGAAAACGAGACACAGACGAGACACACGGTGAGCGAGGTGGTGGTGGTGGTGGGGGTGCGGTGGAGTGACACACAGAGCCCCATTGTGTGCGTGTGACTGCGCTGGGGTTTTTCCTGGGGTTTACATTAAAAACGTGAGTCAGGCTCTGGAATTTCAGTCGCCCGATACTAAACGCGGGACTCAAATTGCCAGTTTGCTCGTTTGATGATCAGCTTGAAGTACATTTCAAGTTGTGAAAGTTGTAAAGCAACTGTTTGGCATCTATTTATTTTAATACGAAAAAATAAAAATGGAATATGATGACCGAATGAGAAGGAAAGAGTCTATAAAATCTTGATCCTCTTTCACAGCAAAGGTTAAAACTTGATTTTTTCAGGTCTTACGCCGTCGCTCGCTGTTGCCCAAAGAGTCTCCGCTTGGGCGAAACCGTTTAAATGTTCATTGCTTCACTTTTTTACAACGCTGACATTTAATTTTGGAGACGTGTCACGGCGAGCATTTCGCATCAGCGCAGCGTTTCCACGGAGAAGGCAGGCCAGGAAGAGAGTGACACAGCACCTTCGGAGAATTTCTCCCGCCGAGCAGCTCCGGCTCTTTTGCGGAGCCGCGCGTGGAATAACGAGGACGCAGCAGGTCTCAGGCTGCTGCCAAAAGTGATCTCACAGCCGTGTTCGGGAGGGGGGGGTGGGGGAGTCGCTGTGGCACACGGCGGTTGCAACTGGCTGTCTTCCTTCCCGTTCAGCCAAATGACTCTTTTTGAAAGTATGTGTCACATGAGCGTAAAGGACAAGAATGCATGTCATTACGCGATTCAAAACGCGGAAGTCTTGAGCGAGTCCCTTTCATCTCCAAACCTGACAGGTGGGTGGGACTGGAGGACTTCACATGTTCTCTCACAATAGCTTTCTTTTATCGCAGCGCTTCAAAATAGGAACAAGTGGAAATTTTGGCGCACCGCCCACCATCAAACTGGATATTTCCTCCTGTGTGCCACTTCTCACCTGTCAAGTCTCCGCTCCCTACCAGTGGCATCACAAAACACCACAGTTCTGCAGTGCTGTGCCATTTGTTTTTGCATGTCCAAAGGTTGCCTGATAGTCACAATTTTGCTTCACAAACTTTTTGTACCTTTGTTCCAAACAGCAGGTTTTAAACCAACGATCTCCCAACTCACATTTATGTACTTGGTCTGTCTCACCATAGGTACCGATCAACTACTGTAAGTTGAAGCGTAGGCACAGCTGAAACGTGACCCGTTATGTGTTTGACGTACTTTCAAAGGTGCGATTTAATAGGTTTTTTTTTCCTGCCTGTTTCTGCTGTTCCCCTTTTTAGATCCAGGCACGGCACACTGTACGGTATCATAGCAACAGCAGGATGAACCGCCTCATCAACACGCTGTCCGTCATCTGCTGCATGTCACACATTCTATGCGGGGAATCCGCGAGTATCTTTAGAAGACGAAAACAGGAGCTCTAACTATGAACGCTTCGGTTGGTAATTACATCAAACCACTCCGCTTTTCTGCAGGTCGGTCCTGGCTCTCACTCCCGAGTTATGAGAGTTATGAAAAATATATGTTGCAAACGTGATCAAGTCCATGTTGTTTTCCAATCAAACGAAGGTTTACGTACTCACCCTGGGACCCGTCTTTTCCATGTATCCTTCCTTGAGGAAATTGCGTGTAAGTTTGGGTACCAGCTGGAAGCAGGGTGAAAAGGGGGACAAATTTGAACATTTGTCTTGAAATCCGAGTGGCAAACGTGAAGAAAATGTACGTTAATATTCATTTGCTCGTGTGTGTGTGCTTTACCTCGGCATCGGTTGCCCCGGGAAAAGCCACTTTCAGGTAGTGAAGCTGGACTGCACGGATGGAGTTAAACCAGTCTACAATCTCCTGAACAGAGGAAAGATGAAATATCATCGGCCGTTTCTGCGCGTTTCTTGTGCCTCTCAGGAAAAGGTTGAGTTTTGTGGAAAGTCTAACAAGTCAGGTATATCTTTTACAGAAAGACAGAGAGTCCAGGAAACAGACACATCAATACAGACACAGTTGGATAAACTCGTAGCTAAATAGCGTCGATAGTCGCATGTTGAAACTTCGTGATCTAGTCGAGACGACTTTTTACCCTCATCATCCTCATTTCATCCTCATCCTTTTCACCCAAACGCGTGGTCGCCTTTTTTTTCTTACTCCGAGTGAACTGTGTGAAGCACAGAAGCCGAAATGCGTCGCGCTCATTCGGGACACTGACTTCCCAGAGGAGAGACTGCCGCACTCCCAAGTCTCAGACGTCAGGTCGCCAATAAGAGCCTCGCCCTGACGGCAAAACACTGAACTGCTTGTTTACAAAAGACACGGAGTGATGGATGTCGCGCATGAATGTCATCCGCTAATGGATTCCATCAAAAAGAAAAAAGAAAAAAAATGGCACAGATGGTTTTTGAAAAGGTTCGCAGACGCGCCCACAACGACACAAGCGAGGTGGGGTTTTTTTTGGACCCGTCTGTCTCCCGAGGTGATCGCTGGCGGATGCTGATGTGGGGAAGAAAAAAAAAACAAAAAACGCCACCCTCAGCTGTTTGAATTAGTCACCACAGAAGAAGAAGGCGACGAGTCTTTCATGAAATGTGCTTCAGCGTGTTTGTCGGGACATTGCTTGTGGGCAGACTGAAATATATCTAACAGTCCACACCGCACAGGTTCAAAGAGCAAAGAATTCATTATATATTTACATATCTTATGTAAGATATATTCCTATATTTATTTCTCGGCCTGCTGCACACGCTGATAACAACTCGAAGGGGGGGGGGGGCGCAGACCTTGCCGTTGTCGTGATAGACGAAGATGTTGCGGGTGCTGTAGTCTCTGAGGTAGGTGATCTGCAGGCCGTTGGGATTTCCGATCTTCTCCGGCTGGAAGGTCGCGTTGATGGTGTCCACCTTGATCACCGCTTTGGGCTCCTTGGCCTGCGGCAAAGTGGGGGGAGGGAAAAGAAGAAGAAAAAAAGTGAACTCTGGAGGCCAGTCTGTTCCGAAAGGACCTCATACGGTTTCCTGCAAGAAAGTGCTTATGAGAGCTGGTTGTTCAAGGTAGATAAATTCTATGTTTGAATTCTATGTTGATTCGCAGGGAACACAGTTCAAACTTTCTTCTTATCTCTATGAAAGAGAGAGGCAATATCAGCATTACAGTGAGCAATGCATGACTTAGTGTAGGCAGCGCGCATGACTAACAGATAATGGTTAACATGGTTAGTCTGTCTGTTTTTAGTACACAAACATGGAGGGAGTTCTCATCGAAGGCGTCGACAGGGTTGTTTGGACTGCTCATGAGAACGATGCATTAGGGCCGGAAGTGGTCGCAACTCTCCCACACGCCGACGGCAGGGATGAAAATGAGCGGTTAGCACAGGGGTGGGCAAACTTTTTGACTTGCGGGCCAGAATGGGTTCTAAAATTTGACAGAGGGACACATAATGTAATTTATCAAACCTGTGGATTGTAATGTATTGCAACGTCGGTGTATCGTGTCGCCGGCAGGACTCAGTCACCAGACCGTTGCTTCTCTTGACAACAGAGTTTTAATCTCTTATTACACGCCTCGAACACGGATTCTCTACATACACAGCCACTTAGCCGAAAAAGCGCGCGAACAACAAGAACAACCCATAACACCTTGCGTTTTCCCACAACCCCTTTTGTGCTACGTTCACGGCTCCCCCGAGCGTCGGACACAAACACAACCCACACACATCAACCTAAAACACAATAACCCTTGTTGCTACAGTATGAAAAAACAGACACAATTGAAGGATTTAAAGAAATCAACATTTAGTGGAAAAAGATCAATGGAATCACTTTCAACATTCAGAACGCATTATTACCCATCGAAAGAAAGGGGTCTTTAAATTGAGAGCGATGTGCGGCGTGTTAATTAAGCTACCGCTGGTGTGCGTAAATGCGCAAGTTGCTAATTTTTTTTCAAAACACGGTAGAAAAACTCACATTTCAGTGGGAACAGTGTTGTTGTTCTCCCTCTTTTTGCCAGCGCATCAAAGTCTGGAGTTAGTTTTGTTGTGGCGATTCTCAAAATGGATCTGAGGTGTTGGTCAGGTAACCGGGATCCGTGACGGGCTTTGCTTGTTCATGACGCTGAAAGTCTGCTCAACACACGGTCTAGACCAGTGCGCCATCTATCGGGGAAATTGGGGTATTGCAGGGGATAGGGAAATGAACGAGGTTTTTACACATCCATGGGTTTTTACTATGATTTGGACAAGTTCGGCGGGCCGGATTAAAAAGCCTAACGGGCCGTATATGGCACGACTATCTGCTAGCGCAAAAAACTGGATGAGAGTTGGCATAATTTGCCTGTATTTATTTCCAGTTGCAGTTACTGCACCAAAAGTGATGCTCTAGCTAAACATCATGGTGGAGAAAGCTGCAGAGAGCCCCACGTTGTAGCTGCACATGGTATATCTGTCAAGAACGCGGTTTGCGCGAGAACTTTTCTGCATCTTCACAAAGGTCGTGAGGAGGCTGGTGCTCGTACGGCATACATATTGTTAGCGGAAAACAGTCAGCATGAATTCTCATTATGTCATTAAAAATTGTATAAATTGCTCCTTTGTTTCCATAAGAGTGTTTTTAAGTCAAGTCAAGTTTATTTATATAGCACAATTCGTACACAAGGCAATTCAAAGTGCTTTACATATGAGGCAGTTAAAATCACAATCAAAAGCAGATAAAATTGTAAAAATTTTTAGAGTGATTCTATTTTAAGGAAAACCTGCAATTAAATGTCTTGAAAAGCATGAGTAAATAAAATAGTTTTGAGGCCTGATTTAAAAGAAGTGACTGACTCTGCGGTCCTGAGATGATCTGGAATTTGGTTCCAAAGACGCGGAGCCATTGCACTCACAACATATTATTCACTTTGTTTTTTTGTTATTGTCCGACTCCCGACCCTGCAACTCCTTTCCCATCCTCTCTGGTGGACTTCTCTCCCAGAGTTCCTTCGTTTTCTCCCCTGCTCCCACACTCAGGGAGGCACCTGCACCTGCAGAAATCTCCTGTTTACATTACCACACATCGCCTGTTTCCCACTTTGACTGTTTCACCCCCCCCTTTTCTCTCACCCTTTTCCGCTCATCCTATTTTTCAGTACAAGAGGCAGCTGCCCCTTTTGAAGGGGGCGCACTCATCTCTCAACATTTGTGTAGATGGCCTGTGTGTCATGTGGCTTATTGGCTTATAATAAAAAAAAAAACCTGAAGACAAGATCGATCTTCTCTGGATTTATTCACAAGAAAGAATTCCATTACAATAGTAACTGAACGCTGCTTCACTTTGTTTCGTTCTCACTCTGGGAACCGTGAGTAACAGTAAACAATGTTTTCAGGACAAAGGGTGTTCAGAAACGCTCCAACATAATTGGAGTCCAACAAAGATAATTGGGCCGTCTTAGAAAGAAATAGTTGGTTTGGAGAACAAACTATCATCAATCAATGATCGCGTGATGGAATGTTTTGTTTTTTTTCCTGTCTTTTCTCCTTGATGTTGAAATCAAAGTGTATGATAGTGGTTACTTTTGTGTACCCTTATAACAACTAACTGCTGTTTAGAGCCTTCCTCTATCAAGCTGCTGTGGGCTGACTGCGATCATTCACAAGTATAAATGCCTGTGTGACACTTTTTTTTTTTTGGAGTAAGAAATGTCAGTCTGTAAAAGCTACTGCCAAAAAAACACATTTGAACTGCAAAAGGATTCAAATTCCAACAAAAGTGATGTTGGATTTTTAATATGTCGCTGCATTGAAAACCTCATTTAAATTTTACGAGAGACAATAAAGAAAAAAAAACTTCACTGCAGTTAATCTTGTTTTACTGCATTCAGGACAAAGGGTGTTCAGAAACGCTCCAAGAAAAACTTCACTGCAGTTAATCTTGGTTTACTGCCTAGACCTGTGAGACTCAGAGCGGAAAGCAGCGTCAAAGACTTTTTACGTCAAGATGTATTTCCTCTCTGAGACCCCAGAAAAGACTCCAGGAGGGGGAAAAAAAATAGACAATAGAAAACAATGAATCTGCGAAGCCACGAAGGAAAACATTTTTCTGCCACCAATTGTTTCAACCACAAAAAAAAAAAAAAAGGCAAAAAAAAATCCCATCTGGACCAGTTATCGGCACATCAGCCGGCATCGGTGATCGCCATCATTTCTGAGACCGGTGTCGGGCCAAGGTAGTTTTCCCCGACAGAATTCGAACCCCCTGCCGCGGGAGCGCGCATGCAAGTGCGGCTTGTTCCGATTATTTTTCGATTGTTAAAGATGTTTATTGATGTGACGCGTGACATTGTTACCTGAACAAATGCTTTTGCTGTTCTCTTCATGACGTGTTGTAACGCGCGACATCTATTACCAAAATAAATGCTTTTGCTGTACATGACGTGTTGTAGCGCAAAAGTTATAGGGGATACACGTTATATCAGACTGCAGGGGGTACATTTTCTGGCAGGTGCTGTGCCACAGCTGATATAAAGTTATAAGGGGGGTACACATTCTATCAGCTATGGCACAGCGCCTGCCAGAAAATGTACCCCCCTGCAGGCTGACATAATGTGTATCCCCCTATGACTTTGGCGTTACAACACGTCATGTACAGAACAGCAAAAGCATTTGTTCAGGTAATAATGTCACGCGTTGCGTCAATAAACATCCTTAACAATCGAAAAATAACCGTTGCAAGCAGCACTTGCATGCGCGCTCCCGCGGCAGGGGATGCAAATCCTGTCGGGGAAAACTACCTTGGCGCGACACCGGCGCTAATCCGGGGTAACTGCTCTGTGGGCGTCACGCTTTAATCTGGCCTGACTTGAATTCAAACGGAAGACGAGACATACGTCCGGGTGTCGCTCGGAAAAAAGCACACACGCGCGGGCGGCTTGGGCATTTTACGAGAGATTTGGCGTCTGATGGTGATTTACTCGCGTCTGTCAAAACGAGGTGGGGGGGGCTGATTCTCGGGCCAGAGAAGGCGACAAATTGGCTGAGGAGCAGCCGGCCGGCCGCGACTCCGGGCTTTTTTTTTTTTTTTGCGTGTGCCTGAATATTTCACACGCCTCGGGGCGCCTGTGGATCTCAGTCGGCTCAAAGGCTTTAGGAGCCTTACGCGCCCGAGCGGCAGCAGCGGGTGACACTTTTTTTTTCTACCCCCCCACCCCACCACCACCACCACCACCACTTTTATCGCAGCCCTGACTGCGCCACAACCAGAGCTTTTTCTTTTTTCTTTTGTTTTTCTTGTTTTGTTTTTCGGGCTGTTTGCTGCCACGGATTCACCCGCAGAATATAAAGCAGCGAGGAGATAAATCTCTGGGAGAACAGCCCCCCCACGGTGACATCTCGGAGGCTGAAACATATTCCAAAACGGAGCTTTTCATCCATCGTGCTGATGGCGCTGGTGTGCCACCTGAGATCGGGAGATAGGTTGCCATTTTTGTTTTTTCTTTCAGTCATAAAGAAGAATGTCATTCAGCTGCTGCAAATAATTTCCCAGTGCTTCCCGTCAGTGAGTCCGCCCCACGCCAGACGCACACACACACACACACACACACACACACACACACACACACACACACATTTTGCAATCGTCAAACTCGTGTAAATTCCCTCGCAGCAGGCATTCAAAGTGAAACTCTTGCCACTAACTCCAAACACACACTCAGGTTGTTTGAAACACTGAACAGTTGGGTTTTTTTTTTTAAATATATAGTTTGAAGATATGCAGGCACACGGAAAAATAACCACACGCTCTGCATTTATGAGTAATAACAAAAGAAGGGAGAATATGTCATGATTAGGAACGATATCAAAAGTTGACCTATTTATTTGCATCCCATGCTTTTACCAGAGGAATCACGCAAACGCAGTGAGAGACATTTGCAGTAAGAGGATCAACTTATGAGTTTTTATTCCTGGAGCTTTAAGAAAAACTCAAAAAGCCAAGACTGCTGGAGAAAGACGGCCCCCTTTCTCAACAAAAATAGATCAAATAAAGGTCCATCTTTTCTCAGCCGTAATGGTTGCGTCGAAAAAAAATTGGCCAGACTAGGAAAAAAGACTGAAAACTGCTGTTCTGCATACACAGGGAGGGGGAAAAGAACCCATATCTAAAGAGCAGAGTGACAGTTTTTTCTCCCCCATCTCTTCTTTAATATATTACTCCCACTTTCCCTAAGCTGGTTTTTGCTGTGACTACCAAGGAGCTCCCAGTGCTTCCAGGCCTAATTGGTTTGGGAGGTTGAGAGCCGAGCGAATCCGGCGCGCTCGCACAAAGGACCGGCCGCTGGTTCAGCCTGTCTGAGCACGCTCAAAAGGCAGCGCGGGGGAGCAGGTATTTACTCCGCTGTCTCTCGGCAGGTAAACGCGATTACAGAGCCGGCTGGGGCTGCAAATGCTTCGTGTTAAGCGGCGAAGCCGCCTGCATCTCTGCGGTGCTGTGTCTGCGTTAATTACAATGAGTGTGTGTGTGTGTGTGTGTGTGTGTGTGTGTGTGTGTGTGTGTGTGTGTGTGTGTGTGTGTGTGTGTCTCTGAAAAGTCCCCTTAGTAGCCACTCACATCACTC